>OZ038492.1:32902282-33069782 GCA_964036315.1 Acanthosepion esculentum | reverse complement strand
GATGTATTTTGGTATTGGTGTTGGGTACAGAAAATACACTATCTGTTATAAAACTTGCAAACTAGACAACGAGTTTTATTACATTTGTAATTTCACAAAAAAAACATTCAATTTTTTTTCTTTTAATTTGCAACTTTTCAGTTGTTTTCTCCATATTATATACATATCAAGAAAGTATATGTGGCTTCTCATTATGATATAGATTAAATCTGACAAAAGGATTGTCAGATTTAATCTATATCTTCAAGTCATATTTGTATGCCGGAACGAGAGACAAACCCATGTGAGCAAAGTGGAATATGAGGAAGAGCTAATAAGGATCCTTATGAGATGCTGCAGCCAGAAAGTCTTTTTCTTTATTTTTGTATCAAAAACTGTTAGAACTGACAATTTAAAAAAGTACTGATAATTTTATTTTAATTCCAAATTAAGTGGGTCTCTACATTTTTTGCTTTTGAATCCAGCATTTGTTAACAAGCTGAGATGTCATCAGCAAACTCAATGCATATTAATGCAACTGCTATATGCAACAAGGTATAGCAATATGCATCCAGTTCGTTTATGTCCTGTAATTGTGCCTTGCTTATCATTTTGTTAAGTGATAGTTGAGCTGTTAAATTCTGTATAAATAATTAAAAAAACTATTTTCACAAAATAACTTGCTATCCATAATTTTGTCTTGAAAAGGACGTTTATCCTTAGAGTCAGAAAGAAACAGTTGAAATTTAAGTGACATGTAATGAGGAAAAAAGGCTTGGAAAAGTTGACACTCACAGGGCATACTGAAGGCAAGAGGCACAGAGGGGGAAAAAGCAAAACATGCAATGGATGGCAGAGCAAACAACAGTAGGGATGGTAACAAGACAAACTTTACTAAGTGCCACAAAGGATAGGAAGATGTGAAGAGAAATGATGTATTAAATTCAATGCTGTTTTAGGGACGAAGCACATAAAAGAAGAATTACAGAAATCATTTAAATGCTGGCAATTCAAATTATGATGATATCTTATCAGTTAACAAAAGGCTGGTGTTTTAAAAAGATGTTTTTTTGTTCAATTTTAGTTTTTATCTTTTCCCTAAATTTCTTTTCTTAAAAATAATATTGAAAGTGAAACTATATAAAAAAAATAAACTCAATAACAATTCAAATTCCAACAGCAAGATTAACAGAGATTGCTTATCCAACTTGTTTATAGAGTTCAAAACATGTTCTCTGTGTATCTTTATTAGAAACCATACACAATGATATAGTGTATGAAAAGTATATCAAACAGACCTTTTACCCCAAACACGGACTTGGTGTCAAAAAGGATAGCTTTTCGCATGACACCGATTTTTAACCCCCACCTTCACTCTTCTTCGATTTATTATTATTTTAAAAAAGCAATGTTTAGAAATGGAATAAAACCTAAACATATATGAAAGTGAATTTATACATTTTTTTGTTCTTGAGACTTGACAACAAAAACATTAAAAACACTATTTATTTGAGTATTTATTTATAAAAATAATTTTATTTACAACATTTTAAAAAAAACAACAACTGATACAATTTAGAAATGCAATGCAATATTTATCATTTGCCAATTTATAAAGAAATAAATACGAAAACAATTTTTTATTCACAAATTTATTTTTATTTATAAACACTTTGAATTAAAAGTAAAACCCTTTTTACTTTCTAAAAGTTTGAGTCAATTGGCAATTAGTCGATGTTTACCAATCATTCCAATAAACAATCTAATAAATAAATAGTGTTTATTATTTTTGTTGTTAATTCTCAAGAACAAACACAATTTATAAATTCACTTTCATAAGTTTAGATTTTATTGCAATTCTTATTATTGCTTTTTAAAACGATAAACACTGCCGAAGAGTCAATATTATAGTGTTAAAAAAGCGGTGTCAAGGGAAAAACTGTCCTTTTCGACACTATGTCTTATTGTGAACACTTCAGTCTATGCGTGCCCATTTCAGGTACACATCAAGATTATGATTCCACTATTATTCCAATTATAGTGTAACAAAAGTTTTTTTTATTTAACAGACCATAACTCCAAACCTTATTTCGTGTACATAAAAACTATATCTTCTGACAGGGAGAGAGAGATAGTGGTCATTTGGAAGACTGTTTTTGAAACCAAAATTGCTGTTTTTTTTAGTGGTTTGCTGACCCGTATATTAATAGTCGAGAAAAAAACACAATGCATTTGGCCTGACAATTGCGTTTAGCATGAAACAGTCTGTCACCTGAGTGTTGACTTCAATGTTCACATACGGTCTATCTTTGATATTGAGCACTTTACTTTGTCTCATATAGCATACCATATTTCTTCATATAAAGAATGTAGCAACATTCGAAAGTACTCAGGAAAAAATAATATAAAATAAAAGTCAATAAAATAGATTTGAAAGATTTACTAAAGAATTTATAGACAGAACTTGTCAACATTATTATTATTATCTTGTCGCAGTTAGCTCCTCCTCAGTTCTTTAATCCTTCATCAGGGGTCTCTCTCCCCTGGCTATAAATACTGGCTGACCCTTCTCTCTCTATCTTTTTGACTCAGGCCTTGGGCCGCTACCTCGCGCAAAAACAAGGTAAAGTCTCTGTTTTCAACGAGCTCCAATATGTGACCTCTCACAGATACAGTGTTTCCCAAATTCTGGGAACACGCTAAGAACAATACACATACGTACGAACACACACACATAATTTCTCCATACAAACACTATGTAACAGTCCATGTCTGTTTAACTTGTTTTGTTATTAATATATATTTGTTTACCCATATATATCGGTCTTGTTTGTTTCCTTTGTCTTCTTTGGACTTAATTAAAGTCCAACATTCCCATGTAGCCGGACCGGCTAGCAGGTAATTTTAACCTTCTGATATCTCTTCACATCTTCACCCACACGGTCCACTACAATCTAACAAAACTTGTTTGATATAGACAAGAAAGGAAAACTATAGAAAAGTGGAAAAAGTTTTTATGTGACGCGTTTCATCATCACACACACATTTCATTAAAAATGACTGACAAGGTACTGCAGTTTAATTTTGGTGCTACTACTATGGTATGATATTTACCAACTGCTGGAAGTATGAAATATAGGATTAGGGTTAAAGACAATGATTTTTAATACATAACTAGTTCACTAACAATTTTTTATACAAAAAATCAAAATCAAAGTGATTTTGATATCTGTAAACTGATTTGAAGTCATTTAAAAAACAGGCCATCATTTTTCCTGAGCATTTTCCAGCAATAATGAGTGAATCATCATTTACGGTAGGTCGTGAATGCCTCAGTAGATATATTATAGTAGAACAAAATGTTCTGTATGTCCTCCTGCTTTTGGCTATACTTTTAGCCATTATCAAGGATAATTTTATTTTTACTTTTAACTGAATGTATGGATTGTTTTATGTATGTATCTAGAGTCATAGGAATGTCCTATTTTCCAAACACGGTCAGCATATTGTGGCCATGTTCATAGTTGATATTATTGAGTCTTAGCTTTTTCTTTGTTATTAATAATGCTTCCATTATTTTTAGCCATTTTTTACTATTACATTTGTATTATCAATTGTCTGTTGCAGATGGAGTTTGGTAAGTCTCAATGCATATTTAAATATAATTTCTATTTATGTCCAGGAAAGAAAATTATAAGAATGCAAGAAAAATTAAATAAAAAATCTGCTCTACCTTGTATAATATTCATAAAATATATATGTCATTATGACAAGGTAGTCTATATCCAAGTTGTAAGTAATGAACCCACACATTGTTTACTTCAGGTCAGGTATTGACAACAACATGGTGAAGATGAAATAGTTGTCAGTGTATTTAAAACAGTTAAATGTGAATGCTTACAATTCAGAAATAATTTTCAATACCTAACTCGTGTAACAGGGCGAAATCCCAATTTGTGAAATCTGAATCTTTAGGAGGCTTAGAGAATTAAAAACACATTAATTAAAGCAGACGAGAAAAATTCAGAATCTTGATAGAACTGTGGTGAATACAAAATAAAAATAACTTTTCTTCACTGTTTTCAAATTTGCGAGCCTACGTGAAAATTTATTTTAACCAATAGAAAAAGGGATTGGCTCTGGGCTGAAGAAAAGACTGAGGCAATGTTTAACAAGCCTATGTGAAAATTTATTTTGACCATTGGAAAAGGCAGCAGCTTACAAAATGAGAAAAAAGTAACAAGCCAATGTGAAATTGCTTTGTGATATAAATAGGCAGAAAAAGTTGAATCAAGACAGAAAGATATAAAAAACAGAAGGAGGCAGAAAGCCAGAATTCCATGTGTCTGGATAATGCCAGTGTCAAATTACACACTGATACATTATCAGCCTCTAATGAGAGCAGGGCAATTTCAAACTCTATTCAACCCCAAAGCTAAGTACCTTAAAATATATCTTGTCATTCATGTTGAATACAACCGTATAACTTTTGTTAAAAATGAACTCTCTCAATTTGTTTTAAATATTTTGGAATATTACTTTGTGTTCGATTATTTAATATGAACATTTTCTCTTCTTGACAATTCATCGAAAATACGAACTTTAAATATTTGATTCCTTTTCCTGAAACAAGCTACTGACAACTTCAAATGTGTAAATTTGGAAATAAATTTCTTATCTTGTTTCATTAAATATAACACGCGTTTCCTCATCATTACCCCTCAATACCTTAGAACTCACAAGTAAATAACAAAAACAGCAAGGATTAAACACTGGTTTAACTTATACTGTTCATCTTATTATGAATTGTAGATCAATTCTATAAATAGTTTCAAACTTGAAATTTGTTGGTTGCTTGGCTGATTCATTTCCTACAACTTATCAAGTACTTTGCGAGTTATTAAAGCTCAGAAAATAAAATTTTGATTATAAGAATTTTTTTGGTGAGGGAGGTTTAGTGACAAGTTTTACTAATTAACCCATAACTGGGGAGAGAAGAGGTGGATACATACCATAAGGGAATACCGTGAACCCAGCAGGAATTGTCCTTCTGATTAACAATTCCCAGCCATTATCCATTACACTACCCATGCATCCAAGCTTACAGCACCTGGTATTCCAAAGTGGTTACCCATCTCGGTATTGACCTGGCACAACCTTGCTTAATTTTGGTGATCATACAAGGACCAGCATTTCAGTGTGATGTGGCTGTAAGCCTTTGAAATTTGAAAATAAAAATAAAGTACACAGATAACTCTCTAAGAAGTCAGGGATCGATTTGATACTATATTTATATTATGAACAGGACCCCCACTTTTTTTTTTTTTTTTTTTTTTTTTTTTAAATCGGAATCATCCTCAGGCAAGGCAGTAATGCCACTAAAACACAAGAGGTTAGAGGGTGTGGAAGAATTAGGAACAGAAACATTAATGATGAGAAAGAGAAGAAAGTAATCAGATGGACAGTCGATAGTGATTGACATGGCATTTAAATGTTTGCAGGCTAAAATTGGCAGAAAAGCATGGAGCCAGAAGGGGGTCCCACAGGCGAGAAGTGCGAGAGAAGAAACTGTTAGCATAGAATTTACGGTTACATTTAGTCAGCTCAGCTGTAAATTGATGAGATCTCGATGCCAGTCTCGTGCTGCACTTAAATTAAAAAACTCTAGGTACCATAATGAAGAGCTCATCTGAACAATTGCCATTTATAGAAAAGTCAGAGAGTGGCAACCTTACAGTCGTGGGAAAGTGATTGGAGCTGAGCTGCCAGATCAGGACCAATAATATTGCAAATTCTTCTTTGGATCTTAACAAGGAACTCAAGGTAAGCAGCAGGGGCACTGGAAAATATGTGGCAGCAATATTCTAAGCATGGATGAATGGTAAACTTATAGATATGTAAGATAAATACTGGAGAGAAAAATTGTCTTACTTGACACAGTGAATTGACTTTCTTAGCAGCTGGCCTAGCAATTGATTCAATAAAGTGTTTCCCTTTCATATCAGCAGAGAATGTGAAACAGAGAAGGCGCAACAAGTCACTTTCCTGGAGGTCAGTATCAGCCATGCTGATGGAAGGCAGCAAGGGTTCTCTCAGATGATTAATAGAGAGAAGTTTAGTTTTGGTGGTGTTAAAATTAACAAGCCTTTTTTTTGCCCCAGGTAACTATGGACTTGAATCATTTTTGGACATCGGCTGCCATTTTGACCTTGTTGGACTGATAAGACTTACTATCGAGGCGGGAGTAAATTGCTGTTATCAGCATAGATACCAAGCTGAGAGCTGATGTCATCAGGAAGGTCGTTAATGAAAATTAAAAACGAAGCAGGACCAAGAATGGCGCTCTGGGGAACACCTGCATTAGTACGAAAGGATCTAGATGAGTTACCTTTTCCTGATTTGATAGGAAAGATTGGATCAGTTCAAAAAAGTATCCAGAGACACTGTAACTTTTCAGCTTGTGGAGAAGACCTGAATGCCAGACCCTGTCAAAGGCTTTTGAGATGTCCAATGCAAGATTTCGGGCTTCACCGTTTTTGTCTAGAGCATGATAAGTTCTTTCTGTAAATATCATCAGTACATTAGGAGTTGACCTCGAGAAACGAAAGCCATATTGATAGTCTGAGAAAAGGCCCTGCAATGAGATATGATGAACCAATTCAGCATTGATTAGGGCCTCTAGGAGTTTATCAAAAAGAGGTAGAAGGCTAATAGGCCAGTAATTGTATGTGTCGGACAGCTCACCTAAAATGATAAAAAAAATAAAAATCAATATCTTTGGTACTGACAAATGTCATGTTTAGAGGAGGGTCTAATGCTTGGGTCACAAACAAGTACCTTGTGGACCATATGTGGCTTGCAGACTATCTTTCTGTAACCTGCAAGGAACCAATTTCATGACTAATATTTTGCTCAAATTTTAGAAAATTTGTCTCTCACTCCATTCCATACTTTTGCAGGAGCAGTATTGAACATGACCTACCCACCAAGTGTAAACAGTCTGCTCTAGTTCCTCTCCAGGGAAGGGAAGAAAAGAAAATCTTACCCCTGCCACCTTTCTATGTATTCTTCATCAGCTACCTGCTAAGAGGATACAAATGCACTTTGTAATAGGGTCCCTGTTCTCTTTTTCTTTACTTTTTGTTAAAATAATTTTTACAAGAAACAAATAAATTTGAGAGCTCATATTAGGGAATGCTGAACCATATAGGAATGCGAACTAATTTTAATGCAAGAAAAAGTGCTTCTACCAGTTGGTCCCCACTGGAGTTGATGACTATTCCAGGCCTACTGCAATTCCCCCTTGGTACATAATGGTCCTTTTGTGTACTTGAATTTGAGACCTCTGGCCTAGTGAAGGCTAATCTACAAAAATTATTCTCCCCAATATGTTTTTGTTTAACAAGCAGATCAGTTAACTTAATTAGTACTTTATTTATTATATTTTTATTATTATTTATTGCACTGTTTATATTTACATTTTATAGCATTCAGCTTTGAAATAATCTGATGTAATCGAATAACCATATACCCCCATGAATGATTACACTATAGGTACCTATAAAGTCAACTGTCTACGAGAGACTGGAGGAAGAGTGAGAGCAAGACGATGCAAGCACGTCCGACCTTCCAATTAGTGGTACTCACTACTAGATTGACCTGTGTATATAACTGTACCGTATTTCATATTGTACTGGTTCTGTACAATAAACCTTTTTTCTATTATCCACCTGGTGTTAAGTATTTATTCCCTTAGCATGGAATATAAGACAATCAAAACTAGACATTCATAAGTAAAAATGCTTTTACCAATCGTCTGAACATAGATACTACCAGAATTAAATCTCTATCATTTCTCTTCCTCTCATGACTGTTGTGTGCTAGATAGATAAGCATAGATAAGGCCCACTCTGGACACTAATCTGCAAATATCTTTGTGTTTGGCAATTTCAATGCCTGCCACATCAGATGGTTTACTCACTCTAATGTCACTGATCTTGCTGGCATCCAACTTCTCTATTATGCAAACTCTATCACAAATAGTAGACGTCTCCACACATTTCCCCGGTAATTTTGATGGACACACTTATCTACTTGATCTCTTCTTTACCTCCACCCCAGATGCCCATCGTTTGCTGCAGCTCTGTCCTCATGGCAACTACAATCATGTAGTGCTGTCTATAAATATCTCTTTCCGCTCTCCCACCAGTTACAAACCTCCCATTAACAGAATTTCTTTCTGTTATTAATGTGCTGATTGGGATTCGTTTTGTGACTTCCTTCACAATGTCCCCAGGAAGGATATTTTTAATCATCCTGTTCAGAAATGTGCCACTGAGATCATGAAAGTTGGCATTGAAGCTTTCTTTCCAGCTCAGAAATATCAAGTGAAACTATGATCATCTCGCTGCTTCTCACTTGCCTGGTCAGCCACTATAGCCCACAGGAATCACTTCTTCCAGCTAAACCAGAGCAACAGGGTCTGATTGCAACTGACATCTCTTTGTCACTGCCCATAATGAGTACAAGTATGTCCTCAAAGTAAAGTCACTATTTGCTGATAGAATGAAACACCGTATAGCCTCTCACAAGTTTGGTTCGAGGAATTACTGGCGACTCTGCAAGAGTGTGTTGAATAATAGTAAATCATCAGTCCCTCCTCTCTTCAATCAATTTGAAGTATTGACATCTACTGCAGATAAGGTAGAGTGCTTTGCTCATAAATTCTCTTCCAACTACACTCATCTGGAGTACCTCTGCCAAATTTTCCTCCGAGAACGGAGGCTACACCAAGTGACATATGCATGACCCAATCACTGGTTTCTGGCAAAATCTCTAAATTAGACCCCCGACAAGGCAAGTGGATGTGATGGGATCCCTGCTGTTGTCCTAAAGAAATGTGCTCCTGTAGCCTCCATGGTATTTACAACAAATGCCTTGCTGCTTCCTGCTTTCCAGCTTGTTAGAAGTTCTTCTGTCATTCTAGTTTTTATGAACCCTAGAGAATCATCTGATCCAGTGCTTCTCATCCTTTTTCAGCCCACAGACCATTTTTTCTTCAAAAAATTCAAATGGACTACTACTACTACTACTTTTACTTCCTACTTTAAAATAAATATAGTGCTGCATAATACCTATGTAATTTCAAATTTTTCAAATATAATGGATATATGTGTAATTAAACAAAATATTATATTTTTTAATTCTTCAAAGTATGAATAATTTAGGTACATTTTTGTGAAGTGGCTACAATTTTTTATGCCTCCAAATTCTCTGTGGACCACTAGAAATGCTATATGAACCACATTGAGAATCTCTGCTCTAACCCCTCAAATGATTGCCCTATCAGTCTCTTACCTCTTTTTGGCAAAGGATTCAAGGCCCTAATCAATGCTGAACTGGTTAAGCATCTTACTTTACACAACCTCCTTTTGGACAAACAATATAGTTTCTGTTTCGCCAGGTCTACCATCAACATGTTAACAGTGATCTATGAAGTTATCTTTCAAGCTTTAGATAAGAATGGTGAAGCTTGGGCAGTGGCTCTAGATATCTCAAAGGTGTTTGACAGGGTTTGACGTGCTGGCCTTCTATGCAAGCTTTGAGAGCTATGTTATCACAGGACATACATTTGGCTTAATCCAATCATTCCTAACCAATTGAGTAATAAAGGTCATTGAATGGGCATGTTTCCAGATTATTTCATACTAATACAGGGGTCCCCCAGGGCTTTATCATTGGACCTACATTGTTTCTTATCTTCATCAATGATTTCCTAGATATTACTAGTTCCCAACTAGATATCTATGCAGATCACATTACCATTTACTCCTGTTGGACTTGGTACTAAGTAAAGCTGGTTTTATGGTACTCATAAAAAGGAACTGCAATCAGTGATTAACTGGGGTAAGAAATACCTTGTAAATTTCAACACCTCCAACAAAACT
Source organism: Acanthosepion esculentum (assembly GCA_964036315.1). Taxonomy (NCBI): domain Eukaryota; kingdom Metazoa; phylum Mollusca; class Cephalopoda; order Sepiida; family Sepiidae; genus Acanthosepion; species Acanthosepion esculentum. The sequence goes on along the minus strand of OZ038492.1, from coordinate 33,059,856 downwards.
GTTTTCATTTAACCACCACAGAGAAACTTTTCTGCCTCCCATCAGAATGGCTGATGCTGAACTCCAGGAGAGCAACACTATGTCATCTTGGGCTCACATTTTTCACTGACATGAAGTGGAGTGACTATATCAAGTTAATCGCTTCGTCTACTGCAAGGAAGGTTGGTTCACTGTGTTATGCCAAAAAGATTTTCTCGTCAAGATCCATTTTACACATTTATAAATCCACCGTTTGTCCATGTATTGAATACTGTTGCCATATCTGGTCTGGTGCTCCTACAGTGCATCTTAAGATTCTTGACAAAATCCAGAAAAGGATCTGCAATACAATCGATCCTGAACAGGCATCTCGTCTCCAGTCACTTTCTTTAGTGGAGTGATGGCATGTATTTTCTTGGAATTCCTCAAGTCTGGCTCTTTTCCAAAACATTTTACCTAAACAATCGACTTATTTCCAATATATTGTTGATGCTCTATTAATATTGGCTTGGTGCATAATTATCAGGCGTTTTTTAAACAATATTTATTATGAAAAAAGAAACATAATTCAACAATAACATTTTTAAATGATTATTCTGGAGCATATGATTATTGACATGCATTTTTATAACCTGAAAATAAAGTGATATTTTTATTAAAAAAAGTAAACAAAACAGCAATTTTTATTAACAAATAACTCGCCTACAAAAACGCCTGATAATTATGCACCAACCCAATATATCCCTATGATATTACTTACTGGATCTTGTAGATAAACTAAACAAAGTCAAAAACACAAAATAGAAGTTACATTCTAAATAGAAAAAAACAAAACAAAAAACAATACTTTACCTTTCTTAGACATCATGTTACACCGAGTTGACAGCAACCTAAAACTTAGTGTCCACCAAAAATCAACCAATAAAATGACCTAACAAACTTCTATTTCCATCATAACAAAATAAAATCTGGAATGATCATTGGATTCTATTTAAGAGCACTCAAAATTTGCAGCCTTCAATATTATCATGAAGAGGAGAAATATATTGAAAATACATTCAAGACACTTCAAGATCCTATTTCAAAATAGAAGAGCTGTTCTTCCTGACTAACCCAATGAATCAAAAAATTATTCTAGCCACTAACTATCACAATTACAATTGAAAAGAATTTATCTAAACTCAACATAAAATTTGTCACAACTACATGTAAAGCAATCGAAGATTTAATTAATAAAAACAAAACAAGCCAAAACTTGGAGGAATTTACTCTATCAAATGCAGGAATTGCTAGAATGAATACATTGGAGAAGCCTCAAGAAGTTTAAACAAGACACTAAATGAACACAAAAAAGACATTTTAAAAAACAACATACGGTGAATGACCAATGCTTTTTGTAACGAAACTGACCACAATTTTGACATAGGGTATGCTAATTTGATTAAAAAAGAAAATAATCCACTAAGATGAAAATGCCTAGAAAGTGTCTTAATTGCTAGTTCATCCATGGAAAATTTGTGTCTGTTACAATATATCACTATTCTTGGAAGATTTTCTGTTGTTACAATGTGGGAAAGTCACGGACAAAGATGATAGAATACAGATGAATTTGGCTAGATTAAATATATATATATATATATATATATATATATATATATATATATATCTTTAAAAAATTTTGAAACTACTGTCTCTTCTTTTGTGCGCATGTGTAGTTGTGGCAACATCAACAAAACCCAATCTGATAAAATCCTAATGGATGAAATGTGTTAAAACCTTTTTTCAATTTGTCATGATTATATATATATATATATATATATACTCAAGTACAGGATTGGTGTATATGGAATAATTTCCAATAACCAAAAAAAAATACTATTCTTAAAAGCGTACTCAATACAGAGTAGAGCAAATATAATTTATTCGAAAATTATAACAAACATGTTATAAAATCACTTCAAAAATAGCCATTTTGTTTCAACACTTCTGGTGTCTTATCAAGTGATAGTGTTGAATATAGAAACTTCTACATTCAATAGCATCACAAGAAGTGTTGAAACAAAATGGATATTTTTGTAGTGATTTTATAACGTTATAATTTTCAAATAAATTTATATATATATATATATATATATATATATATATATAATCTCACCAAGAATTAAAAGAATATCACAAAAATATATAATAAACATAAAAATTCTTAATAGTTGAAGACATACTTCTCAGTCATTGGTTTTTCTGCAGGATAACTGGTATATTTTTTTAATCATTTCACCCCAAGCAATGTGATAATGCCAATAACATATATACAAGGAGATACTGACAGCGAAAAAAATAAAACTTTAGTGAGGACAATATAAGAACAGGGTTCAAGAAAACACAAGATAGTGATTTGTATTGCATTTAAATCTTTGAACATTGTAGGTGACAGGAAAGCAAGAAACTGGAAGAGAGCTCCACAGGTGAGTGGTGTGAGAAAAGAAACTATTAAAATAGAACAATGTTGCATCTAGCTAGTTAAATAATAAAGCAGTGAGAGCCAGTTTAATCATACAGTTAAATTCATGCAGTTGAGGCACTGCAGAAAGCCCACTAGAACAACTGCTATGAAAATATTTGTAGAAAAGACAGAAGGAAGTCACATTATGGTGGTGAGAAAGTGTTTGGAATTTGAGATGCAAGGTCAGGATTGATTACATTACAAACCCTGATTTGGATTTTGTCAAGAATCTTAAGATCTATAGCAGGAGCACCAAACCAGAAATGGCAGCAATATTCAATGCATGGATGAATGGTCAATTTATAAATGTGCAAAATTGATTCTGACAAGATAAATTGCCTGGAATGGCACAGTGAATTAACTTGTCTAGCTCTCTCTTGCATATATATATATATATATATAATATGGATAAAACAACTGAAAAGTTGCAAATTAAAAGAAAAAAATTGAGTGCTTTTTTTGTGAAAGTATTTATTTATATGTTTTTATATATTTGATATTTTCAGACCACCTTGGTCCTTCTCATTATGCTATATGTGTGTGTGTGTGTGTGTGTGCCTAAATGATCTGTGGATCTGAGCACTTTCAACTACTCTATTAGTTTTATCAAGGAGGTTTTTGTTTAACTGAACATGCAAATGTTTGTCTTTTTTTTTGATTCCCGAATACTCAGCCTGTTGTGACCATAATTGATATTATTGAGAGTTGGCTTATTATTATTAATGCTTTTATTATTTTTCTTCTATCATAAACATTATTAAATTTTTTTTTCATTTTTTAAACATGTGCAGGAGTCTATTATAGTCCTATTCCCCCCCCCCCCAGTATGTTGTGTACAGAGATTGGTAAGTCTCTGTGTGTGTGTACATATTTATATATCTATTAGAATGATCAAGAATTAACAATGACAGTATATGTCTAGAAAACTAGAAGTCAAAATGGCTACAATTGAAAGAAAAGTGGAAAAAGAGTAAAGGCTAAGGAGAGAAAAAAATGAAAAAAAAATAATGAAAAGGACAAATAACCACAGCATTCTACACACATACACATCATGAAAGAAAAAAAACTTACACCAATAAAAAATGCATATAAAAAAATATGAGAATTATAAGACGTCAATTACTGATACTTCCTGACGAGTGGATGGCGTGATTCCTGGAGGGTCTGTTTATGAAACTCTGGAGTCAGGATACTGAAGGTAACATCAATCAATTAAGTGACAAACCTTTTACTTGTATTAATTACACAGAAAGAAATAAAGGTTCAATGTTGAGTGAGTTAATTATTTTTCAATAATCATTCTTCAGGGCTTTCTATAAAATTGATTGCATTGATTACAGAAAATCTATTTTATTATTTCATAAATGCTTATTTATATAACCTAACTTTCAAATTTTACATTTACAGTTACATCTGTCAATTTTGCGATAACTGAAAAGCCAAATAATCATGTCATGTCAGCTTATAAATTAGTATGTATAAAACCGATTTTCTGTACCGTATATATTTGCGTATCAGGCAACTTTTGAAGACCTAATTTTGAAGCTAATTTTAAGGAGGTTGCATCATACATGAGAGATAAAATGAACATATGTATGGCTGGTCCGGGCGACACTGTTGACCAAAGTATATATCTATTTACTGGAGTCAAATTAGCTTCAAAATTAGATCTTCAGAGATTGCATGAGACATGTGTAATCATTCTAAAAAAAATTTTTTTTTTAAATTAAGAGTTGATGTTGATAAGTATTTAACCTGATTCAGTAATTATTCCGCTAGTCAAATACTGAGAATTGATTGACAAAAAATTGTATACCTTGATATATTTTAAATTATATAATTTTACATGTATTAACATGTATATATACACACACACACATATATATATATATATATATATATATATATATATATATAAATATAGTCTTAAAGTGTGCTATATTTATGGGGTAAAGTGCTCAATATCAGAGATAGAGCGTGTGTAAATATAAAAGTGGACATGGAAGTCAGCACTTAGAGGCGACAGTCTGTTTCATGCTAGTGCAATCGTCAGGCGACTAGTGCTGTTATTTTTCTCGGCTGTTTATATAAGGGTCAGTGGTGCATTATGGGTAGTATATTTTGGCGGTTACTTTTACCGGAAGTCGCTTATTTGTTTATTTATTTATGTCAAATTATTTTGCTTGTTTTTTTTGTTTGTTTTTTTATTTTTATTTTTATTTTTTATCTTATATATTTATTTATTTATTCTTTTATTTTGATCGGTGTTTTTGGTTAATATATATATATATATATATAAATAAACACATTTTTAGATTTATTTTTAAAGTCCTTTCAGTTTTCAGTTGTTGAAAATGTATTCTAATGTGAGTGAAGTCACTAGACACAGATGTTTGAATCACATGCTTACTTGACGCAAAAGGCTGGTGGATTTTATTTACATTTGATGAGGCATGTAAAATGTGGTTATTTTTCTTTTAAATCTCAAGCAATAAACTCAACATATAACACATGAAAGGAGTGCTGTCCATTTTTTATGTACTTATAAAAAGGAATTAAAAAAAAAAAAAGAAATCTGCTATAAATTTGATTCTCATCCCAAGAATACCAGTTAATTTCTATGAATAATACCAGTTATTTGTTACAAAATCCTACACAGATATTTTTGTCCCATTACTTCCAAAAACAAAAAAAAAAATGTTTTTTTAAGATTCATTGGCAATCTTTAATCTTCAAGCCCACAAAAAAAAAAGTGTCAAAAGGACGTTTTTTTTCTCCTTTGACACCTTTAACTACCTTCACTTCTCAGCCATGTTTATTGCTTTACAAAGTGATGATGAGAATTTTAATGAAACCTAAACATATGAAAGTGAATTTATACACTTTCTTTGTTCTTCAGAATTTGCAACAAAAATATTTAACACTATTTATTTATTAGATTATTTATTGGAATGGTTGGCAAAAAATTCGCTAATTGCCAATCATTTTGAACTTTATAAAATAGTAAATAAAGACTTCGTTAGAGTTGGGTCTCATATTTTTATAATTTAGTAAATGATTATAAATTCATAAATAAAAATTGTTTTCATATTAATTTCTTTAGAAATTGGTAAATGTTAATATTGCATTAGTTTTAATAAGATTGTATTAGTTATTAGAATGTAAATATAAAATTATTCTTGTAAATAAAAATCTAATAGTGTTTAATATTTTTGTTGTAAGAAAACAAAATACAGTGTAACCCGGATATAAGAGAGGTGTCGGGACAGGAGAAGAAGTCTCTTATATCCGGCTATCTCTTATATCCGGGTTTGGTCTATTATATATACATTAACACAGGCTCTAATTTGGGACCAGAGAAAATCTCTTATATCCGGGTTTCTCTTATATCCTGGTTACACTGTAGAAAAAAAAAAGAAAATGTACAAATTGATTTTTATATTTATTAAGGTTTTCAAAACAAACATTAATGAGGAGTGAAGGCAATTAAAATAGTAACGGTGTCTATGGAAAACTGTCCTTTTGTAGGGGTTTGTGGGCAGAAGCTCTTCGAGTGGAACTTACATCTCACCAGTGGAATATAAAGGAAATTGGTTCACTACAATGTACAGTGTAACCCGGATATAAGAGAGTTGTCGGGACCGGAGAAGTCGTCTCTTATATCCGGGTTTATCTTATATCCGGGTTGGGTCTATTATATATACATTAACATAGGCTCTAATTTGGGACCATAGAAAATCTCTTATATCTGGGTTACACTGTATAGCAGTGAGTCTTGCGACGTTTTATCTATAGGAAAGTAGAGTAGAAAATAATTACAAATGGAGATACTTTTGATCTCTATCAAGATGAGAATGTAAAGACTGAGCATCTCCTGCTCATATATGGCAGCAGTACTCCATTTTGGGCATGATCTGGCTCTTGTAAAGATAGAGGATAACAGGAGGAGTCAGGTACTTACTGGAGCAGTAGAGGTAATCCACCATTTCTTCAGTATCTTTAGCAACAGCTTGTATGCATCAGTTCCACTTATCTGGGTTGAGTTTAAGTCTCAATAGGTGCTCAAGGCATGGGGGTCTCCCTGAGAGAACAACTGTTCTTTGCGATATGTGAAAATTCAGTGTCTGCTTGATGACGGAACATGACAAATAAAATTGTCCATTGCTATGTGGAGTTTTGTGGAAAGGCATCCACTCATCAGGGACTTTTGCTATCAAACCCTGATGTGTGGATACCATATCTGTGAAACTCCCAGTAGAGAAGATAAGTTGAACATTTAATTTTATGTTATTGAGCACTTTAATTGCAAAGATTGCTTACCTTAATATTATCCTACAGAATTACACTGGTCAACTGTTTCTTTGTTCACATATATATATATAGTATACCAATAAAAATTTCCAAAAACTTGAGAAAAAAAAAAGAAAAAAAATTTCAAAATTCAAGTTTCAGATTTAATCAGCTCATTAGGTTCAATTGAAGTTAAGATATCCTATATTTATAGACACACATATATATATATATATATATATATATATATAATGTACGACAGAAAACGTGGTGTACGAAACAACGATCTTCACCAAAGAGAATACAAACCAAAAAAGATTTATATTGGAATATCTTGGAATTGGAAGCATCGCCTTTATAACCATCGCTATTCTTTTACTAATGAATCTCTTAAACACCAGACAGCACTGTCTAAGTATTATTGGGATCTAGTGGAAAACGGCTTCACCCCACAGGTGAAATGGAGGATTATCTCTAGGGCTCAAACTCCTAGAAACTTTAGAGACAAATGTGACCTCTGCCTTAAGGAGAAAATCTTAATCAAACATAATGAACCTGAGAAATTACTAAATCACTGCAATGAAATTATCTTTAAATGCAAGCACAGACATTGTCTCAAAATAACAAACTACATCTAATATTTGGGAGATCTGCCCATGGAGACTCCAGAATTTTAAATTATCTAGACTTGAAATGCCTGGTGTCTCTCTCTATATATATAGAGGTTTAATTGCTTATGTTATACTGTATATGCGTATAGATATTTGTATATGGGCATATGTGTGTTGATATGTGTTCATATAATTGTGTTGACATTTGTAGGTGATTATATGGTATTTATAAGTATACACATATGTGAGTGTATGTAGGTGTTTATATATGGGGATATTTACTTGCTTGTATTTGGATGTGAGGACACATACATATACACACGTGTGTGTGTGTATATATATATATATATGTATATGTGTGTGTGTGTGTGCGCGTATATATAGGTATTTGTATATGTGTGTTTATATGAACATTTATGGATATATGGTTAAATGCTTTGTAACTGATCTAATATTTCCATGTCATCATTATGACTAGTTATTCCTCTCATTGGTATTTTATCGTAAAATTCTTTTTAATAAATTTTTTTTATTATTACGATATTATAAAAATATTATCGTTATTCCTTTTAAATCTTGTTTTATTTCAAAATGTTTTTCGATATATGTATTTTTTTTCCAATATATTTTTTCATGTTTTTTGATATTACTTTATAATTTTTGATAAAATTTAAATTTTATATTTTAACTTTAAATTATGAATTTAAAATTTAAGATTTTAATTAATTTTTTTTTTACTCCTTTGTTAATATTTTTTGTTTATCTTATATTCACATTATATTTTTTCCTATTTTATTTTGTTGTAAATTTTAATGTCAAACATTAACTGCCAAATATATCAATCTGTATTTTTTACATTAATCATAATATGCCCATATATGTTAATTTATTCTTCCTTTTCTTCTTTCCTCACACCCCTGCTTCCACATTTACTTCTTCATATCTTTTCTTCTTTTTTCTCTTTGTCTTGTTTCCTGTGAGATGACTTATTAAATAGGTCAATGTCTGGTTCTTATGCACATCCCTTACTCTTTATTTTAATAAAAATAGATTTAAAATTATTCCTATCTTTCCCTTCCTTCTCTAATTTTGATCATATCTGTCATCTTCCTCCTCCCTCTCTCTCTATCATCTTACAACAACCTCTTAAGTGTTTAAAAATAATACATAAATTTTAAACCATATTCTATGCTTGAAATGTGATCTGATGAACCAGGAAAAAAACACCTTCCTGGGGAAATAAAATATAATCAATGGACCCTTACGGTTGTCTGTTTTCTAATTAAATTAATATTTGCTCTGGTTTGACATTGAGCTCTCTGGATTACATCCTCTTTGGGGTTATCCGTATGGATTACCAAACTTTTCATTATATATATATATATATATATATATATATATATATATATATATATATATATATATATATATATTAGTGGCAGAAATATCTCCCACATAATAGTAAGACATTGCCACTAATATTTTACCATTACGCAGGTGGTATTCCTGTTGCACATTGGACATATATCTGATGCTGGTTGGGACAAGAACTTTTCAGTAAGCTCTTGCATTTGTGTGTGTGAGAGATGGACTAAACATGTGAGCAATGACAAAGGTGTTTTTTTGTTTTTTTTGAGAAAAGGCAAACAAAAAAGGACGGTTATATTTAAGAAGATAGTGTTGAAATTACTAGGGCACATGAGGAAAAAAAAGGGCTTGGAAAATTTGATACTCACAGGACAGATTGAAGGCAAGAGGAAAACTATATTATAATCAGCATATTTGTGAATGCATTAACAACTTAGCTAAAATATGCTCATTATCTAAGTGTAAGTGTTACTGACAGTTCCAAAAAAATAAAAATTCTATCAACAATAAAATGTTGCTTCATTGACTGGGCCCCCATCAACCATTTGACTGCTTTTATTATAAAAAGAGTGGAAGATGAACATGAATCGAACTGAACTATAGCCTCCATCTTTTGGAAGCAGTTTCAAGTAGAATAAGGAAGGTTATACAAGAATGTGAGAGCAATGATAGAGACATACATAGTAGTGAGTGTCTAGTGTGACACTATTTAGCTAGGGTAATTGGCTAACTAATTAACCATAGAAGTTAAAACAGAAAATAGACATTCTTAAAGCGAAAATAAAAAGTTATAACGAAAGATAGACTGATCGATGTTAAAACAAAGATTTTAATTTGTTTACAAAATAAACCCCGAAGAAGCCACGTGTGCGGTCTAGCCAAGTTGAGTTATCACCGAGGGAGATAGAAAGAAAGGCAAATATGGAATTATCGGCCAAAACATGTGCCGATACAGGCAGGAAGATTCAATGTTAATTATCTTTCCAAGATATCATTTAATTTTTTTTCTTGGATACAGGCGAAGAGAAGCAATGTGGTAATTATAAAATTTTGGCATTGTCTCGATATAGGTGAGAGGATTGTTATCATTTACTTGCCAACAGATGCTAAGACGCCGAATGGCAATTGTAAACTTTTGGCAATCTCCAGAAAATTAGAAGTGGAGAACTGAGATTTGATGAGATAAAAAGAATTTGGTTTCTTAACAGGTCAGGGATTCCATGATAAAGCTAACTTGGAGTAGGGAACCAGATGGCAAACTTTGACAGTGATTAATGAGACTGTAAGAGCGTTGGGTTAGTGACTTTTGGGTGACCCAGGAAAAAGAGAACATGTGATAAAAGAATTTTGTAAACAAAAATTCTAGATTATAATTTTAAGGAGGTCAGCGTAGCCACACCAACACTGCTGAGAGATGATTGGTTGTATGGTAGCATGGTGATAGGCGGAGGTGAATGGATGAGAAGATGTTAATGCCCACTGAAGGGATTGGTATGAGATATCAATGTGAGAGAGAGAGTCCAGGAGGATAGCTCCCCTCTGACCTTCCCTCACGAACGACGGAGACCTCCCCCTCGAAATGGGAAATGGTTAATTTTCCAAAAATGGGAAATAATCAATTTTCTTGTCCTGACAACAAAGAGATTTCTTGTTAGAAATAGAGATTATCGAGAACCCCAGGTCGCGTTGGGCCCACACACTGGGTTTTGGTTTGTACTCATATAAACAAACGACGATGGGTCGTTCCACAACAATGTAGTTGAGTTGCAGTTGGAGAAGCAGTTGCAGTCAGAGCATAACCAGAGTGTTGCCTTGCAGAAGTTGACCAAGAGATTCCATGACCACCGATGCTACCGATAGCAAGTTATACTGACAAACAAAGTTAAGCCAGCACTTAAAAACTAAATTAGTTGGCTTACGATATCAACTTGCTTGAAACATAGAAGTGTCACATTTTGTAGGAAATGGGCTGGGAGAAAAACACGTTTCTGTATATAACAGAAAGATAAAGTTAAACTGTTATTTCTTAACATACTTGAACCTCTTGGGTTTTTCCTTCATTTATTTTTTTTTCTTTGCGCTTGTGCAATGTCACCTTCAATTTGGACTCAGCTGACACTATGGCCCGATGACCGATTGATCTCGTCTAGCTAAGATCAAAGTCACAACATGGGTAGGTTAGACTTGAGATGAAGGCAGTTACTCCAGTAACCAGACGTTGCAAGTGAGCTGTGAACAATAGAGTTGGCATTGAACCGGTACAACTGGTGAAGCCGTTAACATCGACGACCAGAACTCGACCCTGGTGCCATGTATTGGTGCTGTAACCACTGGATTCGACCCTGGACGGCTGAGTGTCACATATCGGTATCCTGACCAGGGGTTTTTGCCGAGTAGCGACGACCGGGACACAGGCTGGTGGCAGTGACAAAGAGTCAACCCCAAAACACCAGTAGAAGAAACCTTACAGCTTTGTGCCGCGACTGGGAGTTGACCACGGGCCGACAGCTTGGTGTCACACTAGCATGGAGAATTATTGTTGTCATGAATTCACTAATATATAGTGACGAGTCAGGGCATGTAAACGCAATGAAGGGCTTCCATTGTCCCTAATCCCTAGATTCTGAAGGAACTGGTTGAACATAATTTTCCACCTGGGAGAAGTTTCTTGTTCCCTATTTGACAAAGTCAACAACTTTGTTCTTGGATTTTCTGGAACAAATGAAACAATTTTTTGGAAATAAGGTGTGAAAAACTGTCCGAGTGTTCTATATATCTGAGCACCTTTGGCTATTCTGTTAGCCATTATGACTAAACACACATGGAAATTTACCAAACTCCATCTGCAATACACTTGTAGAAAATACAAATATAATAGCTTCATCTACCTGTGTGTGTGTGTGTGTGTATATATATATATATATATATATATATATATATATATATATATAAAAAGGGAAGAGGTTATAGTCGTTTCAACGAGAGAAAAGTGAAGAGAGAAACCACAAACGTTTTTGGTTGTCACATGGAGTTTTAAAAACAAAAAATGCTTTATTTTCCATAATTTTGCTACACGTTTTTGGTCTCGCAACAGCCATCAGGCAAAGCGTGGAGATTTCTACATATTAAAAATAATTAATTTTTTTCTTATGTTTTTCGATGTTAAATATTCGATATGTTAGTGACCCAAATGTCTTTGAACTGGCAGTGAAAAGTTCTGCGTGAAGGTTTATAAAACAATTAACATTGGTCCCAGAAATGGTGAAGGAGTTATCGGCAATCTTTTAATGACCCCTGTGTTCTTAGATCTATTTCCATTTTCTTGTGTTTTTGTCAGCATGCATGTATATTTCCTCTCCATACATACACACTGTCTTATTACGAGGAATCAGTAAACGTATTTGTATACATACACACTTCCTATGCTGTGTAGTGTTTGCCCATTGTTTTTGCCAATATATGTGTGTGTGGTGCATGCATATGCGCACTTCCTCTCTACATACATATACTGTCCTATTACAAGGAATCAGTACACACACACACACACTTCCTAAGTTGTGTGGGATTTGCATGCATGCCCATGAGTAGTCCCCTGATTTTGTCAATATGTATGTATGTGTATGTATATATATATATATATATATATATATATATATTTTATTCGTGTTCCACAGACATCCGCAGGTGAGTTGTGCGTGCATGCATGAGAGTGGTTTGACCACTGTATTTGGTCATTATGTGTGCATGTTGTGTGCTTTTGTGTGTGGGGTTATGATCTATTTAGTTTTGGTTTAAATTTGTTTATGAAGTTTTTTTTGTGTATTTGTAGGTAAGGATAATTGTCTGTTTGATATATTGGCATAATTTTAAATTCACCCTGGTTAGATTTAAATATGTGTTGTGATAAAAAAGTTTTCTGTTGTCTAATAATTTTATGTTGCTTTTGTGCAGGGAGACTCTGTTGTTCAGTTGTTGGCTGATACCTATATATGACTTCTTGCATTTTGTGCATTTAAGTACATAAACTACAACTCCAAAAATGTGATTTAAGTTTTTATTTATTATGAATGTCGTTTTGGGGTTTTCAAAAGTGTAGGAGTTTCCTTCTATAATGTCACAAACCCCACATCTTTTTTTGTTGCATTTTGTGACTCCCTGTATTGTGTGTTGGTTAAATTTGGATGAGATTAATGTGTTTTAGGTTTTTAGATTGGCGTTTGCTTTTAATTATTTTGGTTGTTTTTAGTATATTTTTTGGTTTATTATTTTTGCTAAGTAGGTCTGGATTTTTTTTAATTTCTGAGACCTACTTAGCAAGAATAATAAACTGAAAAATGTGTGTGTATGTCCATACGTGTGTGTGTGTGTGTGTGTGTGTGCGCACTGATTCCTTGTAATAGGACAGTATGTGTATGTAGAGAGGAAGTGCGCGTATTGGTGTATATATGTATACAACGGGCACACAAGCAAACACTACACAGCATAGGAAGTTTTGTGTATGTGTACAAATATGTTTACTGATTCCTCGTAATAAGACAGTGTGTATGTATGGAGAGGGAATATACGTATGCTGACAAAAACACAAGAAAATGGAAATAGATCTAAGAACACACAGGGGTCATTAAAAGATAAGAATGCTGATAACTCCTTGACCATTTCTTGGACCAATCTTAATTGTTGTATAACCCTTCACGCAGAACTTTTCACTGCCAGTGCAAGAAAGACATTTGGGTCACTAACACACAAAAAAGAGAATGCCTCATATTGAGAATATTTAACATAAGAAAAAAATATTTTTAGTAATATGTGGAAATCTCTACACTTTGCCCGATTATGGTCGCGAGACCGGAAACTCATGTAGCAAAATTATGGAAAATAAAGCATGTGCTGAAAAAAATAATAATAATAATAATAATAATAATTTCCATCACTCCAAATACATATAGAAAAATTTACACATTCAGATAAAAAAAATCTTTGGTAATGGCCAAAAGTGCTTGGATATAAAGAAAATACTTTTAACACTATTTCCAGAAAAGAAATCACTTGATTAAAAATGCTTAATCACACTACATTGTCAGTCATCTTTAATTTTTTTTATATATATATATATATATATTATATATATATATATATATATATACACACACACAAATGAATTGTAATAAGTTTTACAATTATTTTAATATATTTTCTGTTAAATTATATCAATAAAAATAATTTATTAAGTAAATGGTCTGTTTTTTTTTTTAATTAAACAGTATTGATTACATTTAATGGCCTGAATGGTTGCAAAATTTTGTAGACAATATATGTTCTGACAGGAATTGAACCTCTAACTTCTTAATGGGAACCATCATTTAATCTGATGTGCTGTTAACCATTCAGCCATCTGTTTATAAACACACATTAACAGCACTGTCCGAGAAGCACATTTTCTACAAAATTTCTTGAACATTCAGGCTGGTAAATGTAATTAATAATTTTAAAAAAAAACATTTACTTAAATTATATCAATAAAAATAATGTGTGTGTGTATATATATATATATATATGCATTTTTCATTAAAAATGACAGACATTGTGGCTTTGTTCATAGTTAATATTGTTAAGAGTTGGCTTTTTTTCTTTTTTTTATTAAAGCTTCCATCTTTTTTTTTTTTTACAGATGGATGCAGTTAATATATTTGTGTTTTCTACTAGTAAGTTTCTAATGGAGTCTGGTAAATTTGTAGGTGTTTAAATGGGTTCTAATGAATTCAAATGCCCCTTAAAGAACCGTGTTCCTGATCAAACTGAACTCATAAATAATTACATCAGTTACACAACTACATGCTTATCCAGACATCTTATGTTACACCTATCTGATCATAGCTCCATTGCTGCCTATATATATATATCTCTCAAAAGAGAGATATCTGGGATGTGCCATCTAGGTAGGCAGTACCTACCCTGAATAAAATAAACAGTTAAATTCTGTGGCACAATATGCACTTAATCCAACAAAATTAGGAAGGTTACTCTGATTATTATGTATAAAATGCAAAATATTTGATCTTTTTGTAGATTTAAAATCAATCACAGGCTGCCTACTCTGAATAATTACTGATGGCATGTGCCATATATAACATTCAATTAATGTCAAAGTACATGGGAAAATTTTTTCTCTGACATTAAAATTCCATAATTTTTCTTCAAGGTGACTTAAAAAAAAAAAAAAAAAAATTCCCAGATCTTCAGGTTGGCTGCAAACCCTGAAACAAATGACATATGCACTATAACTTTTATGGGAAAAGGATATATAATTTTTATCTATCAAGAACAAATTTAGGGAAATCTATAACAAAGTGGAAAAAATTTTCATGCAGTGTTTCATCCTTAAGGATTTCACCAGACTAAATTGCTGTTTATGTTGATGTGGACACACATGCACACAAAAGATAGGTGATACTGAGAATTTTAAATTTAAATTTTTTTAAAGTTTGACATGAAATGTGTTACAATTATTTCTAAAACAATAAAAAACTTAATACAAAATAAAATAGGCTAAAACTTGAAGGAATTTATTTTTTTTTTTTTTTTTTTTAATTTTCCCAAAGAATACATAAAGAAAAACCACAAGGAATTTAAATAAAAGATTATATGAACACAAATGAGGTCTTTTACAAAACACATTAAATGCATTTGTTGCTTACTATAAGGAGTCTGACTAATTTTGATTTAAAAATACTACTCTAATTAAAAGAGAAAGTAATTTACTGAGATGAAAAAATATAGAAAGTGCTTTAATTGCTAGACCATCCACAGTAAATTTACATTCCGTATTATAAAATTTCACATTTTTGGCAGATCTTCTATTATCACAATTTGGGATATTTAATAACAAAAAGAAAAAGAATCTGGATGAAATCAACTAGATTATATATCTGAAAAAAAAAAAAATTAAAAATTTTCAGTGTCCACTCTTTTGTACGCATGTGCGGTTGCATCAATGTTAACTTCATTTTAGTCTGATGAAGTCTTAAAGGATGAAACAAGTCACATGTAAGCTTTTCCCATTTTATCATAGATTTCCCTGAAATTATAACTGTTTAAAAATAAAAATGATGACTGCTTTAACAGGGTAAAGGTTTATGAACTTAGCAGGCCATGTTTGTTTGAACTTAAATGGCTGTCTTGCCATCTGTCATTTGGATATCTGAAATACAATTTTTTTTTTTTTTTTACCTTTGACCTGCACATAGGTAGGAATGTAATGAATATATTTTGCATAACAAAGAAAAAAATACAAGAGCTAAAAATAAAATTTTTATCAAATCCAGTAATGATATAACTGGATTCTTTATTGGTCATTTTTCTTAAAAAAATGTTTATTTTTTAAAAATTTTGTTTTATCAGTTTTTTTTTTCCCCATTTATTCATTTAATGTAAATATAATTTCAGTTTATACAGTTTTTATTTCTTTTAACATTTTTTTTTTTTTTTTAAAGCCCAAAGTAAATGTCGTGTCATGATTTACTTGGTGTATTCAAGAAGAAAGATAACCAGATCTCCTTCGTCTCCCCTTTCATTCATACATTCAACATTCCTCTCAAAACTCTTAATAACTCCCCGCTGCCACGTCCTCAGTGTAACCATCAAGAAACAACTAGTGTCAAAGTCAACCGATAGGCACAAACAGATTGAGGGATTTAGATGCATACCGTAAACCAATTAAAAAAAATAATGCACAACAAAAAAAACGAACACACACATAATATAGAAAGTCAGGTAACAGTGTAATTAGCTTTGTCAAATATGTAATATCTGAAGCAACCACAGCCAATATAGAAAACTGTTTTAAAGAATTTAAACAGTACTTGGGAGATAAGAACAAAATTGCCTTCATTCTAAAATGGTGAACTTTTTACTAGATATTTAAACTTAAAAATTCTTATTCAACAATATATGAGAAACGACAAAATATACCAAGAGTTGCTTTTGGATTACCATATATTTCTGCGTATAAAGTAACCTTTAGATAAGACAAGGTAAAAAAAAAAAAATTAAAAAAAATATAGCAAATTCTCATGAATTTATCTTGTAATACAAGACTGCATATTGCTTTTTATAAAGATGATGTTATTGGAAATTCAAAATAAATGAAATAACAAAACTGGTTCAATATCAGGTTTTTCCAACATGTCCCCTAGAAGGGAAACCATTTTGTTTACGTATCATCACACGATCTCTTGCAAATACTGATTCTTTTCCTTCCTCTTCTTTTCCTATATCTAAAATGTTACAAACAGCCTGACCATTTACTTATACTTCATCGACAATCACAAAAATACTGCTAATAACAGTATGATAATGTACGATAATAGTACATTCCATTACTGTAAATGCAATCATAAATTGATGTTTACATTTTCTCAGCCGAGCTTGCATGGATACCAGTTGATTTCATTGATATGGAATTACTTTTTGAATAGGCAATTTATTATGAAGTTACACCAGTAATATACAAGGTAGATATTGGTTTTATTACTTGATAATGTGAATCTTTTCATGTACGTTATTGGTTATTGCACTGAGGCCGAGGTTAGCCCCTATCGACAAACATCACTCAGAATTTAAGGTTTCTTTTTTAGAATTGTAGAATAAAATGACAATTTTTAAGGATGACTTTTTGGGATTTAAAGGTTGTTTTATATGCGGAAATATATGGTAATTCAATCAGTAAAATGTTTTAGATCACAGAATATTAGAGTGATATGTAGTGTGGGTCAAAGGTCAGGGCAAGGAACAGATTATTATTATTATTACTTTTGAATTTTTGATTTCTTAGATATTTTTTCTTCAAGACCAGCAGTAATAAAAAAAACAAAAAAACAAAAGATAAATCTGTAAAATATAGAAATCATTAAGTTAAAAAAAGAAAAAAAGATGGAGATATCATGATTTTCAACACAGTTATATTGTTAATTATAGCAGAAACTAGTTTTATACTTGCATACACTATAGGCTAAAAGTTTGGGGTCACCCTGTATCTTGAAGAATCATCTAAAATTTGCATGTTAGGTGCATTTTTCAAAACTAGTTTACTAATTCCACTTCTGGCTAGGGTGACATTTGCTTTCTAAGGATTTTATCATGTATTCAATAATAATAATAATGAAATTAACACATTACTGCATAAAGTTTCATGTAGCCTCTTTAAAAAAAAAAAAAAGGTTTTGTACCCCCCTCCCCCCGCCTCTAAAAAAAAATTAGATACTATACTATTCCCTTATGGGTTAAATAGTTTCTGTATCCTATCTTAGAGTTAATTTCACCAAAGAAGGCATAGAACTTACCAATTATTAAATCAAGAGGGTGGTCCCCAAACTTCTGAGCTATAGTGTAAGTAGTTTTTGTTTTGAAAATGTCAAAATAAAAATACATTTATTATATTAAAAATCCATTTGAGTTTGTGTTTAATTAACTGGATTTAATCTGTTGTACACAACCTTTTCGTTATCTTGGTAATCATTTCTATCTTGTGTCAGAATAAACTAATTAATTATGGTATGGGAAGTCTTGATGCATTTTCTTTGTCTATGCAGATGGATTTGATTATGTTTGCATTATCAGATAGAGACTAGCCTCAAGACCTGTAATGCTCCTCCTGTGATATTAACAGTTGCAAATGGACCCAGTGTGCAAATGGACAACTGTCAATGTTTACGAAGATATTGTAACTGCAAGCCTTGTTTCCTATGTATATTCAGGTGAAAAGCTATTTGCCCCAAAAACCTATGTAGTCTGTTTTATAAATAAAATAAAAATACTTTTGTTATTATAGATTTTAAAGATACAAATGCATTAATTGTAATGGTTTGAAATTTTTTGTATCTAATGGCATTTTAATGGCAGAGTTTTATAGTGTGTCACAAAACTGCAATGAATTTGAGATTGTGAAAAAATTGCCCAGGTCTTAATGTCACACTAAAGATAGCCAAATTGTCTGAAGAACTAAATTCCCTACCAAATGACAGCACTCCCTCAGATTAACTTAAGGAACACTGATCTCAAAACTGCTACAATTATTCAGTACCAAAGACTGACATTGCCTCAATTTCAGATTACAAATTCAGGAAGTAAAAAAACAAAACAAAAAAAAACAAAAAAAAAACAATGAAAATATATGCCTAATAATATTTAAGGTCTCAAAAAGATGCCATTTAAATGGTAACATTTTATATATAATAGCAATGAAGAGAAAATTATAGTTAACAAGCTTTTACTAAGTAACTTTTTGATAATATTAGTAAAATTCATTGGATACTGCAAATTTTAAATTGGCTATAAAGGTTGTCAAACAAACTTTTAAAAACAAGAAAATACAAATAGTCTTGAGCCAGACATGCTAGAAATACTCTATAGTGATAAGCAAATTTTCATTTCTTTTAAAGTAATTTTTTATTTTATTTTAAGTTTAGAAAATAATTTTTTTGTCTGTTAACCAAAAGAAAAACAAAATTATCTTGGCCTGCCCAGGGCAATCACACTGAAAGGCATAGAATAGTGTTATGTCATGAGCAATATAAAATGGAACTGGTCAGAGAGATTTATTTGAATCTGATACTTGGCTATGTTAACTGTACAAGGGGTTGATGAAGAATTCTCAACCCGAATCATTTCCCGAAAATCTCTCCATATGAGCAGGCATCAAATGGATATTTTTTTCTTGTAAGCGATTCTGAGAACTTTTCAACACACCTTTGTACATGCTTACCAGTAAAAATTTTCATAATACATTTTTGTAGATGAGATTTAAAAAAAAAAAAATCTAGGTTTAAAAAAGATTTTTAGACTAAAACTACAAATTTATAGAAAGAAAGCTCCCAAGACAAATCCACCTTAATAGCCACACGTATATAATAATACATAAAAAAAAACCCCTGCATTATTAATGCAGTAGTAGACAGACTGATTTTAAGCATCTTCAGGAAACAACCAATCAGCAATAAAGGTTAAGAAATCAATGAGCTTAGAGTTAAAATTTCTGCAGTGAAAACTGAAACCTGAAACTGCAGTTTGATCATTTGAAATGACACTGTGTATAATGTATGGCATAGCATTTACACATGTAATATCATCCCTAAGTAATTCAAAATCTCTGCAGTTCAACTTAAGTGCAAAATCACAATGGATTCTAGAGGCCTAATGAGTAAAATCTTGAATGTTATAAATATATATATCTATGCATGCCTGCTTAGGTTGCAAAGTATATACATTAACAGATTATGTAAGATTCATTTGCAAATATGAGCATCTCTGCATGCACAAATACGTTTATATCTATAAATATAATTTATTGATCTATATAGGCATACATCTATAAATGCATGTGCATAAATGTTAACTTATATGCTTAGTTTAGGAATCCACTTAATAAATATTTATTGGAATGTCTGCATGAATAAATACATCTTATCATAGATTTTTAAATCTGTGTGAGTGTGTGTGTGTGTGTGTGTGAGAGTGTGTGTGTGTGGATACTGGAATGACCACAGCAATGGTGACTCATTTGGTCTGAGGTTTACATTGAAGTCTGAAACCGATTAATTGTTCAGTGTTTATATCTATGTCACATTGCCTACATCTATAAATGCTTTATCTCCAATATTGAGCACTCTTCACGTGTGTGTGTGTGTGTGTGTGTGTGTGTGTGTATCTCTGACTATGAGGCCCAGGTTCGAATCTCCCCACAGTTGATTTGTCAAGAAGGAGACCTCCTGATGTTATCGATCTGGAAAGGTCGATCCCAGTGTGCGGCACCTTTGGAAAGTGCCTCAAAACCATATCACAGGTTGACCCAAACCTTGTGAGTGACCTTGCTAACCAAACGCTCCTCTGTGGCCGAAACGGTTAAGGCACGTCAGGCTATATGATGGTTCCGTATAGGATACAGGTTCGATTCCTGTCGGAGGACGAAAATTTTCTATGAAAATTTCTCGGACATTCAGGCCGTTAAATGTT
This sequence comes from Acanthosepion esculentum, assembly GCA_964036315.1. Taxonomy (NCBI): domain Eukaryota; kingdom Metazoa; phylum Mollusca; class Cephalopoda; order Sepiida; family Sepiidae; genus Acanthosepion; species Acanthosepion esculentum. The sequence continues at coordinate 33,039,099 of OZ038492.1, read as the reverse complement.
GTTTAATACTGTTTATTATAAAACAGAGCATTTACTTAAATATTTGTATCTATCAAAAGAATGTATAAACATAAAAATGTCTTAAAATAATTGTCGGACTTTGTCCATTTCCTTATATATATATATATATATATATATATATATATATATATATATATATATATATATGTGTGTATGTATGTATGTATGTATATGTTTTAAGGTGTGCTATATGTATGGGATAAAGTGCTAGATATCAGAGATAGAACATATGTAAATATAAAAGTGAACATTGAAGTCAACACTCAGGTGACAGGCTGTTTCATGCTAGACGCAATCGTCAGGCCACCTGGCAATTGCGTCTAGCATGAAACAGCCTGTCACCTCTGAGTGCTGACTTCAATGCCCATTTTTATTATATATATATATATATATATATATATATATATTATATATGCACATACATATAACCTTAGTGGGAGGCATGGTGGAGTACTGGATAGTGGCTCAGATTGAAGACTTGGAGAGCCAAGTTCGAATTCCAGTCGGATCCATTACATTCACTTATGTGCTAATACCCTTGGGAAAGGTATGAATCCTCTTTTCACATTTATGGGTAAATAGGACAGATTGGATGGCAACTAATCTACCGTAGAAAGAAATGGCAACCTACTGTGGGAAAAAATCTGCCTCATCAGTCATGTATCATGAGACACGATTGCCTAAGCGTGCATCACACATGGCACATAATTGATTGATAGCAAGGTGTGTATAGAATTAAACCTTTTCTTTTTTCTGCCATATAGTGGTAGGGGAAATAAAATGCCAAGATGAGACAACATAGGATCAGGAGAAAGAGTGGGGTTAACAGTGAAATGGCTTCTTTTTTTTTTTTTTTTTTTTGTGTGTGTAGAAGTCAAGGCAGAGTATCAATAAGAGCTGGATGGGATGGGGATGAGATGAAAATAGCCAACTATTTTGGGGGGCTCAGCAGTAACAATATCTTCTATTCTTCAAAAATCATTAAGCTGAATAAAAAAAAAAAAAAAAAAAAAAATTTACTATTCTTACAAAATGCTGGCTCATAGTTTTAAAAACACGATGGTTACACACATGCACCCACACATCGCGAGAGAAGGATGAAATAATATAGAGAAGAAAAAAAAAAAAAAAAAAAAAAAAAACAATTGCAAAAAGGGGGGGGGAGTAATACTGTCCAATGAACAAACTAAGAATATAGATGATAGGATGTCAGCTGCAAAGATTATTGTAAGATACTTGTTGAAACAAAGGTGCTGTGTTTTATTTTTGGTAGGGGAAGTGGGGAATTTAAAGATGATGAAACAATCAACAAGAGAGATGAAGGGTAACCAGTAAAAAAATGTCCTCAAACCATGTGCATATATTTAAAATAAAACAATAACAAAGGAACGACAATAGCGATTGTTAATACAGCAGCAAGAATATTCTTATAACGGAGTCCACAATCGGCACCATCCCCACTACACAGACTGCCAGAACCTTTATTCAAGGGCTGAATTGATTTATTGGTGAGAACAGATATCACTTCGTCCAGCGAATGGCGATTAGTTCGAGTAGATTCCCGAAGAATTTCCAAATCACGGTCCATATTCCGAAGAAACTCTTCAGCCTCTTTTGTTTGTGATTGCATCATGTCTTTGATGCTTAGTGTGTGTATAACACGTCGTTGTGTATCTGGGTCAGAGAGATTACAACTTTGGCTGACCTCATCGATAGCACTGAGAGGCATCTCACTGTCTGTGTCTGTCCATGTTTCACAGTTGTTAAAGTGAGATTCATTGTGTCGATCCAAACAACCTTTTTGTGATGATGGCAATTGTGTTGCATCTGCTGACAATAGAATGTTGCTCTGTGCACAATTTTCAGATATGATCCCATATTTTTTTACTGGTACTTTTATATGTTTTAAGCCAAACAGATCTTGGTCTCTGATTAAATGGTTTACACGTTTCAGTTCAGATATCTGAAAATAAAATAAAATAGACATTGTGACAAGACTGAATAGTGGTTTTTATTGTTTCTGTGGATATTAAAGTGAAAAATAAAATACAAGTGTCTGGACTTTGCCAGAGAACTGAAATAGACAGTCGCCCCAATCATTATCAGAGTGTTGGAAACAATCTCAAAAAGAGTAGAGAACCTGAAAACCTAGAAACAGAGACCTTCGAGACCACCACTTACCAATCACCAGTTAATTACCCAAGGTTCGGTTAAAAAGAAAATGAGGGAGACATTTGAGTTGGTAATTAAGGTAAAACCAGAAATTTTCTGCCTATAGCTGACACTAAATAGAAATGAAAGAAAAAAAAAAACAAACAAAAAAAAAAAGACTAAACTTGTATAAAAGTAAATTTTATTGTCATAATATTTGTACTATTTATAAAGAAAAAAGTAATGTAAAATCATGAATGTGCATTTAATACAAAAATAATTATGTACACAAAACTGGTTTTACTCCCATTTCCCATCAAATACGGATATAGGTAGCTCCACAAAAAAAAAAAAAAAAAAAAAAAAAAAAAATCAGCATACCATGATGAAAACAGACTCCAAACATAATGAAAAAGTTTTATCAGTCAAAATCTTTGTTAAAAGGTAGAGGAAAGATCAAAGTATTTTTTGAATGTTTAGTTAAATTTTTTTTTACTCCATTTTAGAAAATTTGAAATTTTTACTAAAAATCTTGTTTTTCTTGCATTAGCAGATGTACTATAAATTAGTACAGCAAATTTTAGCATCTTTTTGGTGGCGACAGACATTAATTTGGAAATTCTCCTCAATATTTTTTTTCTTCAAAATCGGACCTCCCCTCTTACCAAAAATCTGTTCTGAATCAAAAAATAAAAAATGCAATAAAACTAATTAATTTAATTAGGGAAGTTTTTAATTGATTTTATGAATAATATATATTAAGGACAATACTGTCTTAAGATAAAAAATCTTTTCAAAGAAAAATGAATTTTTACAAGATTTGTTAATAATATTTTTAAATCTTTGAAAATTCAGTTTCAATAGTGTAACTTAGGAAATATTGTTATTAAGTAAAATTATATTTACTAATCATATATTTTAAAGCTTATGTTGTGTAAATCTGACAACCTTGAATACTTTTAAAAAGAATTTTCAATTGTTTTTGTATGTGTAAAAACATGCTAAATTTTATAGATACAGTCGCTCATACACAACACTATCAGAAAATAAGAGCAACAATATTAGATAAAAATCTGTCATCAAGCTGTCATGGAGCTATTAAAAAGCTGTCAATATAAATAAACAAGCTACCATCGAGTTAAAAAAGGCATTCCTGTGATATTTTAAGCTTAAAGTAAATAATATTGGTTTCAAATCAGATTAATATTCCTCAAATAAAGTTTTAGAAAAGTATATTTTATTTTGGGGAGATTTCTTTTAATAAAGAAATTTATATTTTTATAACAGTTTGCTAAAATTGGTGCTAAATTCAAGAATTTTAGAAATTTCAAAACGATAACTCCTGCATCTGTCTACATTTCTGAGGTGAGGCATTGTTACTATTTATATTGTTTGGACTGTTGTCCTCATCTTTACTGTCATATTCACAATGTTTTGGCCATTATACGAAAGTGTTAAGAGTTCAACTGGCCACAGCAGAGGTGAACAAAAACTTGGAGAGTTGAGTTATTAAAGGGAGATAACTGATATATCTAGAAAAGGTACGGTACATGGAACTCTAACAATCTACCACAGTGGAATAAATAAAGGGTTCAGTTCAAAATATCACCTGAAGAAGGCGGGAGCATACAACGGCCAAAACATTGTGTAGATGGCAATAAAGATGAAGACAACAGTCTGAACAATGTCAACAGTGTAAATAGATAACTCCTACCAATCAATTTAAATTAATTTTGAAATACAGCATAGTATTTTGTTTGTTAGAAATATTAAATTTAATCTCTCAGCTTGAAATTAAAAAATAAAATCTTCAAGAAAGATTTCTCATTATTAAAATTAATTTTAAACATTAAGTATTGCATTTTTGTGGCAGTATCTACACATATATACAAAGCAAATTTTTTGGCAATATGCAACATGAAAAATAAATACCGAAATTGTCTCCATGTGGCCCCAGACTTGTGGCTTGCATTATCCACCCCTCAAAAAAAAATTTAAAAAAAAAAAAAAATCCTTCAACCAAATTTAGTTGGAGAGAAAAAAAAAAAAGAAAAGAAAAAGAAGAAATCCCTCCCTTGAGACCTGGAGAGAGAAAAACAAAACAAAAAATCCTTGGTATTTTTACTATAAATGTATATTGTTATACTTTTATAAGGCTTTGTTTAGGGGCCCACTATTTTCCCATAGCTGGGACCCTAACAGGTGCTACTACCCAGGGTCAGATTTGACCCAGAACAGCAGCAATTAAGAGGCGATTCCATGCTCCTCAAAAACCTTCAATCTCTCAGAGGCCTTGCTGTAGTTCATTGTTATACCTAAGACTATTTATCACAGGAGACAGTATCAATAAGTGCGTATAAAATATTTAATATGCATACAAAATAATGATATTTATAAATATTTGATGCATTCCTTTCCAGTGTGGTCTACCTCCATGGAACTATAATACACTTGATGTCATTTTAGATTTATTTGAATATCAATTACCAAAAGAATGTTGAAATGTAGCCAACAAAACCTTGTCTACTCTGACAACAACTAGTTTTTGATAAAGACTGACGGTTGAAAGTACTTGATTAAAAACAGGACAAAACAAGAAAACAGATATTGTTACTTGACTTACTTGGAGGAGTTCGGCTGAAGTATACCCCATATATGTGGTAAATAAATGAAAAAAACAAAACAACTTATCTCCTGGGCCCCAAGTGACACATAATCACTCTGCTCTTCTAGGGGTAAGATAAACAAAATGTTTATGTCATTAATATTAATGAAATCATATATATATATATATATATATATATATGGTGACCCAAAAAAACAGGAATTTTTGAAGTGGCAACACTGCGAGACAGTGACCTTGAGCAAGTAAACATTTCGCCATTTTAGTAACGAGAATGAAATTCACAGTATCCCAGCTGAGATGTTGCAGCAGTCAATGAGGAATCTCAACAGCAGATTTCAAGAATGCATTCGTACAGGAGGACGCCATCTACAGGACATAATTTAAAAAAAAATGAAAATTCCATCATTGTTTCTTAAATGGCATGTTTTAAGGTTTCAATTACTATGAATTAAATATTTTTCTTCCATCACTCTTGGTTTTATTGGATTGTTAAAAAGTTCCCATTTTTGGGGGGTCACCCTATATATATATATCTCATTTTACCCCAAGCAAAGCAATAATACCACTAAGATGAAGATAACAATTAACACTGCATTTAAATTTTTGAAGGTCAAAGTTGACTGGAAAACAAAAGGCTGAAAGAGTTCTACAAGGGAGAAGTGCAAGAGAAAAAACTGTTAGCCTAGAAATTACATAAAGCCATTTCAACTGTAAAATGATGAGGCCTAGCTGCCAATCTAGTACTGTGCTTAAATTTGTAAGATCAAGGCACTAAAGAGGAAAGCTCATCAGAACAATTACCATAAAAGTACTTATAGAAACAGCACAGAGAGGCTACATTACAGTGGTGGGAAAGTGACTTAATCTAAAATGCCAGGTCAGGAATGATAACATTGCATCTCTAAATATATAGCAGAAGCACCAGATGAGATGTGATAGCAATATTTAACATGTGGACAAATGGCAGACCTAAAATGTGCAAGATGGATTCTAGCAAGAACATTTGTCTAGCATGATATAGTGAACCAACTTTCGCAGCAGCAGAAAACGTCAACTAGAGAAGGTGCCAGGTGTCATACTCCTGGAAATTTTGCATCAAGTTTGCATGGTGATTGGAAACAAAGAAGGTCATTTCAGGTGATTAAAATAGAGACGTTTAATCCATGGGCATTAGGATTAGCAAGCCATATCTTGCCCCCAGTTAACAACAGATTGTAAGTCATTTTTTTTTTTAGATCAGCTGCCAATTTGACCTATCAAACCAATCAGATATACATCTAAGAGAGGTGTAAATAGTAGTCATCAACCCACACATATATATATATATATATATACATACGTATATATATATACGTATACATATATAATACATATACGTATACATATATAATACATATACGTATGTATACATACGTATAAATATACGTATATATACATATACGTACACATACGTATACATACATACATATACGTATATATACATATACGTACACATACGTATACATACATACATATACGTATATATACATATACGTACACATACGTATACATACATACATATACGTATATATACATATACGTACACATACGTATACATACATACATATACGTATATATACATATACGTACACATACGTATACATACATACATATACGTATATATACATATACGTACACATACGTATACATACATACATATACGTATATATACATATACGTACACATACGTATACATACATACATATACGTACACATACGTATACATACATACATATACGTATATATACATATACGTACACATACGTATACATACATACATATACGTATATATACATATACGTACACATACGTATACATACATACATATACGTATATATACATATACGTACACATACGTATACATACATACATATACGTATATATACATATACGTACACATACGTATACATACATACATATACGTATATATACATATACGTACACATACGTATACATACATACATATACGTATATATACATATACGTACACATACGTATACATACATACATATACGTATATATACATATACGTACACATACGTATACATACATACATATACGTATATATACATATACGTACACATACGTATACATACATACATATACGTATATATACATATACGTACACATACGTATACATACATACATATACGTATATATACATATACGTACACATACGTATACATACATACATATACGTATATATACATATACGTACACATACGTATACATACATACATATACGTATATATACATATACGTACACATACGTATACATACATACATATACGTATATATACATATACGTACACATACGTATACATACATACATATACGTATATATACATATACGTACACATACGTATATATACATATACGTACACATACGTATACATACATACATATACGTATATATACATATACGTACACATACGTATATATACATATACGTACACATACGTATACATACATACATATACGTATATATACATATACGTACACATACGTATACATACATACATATACGTATATATACATATACGTACACATACGTATACATATACGTATATATACATATACGTACACATACGTATACATATACGTATATATACATATACGTACACATACGTATACATATACGTATATATACATATACGTACACATACGTATACATATACGTATATATACATATACGTACACATACGTATACATACATACATATACGTATATATACATATACGTACACATACGTATACATACATACATATACGTATATATACATATACGTACACATACGTATACATACATACATATACGTATATATACATATACGTACACATACGTATACATACATACATATACGTATATATACATATACGTACACATACGTATACATACATACATATACGTATATATACATATACGTACACATACGTATACATACATACATATACGTATATATACATATACGTACACATACATACATACATATACGTATATATACATATACGTACACATACATACATACATATACGTATATATACATATACGTACACATACATACATATACGTATATATACATATACGTACACATACGTATACATACATACATATACGTATATATACATATACGTACACATACGTATACATACATACATATACGTATATATACATATACGTACACATACGTATACATACATACATATACGTATATATACATATACGTACACATACGTATACATACATACATATACGTATATATACATATACGTACACATACGTATACATACATACATATACGTATATATACATATACGTACACATACGTATACATACATACATATACGTATATATACATATACGTACACATACGTATACATACATACATATACGTATATATACATATACGTACACATACGTATACATACATACATATACGTATATATACATATACGTACACATACGTATACATACATACATATACGTATATATACATATACGTACACATACGTATACATACATACATATACGTATATATACATATACGTACACATACGTATACATACATACATATACGTATATATACATATACGTACACATACGTATACATACATACATATACGTATATATACATATACGTACACATACGTATACATACATACATATACGTATATATACATATACGTACACATACGTATACATACATACATATACGTATATATACATATACGTACACATACGTATACATACATACATATACGTATATATACATATACGTACACATACGTATACATACATACATATACGTATATATACATATACGTACACATACGTATACATACATACATATACGTATATATACATATACGTACACATACGTATACATACATACATATACGTATATATACATATACGTACACATACGTATACATACATACATATACGTATATATACATATACGTACACATACGTATACATACATACACGTATATATACATATACGTACACATACGTATACATACATACACGTATATATACATATACGTACACATACGTATACATACATATACGTATATATACATATACGTACACATACGTATACATACATACATATACGTATATATACATATACGTACACATACGTATACATACATACATATACGTATATATACATATACGTACACATACGTATACATACATACATATACGTATATATACATATACGTATATATACATATACGTACACATACGTATACGTACACGTACACATACGTACACGTACACGTACGTATACGTACACACACACACACACACACACACACACACACACACACACACCAAAGGACATACTTCATTAAAGACTCTTGAACCTCTCCCCCGAAAAAAAAAAAAAAAGAGCAAAGACAGGCAATCAGACACCAATTATTCTGCATAAAAAAAAAAAAAACAGATGCTTACTCAGGTAGTGTATCCACTAAGTATAAGGTTTATTGTAATGAGAAATATATAAAAAAAAGTTAAAGTTATTTTTTATTTTTTTAAGCGTATCACCCCAAGCAAGGCTGGAGGCCACTAGCACGCAAGGGGTTATAGAAGGGTTGGAGGAAGAGCAGATAGGAGTGGTAAAGGAGAGGATGTGGAGAAAGAGAAAGATAGTGGATCGATCAAGGCAAGGAGGTTACAGAAGATTTGGAGCGAGAGCAGATAGGAATGAAAGGTGAAAAGGATGTGGAGAAGGGAAGTGGATAGATCAAGGCAACTGGAGATGTCGATTGACGTTACACTTAAATAGTTGGAGATTGTATTTGTCAGGGAAACAGGAGTAGGGAAGGGAGTTCCACAGGCGAGATGTGCGAGACATGAAGCTATTGAAGTAGAAGATACGTCTACATCTAACAGTTTCAACAGTGAAGGGGTGGGAACGGGATGCCAGCCTCGTATGACGTTTAACTTCATGAGGCCTAGGGACCAGCAAAAGCAGCTCCTTGGAGCAATTACCGTGAAAGTATTTGTAAAAAAGACAGAGCGAGGCAACGTCGCATCTGTGAGAGAGTGACTGCAGACGAGATGACAGATCAGGGCCAATTACATTGCATATCCGTCTCTGGATCTTATCAAGAACCCTGAGGCAAACAGCAGGGGCTCCAGACCATATATGGCAGCAATACTCCATGCAAGGGCGAATCGTCGATTTATAGATTTGGAGGATCGATTCAGGAGAAAAATTTCCTGGCTTGGCACAGGGAACAAACTTTCCTTGCAGTGGATGATGCAACTGACTCGATGTATTTGTTCCACCTCAGATCAGCGGACAGCGTGAGACTGAGCAGCCGCAGAGAGGAGCTCTCGAGAAGTTGGTCTTCAGACATTCTAATGGGATGCAGGGATGGATCCTTGTGGTGGTTAATAGAGAGCAGTTTTGTTTTAGAGGCATTAAAGTTAACCATCCATTTCTCGCCCCAGTTCACAACCGATTGGAGGTCCTTTTCTATTTGAACTGCCAGGTTAACTTTGTCAGCATCACTAGATTTGTGTTTGAGGCAGGAGTAAATTGTGGTGTCGTCAGCATAGATGCCGACTTGGCAATCTATGGCGTCAGGAAGGTCGTTTATGAATATGAGGAACAGAGTAGGGCCTAGGATGGAACCTTGAGGAACACCTGCGTTAGTGGGATAGGAGCTGGAGATGAATCCATTGAGAATGACCTTCAATTCACGGTTTGACAGGAATGATTGTATTAGGTTAAACAATTGACCTGTGATACCATAACCCTGGAGCTTGCGAAGAAGGCCGGCATGCCAAACTCTATCAAACGCTTTGGAGATGTCTAGGGCCACGGCACAAGCTTCACCGTTATGAATAGCTTGGTAGACAAATTCAGTGATGGCCGTAAGCACATCGGCCGTAGATCGGGCAAAGCAGAAACCATACTGCTTGTCTGAGAGCAGATCATGGGATATCAGATGATTAATCACTTCGGTGTTGATAATGGCCTTGAAGACTTTGCCGAAGAGGGGTAGGAGACTGATAGGACGGTAATTAGAAGGGTCGGAGGGGTCACCAGAGTTCTTAAAGACAGGAACAATGGTTGAGGACTTCCAGCAGTCAGGAAAACAAGACTCCTTGAGGCAGTGGTTGTATAATTTAGAGAGGGCAGGCGCCAGTTCAGGCACGCAAGTCTTTGAGAAACTTTATCAAGGCAAGTGTAAAAATTTAATTTAGTAACCCATATTTAAACACAGAAGTAACATGGAGAAAAAATAAAATTTATTAAAAATCCAATTTATTATTATTAATAAATACATATATCGACTAGCTTAAAAGCCACCCTATTGAGTAGCAATTAAGCTAGCTCCTGCAGATTGGGCCTTTGGCTTGTTTAGGAGTTTGAGTTTCCCTAAGTCTTTGCATATTCTCAACATTGGAAGCTCTCCTCTCTGCCGTTTGATCTGGGGTTTCATTTGCATGAGACTTTCTTTGCCTCGCTGCAGTCTTGGCTCTTTTGCTTATAATCTGTTTCTCTGTTGGTGGAGGTTTCTTTTTGTGAGGCATACTGCTGCCTAATGCAACAGGCAACAATAAACTACAGAAGAACTCAAAATTGATTGCTGCATTTAAGTACTGCATTAATATTTAAGCTTACCTTTTAAAAGTTCAACGATAATTCTTCTGCCACCACTTAATTTAAAGACAATTTGATGTACGTAGATACTTACTTTCCGTACAAACAATTATTTTTTATTTCATGGGTGACTTTTGCTGGATTTTGCAATTAATTTTGATTATTTCCAAGTTATAAAAACTAAAAAGTAAGTGGTGGTAACATGTAAGAAAAAGGAAAATTGTAGGAATGAAAACTTGGGAATCCAAAATTTCTGTAACATTGAAGCTATTGAAAGTTAGAGAGTTGTGACCCTTTAATTGAAAAAGGGTGTCACAGTGACATTCACATTTATTATATAGAAGAAAATAGGCATAGAATATTATCCACCAACATCTATTATTATTCAGAATAATATACTTAGTCTTAATAAGAAATTACAACCACATCCAAATGTCTATAATAATCTCAAGCAGATATGGGCTTTTGAGAAAAAAAATCTGAAGTGGGGGCATTCCTTAAAAGGGTAACTAGAACTTTGCTGGGTTGTGATGATCTCTGGCTAAGCAGTCTAAAGCATGCTGGATCAGACAGTGGTTTCTCCTACAAAGGGGGGACACAGTTTTGAACCATGCCAGAGAGCAAACTTTCTTTAAGTTTTCTTGAATGTACTGACAGATGTAATAAACACTGTTTAAAAAAATGCAGCCACTACTCAAACATTCGATATCCACTAAAATAATATTTGAAGTAATTACAAACCCACACACACGTATAAATATATATATATATATATATATATATATATATATACACACACACAGCTGTGAAACAGTCTGTGGATGACTATGCTCTCGTCAGCTGATTGAGCACTATGGAGCAAAGGCAATTTTTTAACAACTGCTGCTGCTTTAATGCATCGCTCTTTGTAAGAATTGAGCACTATAGCACCTGGTATGGCATTTATATATCATGTATATAATGTATTAAATATTACCTTTCTCTGCCATGCACCAATAGCCTAGGGGTAAGTGTCCCTGACTGATGTTAAGTCTATTGAGTTTTGATCCTGGTTTGAAGCAATTGGATATCTAGCCACACAGATGAGCTGTGATACAACAAAACAGTCTGTCTGTGGATGACTATATATATATATATATATATATATATATATATATATATATATATATATATATATATGGAAGAATATGATATAAATTTCACAGTACAGTCCATTCTGAGAATATCTAGTTATTTTGAACATCTTCAGAACAAGTTGCATAGTCATGATGTAATTTGGCATGCAATAAGAGGGCATCTTACTGCACATGTGAACAGACAATCCTATCAAGTGGTTTACACAGTTGGCAATGAGACTCCAATTGTCTATTGTGAAAGATGGAGGTCACATCAGCAAGATCATCGAGTAATATTGAAATGCATCAATTTTCCCCACAAATTATAACAATGATTTAAAATCAATCAGCATTTTCTTTAAAACAAAGAAAAAGAAGAAAAACATGCAGCAAGGTGTGGGTAATGGCACGCAGTATTTAAAAATTGTTTAGTTTTATTATTTTTTTTTCAATCTTCAGTAAACAACATAGTCTAACAGTATCAGGAATGAGCTTTAAAGGTTTTATGTTAATGCTATCACGATGTGACTGGAAGAGATAGTCAACTTGAACCATGACAAAGAATACATGGTATTAAAAACAATAAAGACAAACTCACAGAAAATGTAGGTAATAATAAGTAAATAATGAAGCATAAATATAGCTTCTTTGATAACGACAAAAGGATTTAAGCATGAACACACATGTTTACATATTTGGAGAAATGTCAAGAAAATTAAAATTATATATATATATATATATATATATATATATATATATATATATTAGTTGAAATTATGTCAAAATAATGCTTTAAAAGATTAAATTCAAACAAGGTAGAAATTTAAAATACCTTTTAACAATATCTACGGAGGTGGAACTGAAAAGTTTCTGGTTTATTTTTTTAATTTAAAAAAAAAAAAAAAAAAAAAAAAAATTAAAATTAAAAAATAGATTCTAATATTAGGTTAGATTTTGGAAAGTGTATTCAGTTGAAAACTTTTCAGCATGCATTGTATTGTGAGAGGTCTCAAGTATTCCTCAGTCAAATATTTCAAAATCTACAAACACACACACATTTTATATAGAAAATACCATCCTGGGTATGACGATAAACTATATCTGGCAGTAAAGCCTCTGTTCGGAAGATTTTGAGGGGCATGGAACCACCTGTTAATTGCTGTTGTTCCCAGGCCCACCCTGACCTGGAGTGGTATCACCTGTTAGGGTCCAAGCTATGGGCAAATATTTAACTCCAAACTGGGGTTAAAACACTACATTTTATAGTAAAAATAAAAGCAATACATTTATATAGTTAAAAAAGAAAAAAAAATTATCAGCAATACATTTCTGTAAGCAAAAAAAAAAAATTTACAGCAATACATTTTTTGTAAAAAAAAATTACTAATGCTCCCTAGAAAATTAAATTTTGACATTAAATGAAAATATAAGGAGTTGGTATGCCATTAAACAAACAATCAAAATAGAAAATATATTTCATTACTTAAAATTTATTTTATTGAATACTTGTAACACTATTTAGCAACGGCAGTTAGTTGACCAATTAATTAACCATGGAAGTTAATTACGGGGATTACTTAAACCAATAGATAGAATGAAAGGCATACTGAGCGATATTCTTTTTGTTTTGTTATTTTCCCAAACAAAGAATGGGTAAGGAGATTTTTTTATTTTATTATTTTGAAATGCGATTAAGAATTTAACGACCTATTGTTTCCCTTTTCTCGCGAATAAGTCAGGTTTTTGGAGAAGGGCGTGCAGCTGTCAGCATTGGATAATACTCCGATAGAACCACGGGTTGGTCACTTAGTGAATGTCGGTCAGCGGGGCATGGAAGGAAGTTGATTAACAAAATAAAATACTAAAGGAAGAATTTGACGAAATTCATTATCAATGAGGGCAGCATTGATCGAAGTCAGGTTGAGACAAATATTGTTTTTGCAACGGAATTTTTCGTCGCCAAACTGGCGGGCATCTTGTGATAAAACAAGTTTTAGTCCATAAGTGGATACGGTTTCCCAAATTAACGAGTAAATGAATAATTAAAGCATTGTGGCAAAGGCCCTGGCAATTACCAGATGTCTAAGGTAAGATAAAAGATTGTCAACAGAATTCTGGGAGGTCTAATTGTTTTTTTTTTAAAGAAAAAAATAAAAATAATTTTAATTTTTTTTTTCTTTCCCTTCTTTTTTCCTCCAGGGTAAGCTAAACACCTACCTGGCTTGAGGTGGTGGGAGGGATGAAAATATGATAAAACAGGCGGTCTGGTTGACACCCACTTGAAGGATTGGTGTGAGGTATCAATGTGAGAAAAGCTAAACTTAGGAGGATAATTCTCCTCTGACTTTTCCTCACAGAAGATGAGGATATGAGAAGGAGGGAGATTTTTGTTGACAGCCCTCGAAAGGATTGGTATAAGGTGCCGGTATGAGAAGGAAGAGGGCTCTCCTCCGACCTTTCCTCGCAGAAGGGGTGGAGCCTCTCTAGACAAAGAGCGGTAGATTTCCAAAAATGGAAAATGATAAATATTCCTGACCGAAAACAAAGAAAATCCTTATTGGGGATTTGAAATCAACGAAGAACCCAAACCATGTCCGACCCCACACCGGGTTTTGATAGGCGTCTATATAAGCAAATGTCTTCGAGCGTTTTAGCAGTAGAGAATACAGTGCAGTTGAGTAGAGTGCAGTAGAGTTCAGTTCCAGTCAGAGAGGTCCAGTCGAGCCCAAGAGACAGGGGACTTGGAAGATAACGCCTCGCAGAGGTGACCGCATGAATCCATGCCTTCCGACTTAGACTTCTAACCAAGAACAAATTATAGAAGTCTGACTTATATTTTCCACCAGGGCCGACTTTATTGAAAAACAACCCAGATATCCAGAGCTCGCTAAGAACGCAAAAGTGTTACAATCCACATTTTTTGGGCTGGGAGAGAAAGAGAGAGACGCACTCCTGTAACTCAACAAACTGACATAAAATTAATCACTGTTCCTAACCAGTTGCTCGCCTTGAAGTTGTTCTTTGTGTTTTTGTTTTTCTACATTTTTTGTGCAGTATCACCTTGACCTGGATTCAGCTGGCACTACGGCCCGACGTTTGATTGATCTAGTCAACCTAAGATCAAATCACAACGTGGGTAGGTTGAATTGAGATCAAAGCAGTTGCTTCGGGTGTCACATATTGGTGCCGTGACTGCAGGATTGCGCTGCCAGGGGTCGGTCGTCACATACTTGTATTTGAGTAAAAGCTAAAATTAACATTTAAGTAATAAAATTTGTAAGATTAATAAAAAAAAAAAAAAAATCCCTTTCTTTAGAAATGTTAGGATATGAAACTGAGCAGGTACGTCTATTTCAAGAGTCAGAGAAAAATCTGTGTTCAAAGGCACCATTTAACTTTGCTTGATCATCAACACATTCTACGCTCAAAAAGTCCAAAGCATGTTAGATCCAATGATGGGTTCTCCAAGGAGAATGCAGGTTTGAATCATGAATGAATGAAAATTCACCCCTTTCTTTAAAAATATAAAAATAATTTACTAAGCGTAGTTTAGATATGGCACAAGGCAGAAAATATGGGGCACATGGTGAGGATCAAACTCACTGTTCAGTTGTAATTCATCTAGTGAGACAAGCTATGTTTAAAGAGAAGCTGCAGATGTGGAGTTTATATATATACACACACACACACACACACACACACACACTTTATTTTCCATATTTAAAAAAAAAAAAAAAAAAATCTTTAAAAAAAAATCAAAAAAATTTTCAAAAAATAAAAAAAATAAAGAGCATGCTATGATGGACAACAGTGTCAAACTTGATAAAAACAAAGTTTTATTGTTAAAATGTTTGTTATTAAAATGAAAGACCAAAGTAATTTTTGATTATTTTATTAAATTTCTTAATCCTTTCTAGCACATTCAAAATTTTTGTTAAAAATCTTGTTTTCTTTGTGTCAAAGGGAGAGGGGGGGGGGGCAAAGATTAGTATGGAAAATGTAGCATCTTTTTGTAGTATTAAAAAAACAAAAAACAAAAAAAACTGTTTTGGAAATTCTTGCAAAAATCAAATAATTATGAGATTTTAATTAAATTTCAAGACTTATTTACAAATGAATTAAATTATTTTTGATTTTTTTTTTTTTTTTTTACATGTTTACCTCCACTTAAATTTACAAAATTTCAAGAAATTAAAATTCCACCCTCTTCATATTTATTAGTCAAAAGCAGGATTCCTTTAAGAATTTAAATCATCAATTTGTTTTTGTTAAACAGAAACACCATTTACTGAAAATCTGCTCTGAATTGTAAAATAGAAAATGCAATAAAACTATGACTATTTCATTAGAAAAACTTTTAATCACTTTTATAAATAAAATAAATATTAAGGACACTATTGTCTTATGAAGAATTTTTTTTTGGTGAATAATGAATTTTTACAAGAATTGTCTTCATTTTTAAAAAAATTTAATTAGAATAATTTGTTTTAAATCTTTTAAAATTCTGTATTAATCTGACCACTTTTAGATGATATTATTATTATTAATATTATTATTAAGTAGAAACTGTATTTACTAATCATGAATGGAAAAGCTAAGTACAAATCATCAAACACCATATTTTTAAAAGAATTTTGAATTTTTTTGTACATGTATAAACATGCTGATTTTTGTTGATACAGACATGACATTATCATAAAATAAGAGCAATAACTATAGTAAATTTAAAGCAAGAAAGTATCTAAAATTCAATAAAACATTAGATTACAGGGAATATTTTCTTAAATTTTTTAGATTACCAAGTACTTAAAAATTATATATGAAAAGTGAAATATTCAATTATATTTTATGGCTAAAGCTTCTATAGAACAACATTAAATAAAAATCAAGTTGTCAAAAGCTTAAACAAACAGCTAACAGTGTCAAAAAAATGAATTTCCGCAATATTTTAAACTTAAAGTAAATAATATTTGTTTCCAATCAGATTAATTATACTTTAAATCAGCTAATATTCCTCAAAGTTTCAGAAAAGTATTTTTTCTTATTTTTGGAAGATTTTTTAATAAAAATAAATATTAATAGTAATAAATAATATTGCAATGAAAGACAACTAAAAGAAGGGTGCTAATTGGCTATTTAAAAAAAAAAAAATAATACTACTTCCAGTATTTTGTTTATTGGAATTAAATTTAATCTATTAACTTGAATAGAAAACTAAAATAAAAGGTTCAAGAAAGATTTTTCATTTTAAAAAATTCTGTAGTAATCTCACATTGAAGCATTAGAAGCTAGATCAAGCAATGATATACATATGATAGAAATTGTTAGGAGGATTTGATAATTATAATTAAGTAATTCATCGAGTCTGAAAGTCTTTCTAATGCTTCAGTTTGAGCGGCTTGGTGATAGTAGTCGTGGCTTCCAGGGGCACAGTCCTATGATTACAGAGAATTTCGGTTGAGTTCCACCACGGAATATGTGAGCGAGCGGTGCTATATTGAGTCTGATTTGCTACCCCTTCGTCACCGAGGCCCATTGAACAGTTGGTATGATGTTTGCTTCATAACCTAACTGTCCGGGTTTCAATTCTCGGTAGTGGATGCGCACTGCTGATGAGTCCCAAATATAGGACGAAACGGCCATCCAGTGCTTTCTGCATTCTGTTGAGGTTTCTTTCAGACTCAATGAATTAATTAATTATATATATATATATATATATATATATATATATATATAAACTTTCCCTATATCTTAGGATGTATGTGTGATCTTGGCTCTTACTCATAGCCAGAAAAGAAAAGCCATTTTTATTTTTACTTTTTTTTCAGAGTAAACAAAGGATCATTTTATCATAGAAGCCAAAAAGTTCTGCATAAAAGATAATAGCAATTATTTTTTGTAAAGTGAAGAGTTCAATTGACCCTGTTTTTTGCACCCCTCCCTTTTCACATGATCCTCTTGGGTCGGTCCGTAATTCTTTCAGTCAAGGATCCAAATCATAATTTTTGTCTGAATTTCAAGGATAAGGAATTATCCTTATTTACATGTGCACTATTGTCCCCGTCATTTTTGTTATCACAACCTTTTGGCTGATGTACCATTTGGTTTTCATCAGCTGTACATTGGTCTGGGTAACCTTCAGAGAATTTTGAACTTAAGCCTTTATTTATTCTACAAGGGTAGTAAAGACAAATGGCAGCAGGTTTTCAGTAGCAGCAGCTGTAACAAAAGAGAAGCTTTAGTGAGTGCAGTCAAGCATGACAAATAGCAACACTCATCAGCAGGCAGGTTAGGTTTATAGCTCCAAGTTTTCCACAGAGAATTGTCCCATGGAAGGATAACCTAGTGGATCATAGTTATACTAAGTTCAAGTTCCCCAAGCCAGTGTACTTGGACTCCCGTGGAAAGGCGGCGAGCAATAACCGAGCAGATCTTCATAGAAAAATATTTGTAATTTTATTTAAATTTATAAAACTAATTTTATTTTTTTAATCCAGAAAATATGTAAAATATGCAATGTGGTCAACTACTAAAATGTGGTAACTAAGGTCTGCTTAGCATAGTTGCTGTATAAAACCACAAAATTGACTTTGTGGGTATTGAAGAACAAATGCATAAATGCACCTGAGCAGTTATAGTTAGTCCTTTATTCGTTTTTCTAACTACTTTATCTAGTTCTTGCAGTTTTCCTTCTTAGTATTTAATTTCCGAGATGAGTAATTGTTGATTATGATATTTTGTCACTGTGATATCAGTTGTTTGTTCCTGCTGAACTAGTGTGTCATTACTAGAGCCAAGGATTGAACCACTAGATGACAGTAAGACATGTATAACCAACTCCTTTATCCACTATGCCCCACTGTCCCAAAGGACATTAGTGGTGTGCTTTTGTAGACTTATATTCAACGTCATTGACATTTGGTTATGATGGCAGGTTTATACCACTTTTCATAAATTAGTATTTAATTTCTAATGTATATCATCCAATCAATCAATGGACACCTGATGATGACCAAAGGGTACTTGGTCAAAACATGGTGTCTATAATAACATCTATATCAACCAAGATGAGAACAATAGTTTGAAACAATACAAGAATATTGAAACATTGTCATCTTATAGTTAAGAGTCTTTTTTTTTCCCCCCCTTTTTTTTCCTTTTTAAATGTTCTTTTAATTACTTTGTCTAGGAGTTCTTGCAGTTTTCCTTCTGAGTACCTCGGTTATAAAAATTGCTAATAAAACATTTATTGGCTTATTTACACACAACTAAGACAGCAGGTGATTAGACAAAGGAAAGTGAAAGGTGCAATATTTGCACAAATACCATCAGCATGAAGCTAAGTATTTTTGTTGCCTTTTTTACCTTAAGATTAAAAAGTCACAGTTGTTAAGAATGAAGTGCAAAAGGAAAGTTGTTCCACTTACAAAAAGTTCAAAGTATAATTGTAAGTTATAAAATCTTAAATATCAATTCTGAAACCTGACAGGGTAAAAAAAACAAAAAAAAAAAAAAAGTCAAAAAAACAAAAAAAACAAAAACAAAAACATCATTGTCTTAAATTATATATCTATAAACAAAACTCGGTATTGCTGAAATAGTCTGATGCAGTTGTAAAAGAAATAAACAAAACTGTTTTGGGGGGGAATAATTTTTGTAGATTAGCATTCTTTAGACCATTCCTTAAATTATGACACTTGTCAGAATGAAATAAAAATTGAATGATTATCATTTTAGAAGTGATCTTGCTCCTAATCTAGATAAAGTATAAAATCGATCCCTAACTTTTTAAAGAGTTATTGGTTGATGCTGAGAATACAGGGCGATCCTCGACTTATGATGGAGATCTATTCTTACAGCATGACATAACCTGATTTTCGACATAATTCAGAACTCGCCTACATTCATGAATATGCCTTACACTTGGTAGCCATAGTGAAGGGCAAAAAATTTCCAAAAATGACACAAATGAAAGATAGCGAATGTAGCACAATCCAATATAGCATACAGATGGTGAAGAAACAACATCTTCCTCATATAGCAACATGTGAGGACATATTATGGGAGATGGCACCGTAATCATGAAATGTCGTATGTTGAGTCCAACAAACTGAGAACCTCCTGTACCATGGACTTAACATATGAGCAACAACCAAATTTTAGGGAAATCGGAAACAAAAAGGACACTTGAAATTTCTAGGGCACATGAGGAAGGGGGCTTAGAAAATTTGATACTCATAGTACCTAGTGAAGGCAAGAGGAAAGCAGTACATAACCTAATGAACTTTTGTAAATAGTTGGCAAAACAAGAATTAGAGGAGATAGCAAAAATACAGATTTTACTAAGAGGTACAAAGAATGTGAAGTTGGAAAGAACCATGATTGCTAACATCCTGAAGGAACGCAACACAGAAAGAGGACTTAGTTATTTGTTTACAATTGCTAAGTTTGAAACTGCTTATGTCATTGCCATCTGTGTATGAAGAGACTTTTCAATTTTTCAGAAGCATTTTAAATGAAGAACATATACATATTTTAAAGAAAGTATTTTAAAGCATCAATTGTTTAACGAAATTTCAAAAAATTTTGCCATTAAATAAACATATGTATACATTTTTAAAATAGTGCCACATTTTAAATTAAAAGAACAAAAATTTTACATAAAAGTATAAAAGACACACATTTTAAAGACATGACATTTGTAAAAAAAAAAAAAAAAAAAAAAAAAAAAAAAGCAGCATATAGATAACTCTAAATGCCAGGGAACAATCTGACATTGTCTAGATATTATGAACAGGAGCACACTTCTAAATCAATAGAGAGAGAAAAGGTCAATATATTCAAATTCTGACAAATATCACGGCTTGAGGAGGTTTAATGAATGCTAATCTACAAAAAGATTTCTCCCTATTTTTTCATGAACTAGTGGACTAGTCTACTTATATAATGACCAAAGATTTCTTGAAATGAACCCCATTTGAAGCTTTTATTTTATAAAATAACATGCAGAAAATGGATGATGCTTATCTATGTAATAAGTGCAAATGTCAGTGTGTCACACCTTTTCAACTTTACTACTAGAGGCCATAGCCAAACATACCATTTTAGAATCAGACTGACTCTGTGAGCAAATTAAAAATGTTCTGGGTCAGATCTGGACCTGCAATCCTCAAATTTTGGATTCCCAATTTTCATTACTGCGATTCCTTTCAGCAGTTTTTTGCAACAAATTTTTTTTGTACGATAATTTCTACAATTTAGGAAGTAAATTTAGGAATAATCAAAATTAATTGCAAAATCCAGAAAAAGTCACCTATGAAATAAAAATTGTTTGCACAGAAAGTAAGGATCTATGTACATCAAATTGTCTTCAAATTAAGTGGCGGCAGAAAAATTATCATTGAAAAGGTAAGCTTAAATATTAATGCAGTGATCAATTTTGAGTTCTTCTGCAGTTTATTGTTACCTATTGCATCTACTCTCTACCTATTGCATGAAATCCCAATCAGGAGCACTCTGCAGAAGTTTGCTTAAATGCTACCTGATAGGGCAGCTTTTAAGCTAGTTAGATATATAAGTTGGGAGATGGTAAAGGAATTGAAACCTGAACATTTACTTTTTAATATCTGTCTATATTTCTAAGATGAGGTATGGTAACTATTTACATTGTGTTTATCCCTAAGGACATGGCCCAGTGTTAAAAATATTGGTTCAAAGACTTGCAAGTTAAATATCTGGCCACGGTAGCGGGGAAAAAAAGTTTAATTGAATTATCAAGGAGAATTAAAACCGAGATATCCAAAGGAATGGTAAATAGAACAATCTACCCCTGTGGACTAAAAGGGTTTGTTTCAAAATTCCAACAAATATCACCTGAAGAAGGCCAGAGTGTACAATGGCTGAAATGTTTTGAATATGGCAATAAATATGAGGACATCAGTTCAAACAATGTAAATAGTGTAATTACTTTATAATATTTTCACATACAGTCTTTTACAGTATTACCAACCTACCAAGGAACCAACTAACCTTTTCTGGGTATACTTGTAGTCCAGCAGAAATTGAAAAAATTTACATAAAGCTCTATAATAGTTGCATATATTAACACATACTCTCACAATATTTACAGGATTTATTGCTGTCTGGACAACAGAAATAATAAATGCACAATCAGATTGTATTTTTAAAACAGTAGTCAATAAATTCCAAGGTTAATCCTTAAAAGTAGTAGTTTCTAAAAAGAATTCAGTTTTTCATAGTCAGTTTCACATTGGCTTTGTAAGATTTGATTTCATTTTGGGCTCTATGCAGGAAGATGATGTCATAGAGGTTAAATTTCCTTGTTTCACAGAGGCATTTTATATGTGGTTATTATTGTTTAGCAGCATATCAACCCCTATGGGTTGTTTAATGCCAAATTCTAAAGATTTTGTATGCATTATTTTTTTTTTTTTTTTAGAGATAATAATGGTTTAGTAATACGAGTCTTGCTAATTAACCCATAGACAGGGGGGAAGAGGTGGATTCTTAACTTTCCCAAAGGTATTTGTTTTTATGTGAATATAACAAACCCAACTGGAATTGGAACTTGGCTCTCCAATTAACAATTCTGAGCTACTCTCCATTGTACCAACCATACATCCAGGCTTACAGCACCTGGTATTACCAAGTGGTCATCCATCTAGTTATCAACCAGGCTTGACATTGCTTAACTTCAGGGTTGAAAGATGACATATACACAGAATCAATTAACAAGAGTGAATCAAATACAAGTGAAGTTAGCTCATTGTTATTCTTTGATCTGCTATCTCCTTTCAGAACATGGTTCTCTACAACTTCCTGTCCTTTGTAGCTCTAAGCAGCATTTGACTACCATCTCTCTTTGTTCCCACTCTGCTATCCATTCACATAAACCAGTGAGGTAGGTGTGACACTGAGCTGTCGGTCCATGGTCAACTCCCAGTCATGGTACGAAACTGTAATATTTCTCCTACCGGCATTTTGGAGTTGACTCGTAGTCGCTGTTGATTGGTGGTTGTCGCTACCCGGCGGAATACTTTGGTCAGGGTACCAAGTGGGTTGATGCTAACGGCTTCACACCAGCTGCAACTAGTTCGACACCAGCTCCATTGTTCCCAGCTCACTTCCAACGTCTGGTTACCGAAGTAAATGCTTCGATCTCAAGTCTAACCTACCCACGTTGTGATTTTGATCTCAGGCAGACGAGATCAATCAGGCGTCGGGCCATAGTGTAAGATGAGTCTAGACTGGAGGTGATATCACACAAGCATAAAGAAAAGAAGCCAATAAAAACCAAAGAGGTTCAAGTATGTTAAAAGTAACAAATTAACTTTTATCCATCTGTTATATACAGGAGTGTGTTTTTTCTCCCAACCTGTTTTCTATGGAGTGTGACACTTTCACACTTCTTAGGCAAGTTCTAGTCCTCTAAATCAACTGGTTTAGTTATTAAGTGCTGGCTTAGCTTTGTTTGTCAGTATAACTTGCTATGGGTAGGATAGGCGAAGTCAAAGGTCATGAAATCTCTCAGTCAGCTTCTGCGAGGCAACACACTGGTTCCTGCAACTCCAAAGGCTCTAACTGGCAAATTACTCACTCCAACTCTCCTGTCAAACAGCCCGAGAATGTTTGTTTATATGGATACCGACCAAATACCGGTGCGGGGTTAGATGCAGTCTGGGGTTTTCGGTAAATCCTGATTTCTGACAAAGAACTCTTTGTTGTCAGGCCAGGGAAATTGATTACTTCTCATTTTGAAAAATTAATCACTTTCCATTTTTTTTTGGGGGGGGGTCCCTTTGTCCGTGAGGAGAGGTTGGAGAAGAGCTATCCTAAACTCCCCACTTCTCATATTGATACCTTGTACCAATCCTTTCAGTTGCATTAATAACTTCCCCGTCCTTCTCATCAAAGTACCTTGGCCATCACCATTGCTACCACTCAACCAATGGCGTCCAAGCCGTGTGGGCGTGGCTAAGGTGGCCTCATTAAAACTATAACCCAGAATTTTTTGTTTACAAAATTTTTTTCTCATCAGCAATTTTTTTTTTTTTTTTTTTTTAACAAATCTCACAGATCTTTTGGACATTCTGCATCTTTTTAACCAGCACTTTTTACAAACTCCATCAATCAATTGTCAATGTCTCCCATCTGGTCCCTTCATGAAGTCAGTGTTTACTGGAACCCTTGGCTTCTTGAGATAATAAATTTCTTTATCTCCAAATCAGCAATTCTTTCGAGATATTTTTTTCTCATGCCTAAATTTTATAATCAACATATGGCTACTTAATGTGTCGGTACTGAAGACAACATCTTGGAAAAGTAAATAATATTAATTCTCTCTAGCCCGTATCGGAATATTTTCTCATGCCGAAATTTTCACAATGAACATATGGCCTCTCAACTTGCCGGCACTTAAAAATGATATCTTAGGAAGATAAATAATATTGATTCTCTCTACCCCGTATCAGTAATAATTTCGGACTAGCTTCTCATGCCAAAATTTTTATAATCAACATATGGCCTGCCACCTGATATGTCAACGCCTTTTCTGAATCTTGTGTTTTCTCGGCAAGCACTTATGCAAACATTATTAATCACTTGTCAAAAGCTCGCATGTGGCCTTTCTGCGTTTCCACTGTCTACACCAATTTACGGGTCTGAGAAATTAATTAGATTTTATTCTTAAATAAAACAAAAATAAAAATTCTTTTCCGTTCTCAGTATTTTCTTCTTTTAATTTCTAGGGTTAATTTGTTAACCAACTACCATAGCTAAATAGTGTCACATAGGTTACTTACAATTTCCTTTGACCCTTCTACTTGTAATAGTGAGCAAGTGTTATATTCCCAATTTCCATAGGCCTTTTCTACAAATATTTTCATAGCAATTGTTCCAATCAGCTTTCATCTTTGGTACCTTGACTTCTTGGCAGCTAGGTTTCATCATTTCAAGTTATTTTTTTTATGTGTTTTTTTTTTCTACAATAATGTTTACCTTGTACAAGGCCGAAGAGCCACTCAATATAGAGAATTGAAGAGAAAGAGGTACAGTTTATGTGAATATGTAAGGAAGATAATGGTTAACCTTAGACTTGAACAGGTTAAAATTGTAGTGATTGGGGAAGCATCCTCTTGGGAGTTGGTTCCACAAAGTAGTTGTTTGTAGGAAGAAGCTGCTCAGTCAGAACTTTCATCTCACCAAAGGAATACGAAGAGAATGAGAGAATGGCATAGCAGGTTTTAGCTGTGAATGTTAGAATTGGTGGAACTAAGGAATATAGTTTGTCTGAAAACTTTCCATGGAAATAGTGGCATCTGAAACTGCGAAATGTAAACCGGTTCTATTTTAATAGTTTTTTCTTTTGTACTTCTCACCTATGGAATTCTCTTCCAACTTCTTTAGTTCCTGTCAACTACAATCAACAAAAATTAAAATGTAATGTCAAGTGTTATCTTCTGTCTCCTATTTCTTTTATTGTCCTTTCTCTTCAATCACATTTTCCTAAGTTCCTTTTATCCTCAGTAACCACTTGCATCATAGTGGATAGAGGCTTGAGGTGAAATGATTGAAAAAAGAAAAGAAGGAAGCTTATTTGCAAGTGACAAATTAAAATCAAGATACGATTTTCTGTATTTGTAAGAGTTAAATTACCCCTACCCCTGAACAGGAATTGTCTTTCAAGCTATAAAACATACTAGACCACCTGTGACCTATTGGGTCAACCATGTAACATAACATAACATAACATGGTTGACCCAATTTAGTTTCATGAAGAGTTTGTGAAAGTAGAGATATTTAAAAAATGTTTATTTGCAGTTATTGATGTTGCTTTCAACATAAAAAAAAAAAAAAAAAATTAAAAGTTAAAAATAAAAATCTTGAAAATATCGTTTATTTCAAGAAAGCAGAAATATAAATAAGCACACACACAATCACGGAAAGATGGAGAGAGAGATGGAAAAAGCGAGAGGTGGAAAGAGAGCGTTTTTTTCTCCATTTCCTTCTCTCACCTTACTTCCTACACAATAATAAATTCATATCTTTCTTTCATCCCCCCCCCCTCACTGATATATATATATATATATATATATATATATATATATATATATATATATATATATAAGGTCATCCCATAAGTTCTGTCCGAATTTTAACTTTTTGTTAAAATGAACAAAATTTAAAGAGTATTTTATAATGTCTAATGGAGCTGAACATTATTTTTATGTTTAGATGCATTTAAACTGATCAAATTTTATTTCAGAGAACAATAAAATTAAATTTTGTTTGATATCATGGAAGTACCCAAGAATCATTTGAGGCACACAATGCTTTATGAGTTCAAGAAAGGAAACTCAGCAGCCGAAGCGGCTAGAAACATTCACTCAGTTTATGGAGAGGAATGTGTGAATGAAAGAACTTGCAGAAGATGGTTTGCAAAATTCAGAGGTGGAGATTTCACACTTGAAGATGAAGATCGAACCGGACGTCCAGTTGAGTTTGATGAAAAGCTTCTTGAAGCAGCCCTTGAAGAAAATCCTGCTTTATCAGTTGAGGAATTGGCAGTGGTTCTCAGTTCAAGCCATACAACTGTTCATCGTCAACTTGGAAAAAGTTCCTAAACTTGGAAAATGGGTGCCTTAGGAATTGTCTGAAAACAACCTCAAATCCCGAGTTGACGTCTACTCTTCTCTCCATTCTCGCCAACTTGTTTTACCTTTTTTGGATGGACTTGTGACTGGCGATGAAAAATGGATCTTTTATCGAAATGTTAAGCGTCGTAGACAGTGGCTTGGTAAAGTGGAAGGACTCCAGCCACAGCTGAGAAGGGAACTTCATGGGCAAAAGGTTCTTCTTTCAATCTGGTGGGATTGCTAAGGAATAATCCACTTTGAATTCTTACCACCTAATGCAGCAATTAATGCTCAAATATACTGTCAGCAATTAGAGCGTTTGAACCAAGCTTTGAGGAAAAAAGACCTGCTCTAGTGAATCGAAAATGGGTGATGTTTCATCAGGACAATGCGCGACCACACACAAGAATCACGTCACAAAAGATCGAAGAACTTGGTTGGGAGAAAAATTCCTCGTCCACCTTATTCTCCCGACCTTGCTCCTTCAGACTACCATTTGTTTCGCAGCTTACAGAATCATTTGGAAGAAACAGCTTTTGTAACACAGGAAGAGGTTAAAACTGACATTTGTGAGTTCTTCAAATCAAAGCCAAAAGAATTTTACAGTAATGGAATTAGTAAGCTTGTTAATAGATGGAAGGAAGTCATAGATAATCAGAGAAAATACATTGTTGATTGAATCTGTAATTAAATGTAACATTTGGTCACTTGTTTTCTTTATTCAAAATTCGGACTTATGGGATGACCTGATATATAGGACTTCTGGCAAACATACAAGGAATGTTCACAGACTTTTATAGTAATAAAGATAAAAAGCCAGTGTCTGTTGGCTTGTAACACAAAGCATATGCTGTTTTTTGTTCACATCAAAGTAATTAAATGCTCTACACATTTGGCTGTGTGTCACATCTAAACTACGTTTAGAAAATCACCATGTCGATTGCCATTTTTATATTGACAGAATAATTTAGCTTTTAATTAATAATTAAATTTGTTTGTTAAAATTTCATATCACGGTCCATGAATCAAAGAGACAGGTATAGAGAAAATAAATTCTGCTAAAGAATTTTGACTTATAAAATGTATGTATGTATAAAATGAATGTATGTATGTATGTATGTATGTATGTATAAAATGAATGTATGTATGTATAAAATGAATGTATGTATGTATGTATAAAATGAATGTATGTATGTATGTATAAAATGAATGTATGTATGTATGTATAAAATGAATGTATGTATGTATGTATAAAATGAATGTATGTATGTATGCTTAGTATTATCTTTATCCTGTTCTTCCCATTTTTATTGAAAGCTGTCAGTTTTGTTTGTTGGACATTTCTGCCAGTTATATTTCATCATGACCAATTACTCTACATATTTAAAAACTATTAAGAATGAATGAATATAATCACAGAGGAACACATTTTTACAGCACTTTTTTCATGTGACCTAGACTACAAAAAAAAAAAAAAAAGGAAAAAAAGAAGAAAAAAAAAGGAAAAAGAAAAAATAATCTATTTCTGCCTGAATTTCTAGAATGAGGAGTTATTTACACTATTTACATGCAGACTATTGTTCTCATGTTTGTTGCTGTTATCACAATGTTTCAGCCTGTGTGCTCTTGCCTTCAACAGCTATATATCAATCCAGGTAACCTACAGAGAATTCTGAACTGAACTCTTTATTTAATCTACAATGAATACCTATGAATATCTTGTCTAGTTCTTATTTTTAGTACTGCTCATCCAGTTTCCACAGAGTCCAAGTACACACTGCTCGACCTAGGGATTGAATTCACAATTACTGTCACCAAATTCACAAATCAATGCATTAGTCCACTAGGCTATTGTACCATGAGAATTCACTGTAAATTGACATACGCCTGATGAATGTCAGATGGCACAATAGCCGTAAATGTGATGAGGACAATAGTCTGCATGTAAATAAAACATCTGTTGTATAGACGGCTATAATGATTGTGATATAAGTTCGAGTCAGTATCACAAGAATTAACAGGATATCATATAAAAGAATATTAAAATGTTTGATATTCAAGCAAAAGCTAAATCCTCATTTATTGGATTAGAAGGAATCTTAAGTAAATTTCAATTTAGTAACATTAAAGTGATATCATTCATACCACAGAATATAACGAACAAGTATATATAATAAAACTAGCTTAAAAGCTGCCCTATTGGGTAGCATTTAAGTTAGCTCCTGTAGAAGGCTCTTAAGACATTTAAATATTTCATTAATATTTAAGCTTACCTTTTAAAAGTTCAACACTAATTCATCTGATGCGACTCAATTTGATGTACGTAGGTACAATTACTTTTTATTTCATCGGTGACTTTCACTGGACTCCGTAATTAATTTTGATTATTCCCAAATTTATTTCTAAGTTATAAAAATCTTTATCATACAAAAAGAGTTGTTGCAAAACAACACAAAAAGAATTGCAATAATGAAAACTTGGGAATTCAAAATTGTGGGTCTGGATCCAGACCAGAATGTCTTTAATTTGATCATGGCATTGGCCTGAAATGTTGGTCTATGGCTTCTAGGAGTAAAGTTGAAAAAGTGTGACAGTAACACACTGACATTTGCATTTATTATATAGAGGACCAAGAGGCATTACAGCACAGATATTAGCCCATCTTAGGACTAATATATCACATATGAAGGGGGTGCTGCAAAGTTATTTCCCAAAAGAGTAAAAAAAAAATATTTTTAATAATTAAAAAATTTTATTTATTTATTTATATATATATATATATATATATATATATATATATATATATATATATATATAGCATAATGAGAAGCCACGTATACTTTCTAAAAGAATATTTCTCAAACAAATCTACTAATACAGACAACAGTGCTAACCAATCATGTTCCAAACTTCCTCCTACGAAGAATAACACTCTATGGACTCCACCAATCGGACGTAACCAACACTTGGACCAATATGCCAACAAAGCCAGACAACACATGGATAACTTTTTAAAAAACAAAGGACACCAGATAAAAAAATACAACTTATCCAAAATAGAACACCAAGCAATCTATACTCTTAAAAAAACAAAAAAAAAAACAAGACATAATTATTGTACCAGCCGACAAGGGCGGAGCTATAACCATCTTAGACACTAACAACTATATAAAAGAAGCAGAATCACAACTTCAAAATAACAGATTCTATGTACCCTTACCTCTAGACCCAACTTGCACATTCAAAACAGAATTATCACTTCTCACTCAGAACCTGAACCACAACATAAGAAATACCATAAAATCTCTTATTCCTAAGAACCCTAAAACAGCAACATTCTACACTATCCCAAAACTACATAAACTCCAAAATCCTTTCAGAAAAACACCCTAACACCTTTTCATCCAGCCCACATCAAATTACACAATCAAATAATGAAGAGAACATCTATGAAATTTCAAAATCCCTTAAAATCATACCACCTGGTAGACCCATAATATCAGGCATAGGTACCCTCACAGAACTTATGTCTGGGTACATAGACAATATCCTAAAACCTTTACTGCCTGACATACCTAGTTATATTAGAGACACTACTGACTTTCTCAACAAATTACAAAACATTAACTTAGTCCACCATGATACAATCCTAGTAACGATGGATGTTTCGTCCCTTTACACGAACATCCCACATGCTGAAGGAGTATCAGCTTGCTATGAGTTCCTTAGTAAAAAATTACCTAACAACCAAATTACAGATATATGCCAATTAATAAATTTCATTTTAATACATAATAATTTTAAATTCAACAACAAACACTATTTACAGATTAGTGGTACAGCAATGGGCACGAAAATGGCACCTAGCTAAGCTAATATCTTTATTCACATTCTAAAAAGGAAGTTACTAGACGATTCAGAATTTAAACCATTACATTATTTTAGATATATTGATGACATTTTCTTATTATGGACTCATGGTTCAGAAAAATTAAAAAACATTTTTACTTTCTGCAACAACTTCCACGATACAATTAAATTTACCATGGAGCACTCATACACATCCATGCCTTTCTTAGACATTATGATAAAATTAAACATACACTTTCTCCCAGTCTATACAACAAGCCCACAAACTAGCATAAATTCCTACACTTTAACAACTGTCATCCCCTTAAATTAAAAAAATCTATCGTATACAGCCCATTTCTAAGAATCAAACGCATATGCTCATACCATCTAGATTTTCTATACAACATTAATAACTTAAAACAATTCCTAAAATGTAAATAATAAAAGAAGCACTAAATAAAACTATCCACATAAATCGTAACACACTTCTCACATACAAGCAAAGTAAAAACAACAATCGGATTCCCATGGTTTTTAACCACAATCAATATTCCCACACACTTATTCACAATTTAAAAAAGGATTACAAGAACCTCCAGTTAAACAAAAAGATCAAAGACATTTTCAATAAACCACCCATTAATGTAAAGAAACAATCACCTAACCTATCAGCTATCCTCACCTCTACCAAATATCTAAACAATACAAACAAATCAGGAAATTACAAATGTAACAAACCTTGTTGCTTAGTTTGCAAACACTTAATAATCGATACTGTATTTTCTGTACCCAACATCAATATCAAGATACACCCACCTCGCCTCACCTGTGATAGCCATAAAATAATAATCTATTTTGCACAATATGTCCTAATAGTGGATATATTGGGGTATCTGGTAATAATTTTAGATTTTATTTCAACAATCATAAACTAACCTAACCATATGCCAAAACAATCCTTATTCCCCCATAGCTGAACATTTTAATCAACCAGTACACTCATTAGAAAACTGTAAATGTGTATTGATAGATTCTGATTTCAGTTCCACATACACACGCAGAAAAAGAGAAAAATACTGGATTTTAAAATTAAATACATATAAACTAGGGTTAAATAAAGACTTGGGTATTTTAAATATTTATAAATATTCAATAGTTAAACAAATCATTTTTTTAGATATAGTTAATTTTTTTTTTTTAAAACATCTAAAATATTATTACAGTTAGATTTACGTTAAAAATATTTGAACACAGTTGCATTCCATATCACGTGACGTCTGCGTCTCGCAACAGACGCTACTTGTAAACAAACTTCTAAAAACAGTTATTTCTGATGAAAGATCGGGGTCGATCTGAAATATCAAATATATATATATATATATATATATATAATATAAATACTTTCACAAAAAAAAACATTTTTTTTTTTATTTGCAACTTTTTAGTTGTTATATATATATATATAAAATTGTGCTTTTATTGTAAAGATCTGTAAAATGTCACAACTATTGCAGTTGAATTTAGTTTCAGATTATTGCAAAGTTTTCAAGTATTGAACTTCAGGATGTCATGAAGTTCCTGCCCCTGTAGCAAACTCCAAAAGGAAACCAATGAATGCATGAAGCCAGAATTGGGGTACAAGTGCCGCTATGAAGAAATGATATACTAACTTTCAGCATAGATAGAGATTTGGGTCACAAGATGCAGCATGGTCTGGGAGGTATTCAATGGTTTTTAACTCCTGAAAATATTGATCACTTAATTTTGGCCAAATCAACAAAATTTAGCAAAAAGTATTGGTTGGACATGAAAGACATTCAGGGAATACATTGAGTTTATAAGTCATCAGCAGATGTGTATGCAGAAGCTGTCAGCCAAGTGGATGCCAAAATGGTTGGACAGCAACCAGAAAGTGATAATGTTTTAGGATAACGTATCACTGTTGATGAAAAATGTTTATATCATTATGATTTGGAGACCAATCAATGGTCCATGTGACCATGGCACTCGGGCTGAAGAAATTCGAGACAGAAAGAAAGATCATGCATGGGGGTAATGTGTTTTTTTTTGTTTTTTTTTTAAATAAGGAATGTATTTTGATGACCGACTAATTTCTAAAGAGTCAAACAGCTATTGCAAAAGACTAATCATGCTGTGACAATCATAAAGTTGTGTTGAACGAAAAATGGTAAAGGAGGCTGCAGGACAATACACTGCCTCACTAGGCTTGCAGATGGCCAATTTAAATAATTTGGGGTTTGAGTGCTTATACCATCCACCTTATTCTCCAGCTCTTATGCCACTGATCTCTCTCCTCAAACAAGTCTAGCAGCTTGGTTTGGTGGGAGGGGGGGACTAGCTGGTCATATTCAATGCATCAAAGACCAAACTAGAAACCGTCCATCACCGATCAGACCAGAACTTTCACCAATCATGACAAACAGAGGTTCCCTCAGGGAGGTCCAGTGCCGTGAGCACTTATTGGGACTTAAACTCAACCCTGACCTCAAGTGGAACTCGTACATATGATCCATTGCTAAAGATGCCGAGAAAATGATCGGTTCCCTGTACTGCTCCAGCAAATACTGCATTCCGCCTGCTATCCTCTACAAGAGCCAGATCAGGCTTAAAAATGGAGTACTGCTGGCTTATATGGGCGGGAGCTGTCCAGTCTTTTCTTTCCATTCTCGATAGAATCTAAAAGCATCTCTGCGTCCTTGCACGTGACAAATTATTTTCCATTCTGCAAACCCTTTCTTTCACAGATGAGACGTTGCCAGACTCTCACTGCTCTATTGTTATTTCCATGGTGAGTGCTCAGATGAAATTCACTCCTTAGTACCACCAGTCCTAACCTTCACACCTAAGACCCACCATGCCATGCATATTCTTCATATCCTCCTGGTGGGATGTAAGTTCTACTCAAGCAGCAGCAACTTCACCCAAACTGCTGCCTTGTGGAACCAATTCCAAAGAGGATGTTTCCCCGGTTCACTACAATCTTAACCTAGTCAAGTCTAGGGTTAACCATTATCTTCTGCACATATCTGCATAAACTGTCCCTTACTCTGTAGCCCTCTACACCTCTGTTAACAACAAAAAAAAAAAAAAAAAAAGTTTCCTGCATCCTTGTCTTAAAGAGAATTTGAGATTAAGTTGTTAAATAGCTCAAATGTATATTTACTACCCAGCACAAGTATTGAACTGATAGCCTTCAGCTAATGTAAACTTGTGCTTTAATATGTTGACCCGTTCCACAGTTGAAATGGGTTCTGCCCATTGAGTTCTATATGACCCCCCCCCCCACACACACACACTGGGGATATATCAATCTCGTCTTTGGTATTTACCAAAAACTCCTCACTGAGTCAGGATGCAACAAAAAGTCAGTTATTTAACATGAGAACCTGAGTGCATACACTTGGGCTAATTGGTCAAAATTTAGCCCCCTCCCAGCTTACACAGGTTCGGACACAAAGCTTGTCTTAGCTGGTCAAGGCTACGGAACAGATACAACAATTCGATCATAGCCTTTGGACCATGACTGAGTAGCAGATGAGGGGTAAGTATCAAGACAAGCTTTGAGTCCAATCCCCCGTATGCAGGGGTTGGATAAATTTTGACAAATGACCCGAGCACAAACACTAGGGTTCCCCATGTTAAACAATTGACCTTGCGTTGCATCGCGCTCGGGGGTGGGGGGGTGTTGTGGAGCATCGATATATGGGTAAATACCCATACCAATCTATTTGCCTGGTGAAGTTATATTAGATTAGATCAACAGAGATGAAGGAAATCTTTGAAGGATTCAGAGATAATAGCAGTGATCAAGCAGGATTTCAATGACCAATTATCAACATTTTTTTTTTCTTTTTTGAAACAATGAAAAAGCTTGAGGAATGATATGCTAAGTTTGATGAACTATGGGATTACTATGTGAAATAGAATGCATACTATGGTTGTAGGCTATTCCTTTCAAGAACTTTTCAGCCTCTCTTTAAAAAAAGATAAATAACAGTTGGCAAGAAAATAGAGCAAGCTTGGGCCTTCATGCACAAAAAAATAAAATAAAAAATAAATAAATAAAAAAATAATGTCAAAAGGACAATTTTTCCATTGACACTGCTATTATTTTGACTGTTCACTCTTTGGCAATGTTTATTCTTTTAAAAAGTGATGATAGGAACTGGAATAAAACAAACATATGATGACTGAATGTATAATTTTTTGAGACTTTACAACAAAAATATTAAATGCTTTATTAGATCAATTATTTACAATTAAATATTCTAAAACCTAATGCAATGAAATAATTATCAATTTACCAATTTATAAAGAAATAAATTGGAAATTTTTCTATTGATAAATTTATAAAAATGTGAACCAGATATGTTGTCAATTCTCAAGAACAAAGAAAATGTATAAATTCATTTTCATATGCTTAGGTTTTATTCCAATTAGAAATCATTGCTTTTTAGAAACAAACACTAAGAAGAAGTGAAGGTAGTTAAAATAATAATGGCATCAATAGAAAAACCGGCCTTCTGACACTCCATTTGTTTTGCAGGCATGAAAGTTCAAGTTTGCCTAAAATGGATTCTTTTGAACCAGCCATCTGTATAATTAGGTAAGAGAAAGCTTGTTTTGATAAGATTAGCAGTTTATAAATCTCTATGAACTTGGGAGTAGGGGGAGTAAAGATTTTGAAAATATGGCAGAAATTCTCCTAAAATGGGGAATATATATATATATATATATATATATATATATATATATATATACACACACAAATATAGATAGAGAGTGCAATAGAGAGAGAGAGACTAAAGATTTTTCTTTGAATAGTATTTCCCTTGTACCTGTAGGGCAATCATGGCTCTTCACAGATTTCTTTATCTCTGAATTGCTATACTTATTTTTTTTTTTTTTTTTTTTTATTACTTTATGAATTGGTACTGATGTGCTATGGCATCTTTGGAAAGATATTGGAGTGGTTTCTCTTTACCTTTTCCATAGTTTGGAATTCAGAGTTGTCTTCTAGACTGGTTATCACATAAGGCTAGAGAGCCTAGTCTACTGTTATCTAACTCATAACTAGGAAGATAAATAGATTCATGCCTTTTCCAAGAGGTGTTTGTATGGAGTGAACAGGCTGGAATTTGAGCCTGGGTGACCGATTACCACACATACACTGCTTGGCTTATTTTCTTTACTATAATATTCTCTAAGAAAAAAAAAGCATGTTATATAACTGAATCCTACCAGAATTTGAACGGCTGACTTTGAGGTAAGCAGTCAAGTGACATATCCATTTTGCAACCACTATGCTACTTGAACAGGATGGTAAAATGAAGTTACAAATACTAAATTATGCAGTCACCAGATGCTACATTGATCCTAAGTAAGGTGCATAGATACTATGTAGGAGTGCTAATCTATATGAAAAAAAAATTCTGTGCATTTTGACAGATACAACACTAGTTATTTTATAATTAAGAGTGAACTACCTGTGAAAATTTCAGTTTTCCTATGAATCATAATTCTTAATTTAATTTTAACAGTTATGTCTCCAGGTCTTTTCTATAAATTCTTTCATGCTAATTGTTCAAATAAGCTCTTTGCTATGGTACATAGAGTTTTTTTTTTTATTTAAGCACAGCACTAGACTGGTGTTGAGATCTCATCAATTTACAGTTGAGTTGGCTAGATGTAGCTGTAAATTCTATGCTAACATATTCTTCTCTTGCACTTCTCGCTTGTAGAACTCCCTTTTAGCGCCATTCTTTCCAGCCAACTATAATCTACAAAAATTTAAATGCAATGTTAATTGCTATTTACTGTTCACCTTATTACTCTCTTCTTTCTGCTCATCATTAATGTTTCTGTCCCTAATTCTTCCACACCCTGTAATCTATTGTGTTTTAGTGGCATTACTGCCTTGCTTTGGGTGATTCAGATAAAAAACAGTATATGCCGTATGAGTAAAAGTCTGTAAAAAATAAAAATACTTTTGACACCTAATATATAATATTAACTAGCAGTACCCATGAAAATTTGAGTTTTCTGATGAATCAGAATGAAGTTAAATTCCACAACTATAAAATACCTGTCAAAATTTCCCTATTGTATCATTAAATATTTGAGCTTAACTTTAACAAAATATTGCAATAATAATCATAGGTATGAATGCAGGCCGTTATTTAAAGAAGTAAGAGGGAACAAATGAAGATTCAAAACTGACAACGTTTGCCATTTCAGTGAAGCAGTGTTTAAGTGCATGATCACTTTCTCTATGTGTTTTTTTCTCACTAAAACGAAACAGCATCTATGATATCTTTTTCTTCCATCTTTTACTAACAAGAGTCAAAACATAGGCAGGGCATAACACACGTTAACTACCAGAGGAAAAATAGAATTATGACGCTACAGTACTAAAAAGATACGACACATTGCCACTGTCATTATCAAACAAAAATAGCATTCAACATGTTTTTTAGTCCTACATTTCTTGCTGATTAACACCCCCTTTTAGCTGTTTGATTTTCTTTTGGCATTTTCCCATAATTTCATTAAAGTTAAAAAAAAAGGTTGGTCATTATAAATATTGTCGTTGAGGTTTTCAGTTTTTCTCACATGCAAGTACCCTTCCAATATGAGGCACTTCGTGTTTCAGTAATTTTTTTCAAAATGTTATTATAAATCAGTTACTAATATTTCTTGACAAAAAAAATCTTTTTAATTCATTACAAGAGTACTTCTGTTAATTCATTTCACACACACACACACACGCGCGCGCGTGCGCAAAAAAAAAAAAAAAGGAAAGAAAAAAGCAATCAACCCAATAAAACTGAAACCTTTGAATAGAAATGTCGCGTTGACAAACTTGTACACTTGTGACCCTATTCTTCTTGATTAATATTGCTGTTTAGGAAAATGACATTTGCTATGGGAAAAATATTCGGTAGTGTTTTAAATGTATTTAAAAGGGTAAAAATTAGGAGAAAAAAATATTGGATTTCTGGCCATAAAATGATGTTAATATTATTCTGCAAAAACATCAATCATTCAATTTGTACAAATTAAATCTATATATTACATTGGTAATTAATTAGGCAGAAATTTAGTAACAGCTGTTTATTTTTTTTTATATCAAGACCGTTTTTTTACTTTTTTAAAAAAAAAAAAGTGTGCGTTTTACTTTTAAGAACGTAGAGTGGATCATGGTCTTTAAAAAAAAGGTTTCAAATTCAGACAGCTTACTTTCAGCCTAAAGGTCTTGATGATGTAAAACAGCGAAGTGTAGAGATTTCCATTGCATTCATTATGTTTTCTTTTCCTAATTAAACACTACACAACGCACCTTTAAAAACTTGTACATGTACAAAAAGAAACTAAATCTGATGCCAAATAGGGATATAGGTGCCGGTGGAGTAAGAAGTCTCAGTCTATTCGAGGTACCATCAAACATTTCTTCTTTTTTCTTAATTCCTTGAAATGTATGTGGGTGGATTCTTCAAGACTATATGCCTATGCGTAGTCTTAATCTTTATGTCATCAACTACGGTAACTGAAATTGAGTGAACGACAAAGACCGAGTGCTTTACAAACGAAACATATCCAAGTTCTTGAGTCGAGTTTCAAAATAGTGAATTAAGAATTGGTATTTGATAGCTGCAACAGTAGATGTTCGTCTTACGAAGTTGTTACAAGAATAAATAAATAAAAGAAAAATGTCATTAATTTTCCTACTGTATAGTTCTTTTTTAAGAGTTCATTAAGTTAATTTCTTCCAGTTCTTCAGTAGATGATTTAAAAAGGTTAAGTTTTAAAACGCATAAGTAAGTTTAAGTTGGAAAATGTGGTGGGATGTTCTTAGTATCATATGTGCATTTTATTGGCCAATTCATTTAAAAATCGGGGAAAAAAGTAATCTCACGATGTACAAAAAGAACTTATCTTCAATTTTTAATTGTAATTTTAAAAAAATTTACTGAAGAATTAGAGAAATTATCTTTAAAAAAGCTGAACTAGAACTCTGCAAAAAGAAGGATAATGAACATTGAACACTAGTAGATAAAAGGAGCAAACCGTAAAAACGTAAAATAAAATAATTTTAAGTCATAAAATTATAACAATGACTAAAGCACACGTGTTCTTTTTCTAATGACATTATTTTTTCGAATCGATAAACAGACTTTGTTAGTCATTTTCCCCATTGTACTGTGTAATTCAACAAAATATACATTTTTATTTTAGATTCTAAATAAATTAGAATGAGCAGAAATGTGCATTTTTTATGTTTAGCTTTAAAAGTCATCAGACAAGACAACTTCATATTTGTTTTAATTAAAAAAAAAAACAAACAACAGAAACCGTTGTTGCTTAAAAAAATGGAAAGGTATATTGACAATCAAACAGCAAACTTTAATAACAATAGTAAAATAAAGTGTTCCTTTTAAAATTAAATAAAAAGAAAGGGAGGTTTGTTTCGTATATAATGTTTGACTACAGCCTTGAAAACTATTTTATTTTTAAATTTTAATCTAAAATTCAGTGGTATATTTTATTAAATTCTAATTAAAATCCGCTAAACTGTGATAAGTAAAATTTATTTATTATTAATATTTACAATATTGTTTCATGTAGAAAAAAAGCCTCGGAAGCTAATCAAAGAAACATTGGCAGTTGGGTCTGATTTTCAAAAACACGCGTAAGAAAATATACATTTCTAACGAGAATATATATATAAAAAATAAGTTAACTTATTTGTAAGAAAGCACATTTTTGATTGATCATGTTTAATTTCTTCAAGTCAAATTTTACGTCTTTTCTTTCATAATATGAAGCGAGCCAAAAAGAATAACTTACTCCCAAATCCTACCCAATCACACACAAATAAATAACACTTCACAACTTTTCTCCCTAACTTTTTCAAAAAGTTTCTAACACTTCACACACAAATGTGTGTGTGTGTGTGTATTACACACACAAAATTTGTTTTGAACAAAAACGAAGATAAACATCAAATTTTCCCATCATAAATGTTTTTGTTACTTACAGGACAAGCGTATTTGATAGATAAGCTCTGTACCGTGTCGCCGTCTGTCACCTGGTGCTGAAGGTACGCCGGTTCCGAGAAGCCACCAGAGGCATGAAATGAAAAATCTGATTTTTTAGAACTTCCCTGATTTCTCCTGGATCGGATTTCTGGCATTTCAAACACTTCAATCTCCTCCTCATCGTCGTCATTGTCCTCATCTTCGTCCTCTTCCTCCGCAGTGTCCACGTGTCTAAACACATATGTCTGCTGATGGTGTGGTTCCTCTCTTTGTCGTAATCTGTGGTACTTTGGCGAATTCGGCAAGAGAGATGACCTGGGTAATAATAACTTATTACCGCTGATTTTGTTGGACGAGCGGCCGCGGTTGGTTCTGTCAGCTGCATTGTTACGGACGGCTGGGGGCACCAGTAATCGCCCACGACTGTCGGGTCGACGAAAGCCGGCACTCATAATAATTAAGGAAAACAAAT
The DNA here is from genome assembly GCA_964036315.1 of Acanthosepion esculentum. Lineage (NCBI taxonomy): Eukaryota > Metazoa > Mollusca > Cephalopoda > Sepiida > Sepiidae > Acanthosepion > Acanthosepion esculentum. The sequence continues at coordinate 32,998,488 of OZ038492.1, read as the reverse complement.
TATAATTACAATGTTTTAAAACTTGAAAAGTTCTTATAAAGAAAGGAAGTGCAAGAAGTTACGTAGGAAAAGAAGAGTATCGACAAAGACCCAATTTGCTAGTCATGAGTTGTTTTAAAACAATGACAGTAGAACCGTGCAAGAAGAGTAAAAATGACAGTCTGTTTTTAAAATAGCCGTACCCTTGAAAAGGTACGATAAGTTTTTAGGGGGTGGGTGTCTAAGAGAAAAAATTAGTATCTTTTTAAAAAAAAAAAGAAAAAAAAGAAGTATCTTCAAGAATATGATAAAAGCAGTCGAGTATTATAAATTTGTCATTATTAATAAGTTTACTTTAGTTTCTTTTTTTTTTAATCAGTGTCCATGAAAATGTGACCACTTGTCACTGAAATGAAAATGAACCTTGTAAATGTAAAATTAACGTAACCAGTCGTTGTATATCGGAATCTGGTGGTTTCCAACCAGCCATAAAATGAGGCATAAACAAAACAGAAAAATGATACAATCACTCCTTTTTTGTTTTAACAACGACAGCCACTAGAAAAAAAAAACAAAAAAAAACTTAGAGGTTTTAACAACTCCTTGACTAAGATAAAGTTCTCATTGCAAGATAAACAAGACTAAGACGAAGGAGGAGGAGGAACTTGATGTTGTTGGACGTTGTTGCCCACACACCATCTCTTTTTTGGACCAAGAACGGTCGCTGCATTAGCCAGACGACGCTTTGATGAACATGATATTCCTGTGATGGATTAAAGGTTATCTGGGTGAGGGTAGTGAGAGAAGCCGGACAGGTTTCCAATCTTTCCTGTAGTGGCCATCTGTACGGAGGAGGCCGACAGGAACTACATGGCAGTGTGGCGCTCCCGGCATGCGTACTCCACTCAAAATTCAGGGGTAGATAACTCTCGACTTTTAATACTGAACACGTAGACCAAGGGTAAGTAATTTTTGCTTAACAAGAGTTTTAATCCTTTTTAAAAATATTTATTGTACTTTAAAGTACAAATTTACCACAAAGGCAAAAAAAAAAAAAAAAAAATGGGAAGCGGCGGGGAGGGTTGGGCAACACTTGTCCTCTCGCTAACTTAGCTAGCCATAATCACTGACTCAACAACTCCAATAGTTTCCCTTATTCCTTTTAAACAAAATTTAACACCTATATTAATGTTTTTTCTTTTTAAATAGATTTTTGTTACAATTTTTAAAACCTCAAAATGACAGCTTATTGCTTTGTAATGTTTCTTGATCAAGTATCTACAACAAACAGTTATCTTTCATTTTTTAATACTTAAATAATTTTAATAAAAGTATTGAAAGGAATTTATATATTTTTTAAGTAGGTATATGTGAAAAAGTCATTTAATTTGATAGTATAATAAGGTTTAATACCACTATTTAGTATGCAAGATTACCTTGGTCAGAAATATGTTAAAACTTGACAATTTTTATTACACTCATTCAAAAAGTGTCAAACTTTTGTATCTATGAAAATTTTACTTTTTATTACATCATCTTTAGTGTAGCAAATAAATGTTTAATCGTTTAGGTTGTTTCCTTTTTAACATGAACCTTGAGAAAGGTGTATCTTTTGACGGGTTGTAAAAATAAATTGTTGCAGTTGTGTGAAAATCTGTTTTAAAATTAACGGTTAAAGAGCCGATAAAATTATAATTGTTGCATATTCATTTTTTTTTAAATTTATGGAGAAATAAGTTTACATATTTACTGGCCAATGAGAGACATGCTCTCAAGCCCTCGTGAAAACCTGGATGGAGCTGGTGTGACCCTCCTTTACTCAAGAAAAACGACTGTTATTAGTGGATAAGTTCAGAAAGCAATTAACCAATGAGAAGGTAGTATTAGCTCCCACGATCAACACGGTGAAAGAAGCAGAGCTGACAGATTAAACTCCTAGGACAGAAAATTCCTTTCTTTTTTGTGTAATTATTTTTCAAAATTTTATATATATGTTAAAATGACAAAGTATTGAAGGCACCAGGAACAGAATGAATAAGTGAGTACCGTACCTAATGAGTTTGTGTAAATGCAATGCAGAATATGAACTGGGAACAAGAGTAAGGGAACAAATATTGATTAGAACTTTTTAAAATCATTTCACTCCAAGCTAGGCAATAAAGCCACTAAGATGCAAGGGGAGGTACCGAGTGTTAGAGAATACGAGAAAAAAATAAACACTATTAAGGAGATAGAACAATAAAAGAATAAGAATTAAGAAAACAGAAGATAACAATTGACATTGCATTTAAAGTTTTGAAGATCAAATTTGAATGGGAAGCAAGAAACGGGAAGAGATTTCCACAAGCAAGAAGTGTGAGAGAAGAAACTGTTGGCATAGAACTTACAATTACATCCAGAGGAAAGTAGTATTTATTTTGAATAATACAAAAATGAGGCACAAGGCCAAAGTGGGGGATAGGGGAAGGCTAGTCTTCACTCTGTCTTATGTTAAATTTAACTAGCTATGATTACTGAACCATACATACCACAGTAATACCTACACCAAAACAACACATTCTTACTTATCATTCTAACTACAGACACCATCATACCTCAAAGTCTCTATGTAGTCTTAACTAATTCCAATATTGTTGTAGTGTCCTCCCTCTAAAGAGTCTATGTTGGACTCTTCCACCTACTATAAGATTAGTAGGAGAGAAGGCCTTGGGGGAACAGTCGAATAGATTGTTAATCCTCACCACAGGAGCGGTCAGAGAAGTGAAGGGAGGTACAACAACCTAAAGAGGTGCAGCAATCAAGAGAGGGACAGCAAAGGCGGGAGTCCCCCAAACAACAACAAAGGAAAAGGAAGCAGCACCAGCAACAAATAGACACACCCATGGAGGTGGATCAAATGCCTCCACCTCGGGCATCTTCATTGAAGAGAACCAGAGAGGAGGAGGAGGAGGAACCAACACAAAGGCACTCTGGTCGTAGTAGGGCGGAGAGAGTCATGGACAAAACCAGGTCACTCTCCGTCCCTGCTTCGCCAAGAGAAACCAAAGAATCAACAGCAAAAGCTGATTCCCCTTCCCGTGCTCCCTCCCCCTCTCTCTCCAATTCTTCCCTTAGCTCTATATCCACCCCCCTCACACATCCACTTCTTCCCCTCCTCACCCAAGAAGAAGAAAAAGAAACTTTTTCCAGGACCGGAAGAAATTTGCAAGGTGGACCGAGATGAAGCAAAAAGGGGCCTGTCCAAACAAAAAAAGGGCCCTTTTAGGGCTTCTACTAAAAATGGATAGCATCGACGGAAAGTCAGTGGAGGACCCCCGGAATTTCCCTCACGCCCCTGGAGTTATTACCCTAGTGAGGGATACTGGGGGATACCTCAAGGTCTGGAGTCACCTCTTAGAAGCCAAGGAGGCCTATCCAAAATTAAAGGATTCTTGAATTGGACAATGCTGATTTTCTGGGAGGGTTCCTGTCTTGCTCCACCCCTCCTTATATAGGGCAGTTAAGCTAACGTACCCTACGGACGTCGGCGGTATTGTCCTGGATGGTCGGATGACGACGGAGTTGGGAACAGGGAGCCTGGGACAATCCGTCGGGGTCCTTAACTCTGCAGATTTCAGTGAGTAGTTTTTTTTCTTTTCTCTCTTTTATTTTTCAGGCCTAGAAGATGTATATTAAGATAGCCAATCTGAATGTGAAGGGCTTGAGGGGTCGGAGTAAAGCAGCCCGCCTGCTCCGAGATCTCTTGTCTTTCAGCGTGGATGTCGCTGCGATCGAAAAGACCCACTTTGTTGGCAGCGTCGATGCGTGTGTGCTGGACGGCGACTTTGTCGTCTGTTCAGCATATGGGTCCGGCTTGCCAGAGGAGTTTCTTTGCTGGTGAAGCGGACTCTTGATGCGAAGGTGAACCTTGTGCATATCGATGCCGAGGGCCGGTTGATCGATGCCGATATTGCTGTGAAAAGTGATTCCTTCCGAGTCGTTGCGGTTTATGCGCCCAACGACCATGAGGAGCGGGTCTCGATTTTTCGGTAGTTGGGGCCGTTCCTTGTGGATTCAACGCGCCTAGTTTTAAGGGGGGACTGGAATGCCACCCTGGACCCCAAATTAGATAGGTGGCGGGGAGCTAGCGGGAGTTGGGTCGATCGTAGCCTGGTTGATGTGATCGAAGAGTTTGGTCTCGTCGATAGATACCGTGTCGATCACCCCGGGGGGAAAATGTGGACGTGGGCTCTTAATTGGCTTTGTGACCGGGTTGTTAGCTACCTGGACAGAATGTTAGTTAGAGGAGCCGACGTAGACTTGTTAGATTGTCCCACGTTCCACTGGGTAGGCTATTCGGACCACAAACTCGTTTGTGCCCGGGTGGCGTTAGGTCACAGGCCTAGAATGGCTGGTTACTGGAAGTTCAATCTGTCTTTACTGGACAGGCGGGACTTCCGGGAACAGCTAAGTAGCGTAGTGCAGCGGGAGCTAGTGGGGGCGGTTATTGGGAATAGGTGGTGGGAAAGACTTAAGAATAGGATTAGGTTCTTCACCACTGATTTCAACAAATGGCTCGCCCTAGATAGCGCTGAAAAGGTGAAGACGCTTATGGCTAGGTTTTCCCCGGCGGTGGCTGGGTGGGGATCCCCTAGAGATAGCCTTAGATAGGGAGGACCTGGAGCGTTCGAATAGCGAGCGCTACATGAGCCAGGTAATTAGACATAGGTTAAGCAAGATGTCTTCCGAAGCTGGGACCATGGGCGCAGACTTGCGCAAGGAAGAGATCCGTCGAGGTTCCGATCGTTACATTCGTGAAGTCAAAACCTCGGAGGGGCATACTCTTCGGGCCACTGTCGACATGTGCGAGGCGTTTCGGCGGCATTTCGAGAGCCGTTTTACCAAGGAGCCTGGTCTTCGTGAGGACGAGTTTCGCAGCTATTCGGCTGACTTTCCTCGGCTTTCGGCGACTGAAGTGGCTAGCTGCGAGGGAGAGATCATGGACGGAGATCTACGCGGCATTGAAGAAGGTCGGCAGAGGCAAGTCGCCCGGTCTGGATGGTTTGCCCTATGAATTGTACTTGAGGCTGTCGCACATCTTTGTCCCGATTTTGACTGTCGTTTTCAACAACTGGTTTCGGCAGGGCTCTCCCCCCACAACCGGTTCTCCAGGGGTGTGATTACGCTGTTGAAAAAGGGCAAGGGTGTTGGGGGGAAACTAGATGATTACAGGCCCATAACTCTGCTAAACATAGAGTTAAAGATTTGGGCCAAGATCCTGCAGGAGGGTTTACAGTCAGTTGCCGAGTCTCTGTTGGGTCCAGAGCAGACTTGTTCTGTGAGGGGCTGAACAATTCAGAGCAACCTGCATCTGATCCGCACAATCATAGACGGTGTAAAAGACGACGATGAGGCCGCGCTGATCAATTTGGATCAGTCCAAGGCATTTGATAGGGTTGACCATCGCTACCTTGCTGCTGTCCTGCAGGCCGTCGGATTCGCACCCGACTTCTGCCGCTGGATTAGCCTCCCGCATCGCTCCTCCAGTGCTGTGGTACAGGTGAACAGGAAACTGTCGGGCGCTTTTGCGATGTCTAGGTCGGTTCGTCAGGGTTGTCCACTGTCGCCCCTACTTTATGCTTTGGCGTTGGAGACTCGCCTTCGCCGGCTGAGGGACAGGGCGTGCAGTCCGGCCCTACGCGGAATCACCGTTCCTGGAGGGGCTCGAGCCAGGGTTTCCGCGTACGCCGATGACGTATCTGCTTTCGTGTCGTCCCGCAGCGACATTGAGGCGGTACTGAAGGCGCTCGATCGTTACAAAAAGGTGACAGAGGCCAAGATTAACAGCGACAAGTCGCCCGGCTTGCGGTCAGATGCCAGGAAGGAGGTCGATCTTCCGGGGCCCTTCGGTTGGACGGACGGTCCTGTCCGCATTGTTGGAGTGTGGTTTGGACCCGACCTCCAGCTGGAGAAAACTTGGTCTGAAGTACGAGCAAAGGTCGACGCGGCCGGTCAAACTTGGCGTCAACGGAGGTTGTCCGTGAAGGGCAGGGCGGAGGCGTGTGCCACTTAAGTTTTCCCGATTGTCCTTTATCGATTGTCCGTACTTCCTCTCTGTGACGACCATAGGTTGCCGCTCGAGCGGTCGCTAACCTCCATTTTATAGAAGGGACACGGGAATCGGGTCGACAGACGACCCTGTGCACAACGTCCGTGTCATGGGGTGCTGGGAATGCCACACTTGGCGAGCCACAAACTCGCCTCGATGTTGGTCTTCCTACGCCGCGCATTGACAGGAGATTCGATTATGGCGGGGAATTTTAGGGACGCGTTCCTTTTCCTTACTATCTGTCCCCCCCCCTCATCTCGCTGGTTGAGCGCCGTCGTAAGCCGCGAGATCAATCGGATTTCCTTCGCGAGTGTCGGTCGGCCTTGTTGGTCGTTTCTCGGTCCAGTGACCTTTCACAGCCTAGGAAGGTCTTCTATCGTCATTTAGTGGAGGGGGCCGCGAAGGATTTTCTACGTGAGCGGCTCGACTTGTCGGAGGAGGAATTTCGCTCTTACTGGCCTTGGGCGCCAGCGGCGGATTATCTCAGTAACCCTGAGTTTTCGCTTACCTGGCGATTGGCTCGGAATCGACTGCCCCTCAATGACAATGTCTTCATATGGGGCTTGGCGGATTTGCCAGACTGTGAACGGTATGGCCTTGGTCTGGAAGAAACGGCTTCGCACGCCTTCTACCATTGTCCGCGGGTTCGCCTCTTATGGGACCATGTCGGCGAGTTGACGGCTTGTCTCGCTCCCGAAAAGCTCGTGTTCATTGATCGCGCATACGCGTGTGACAATGTGTCACCCCGTATTCTGGGGTGAAACAAATGGTGTTCCTGACGCTGCTGGCCACGGCCTGAATGGTGATTTGGACGACGCGACAGGAGGCAGTCTTGCGAGGCAACCGTCTTTCTCATCAGGATCTGATCCGATTCTTTGAGTATCAGCTCAAGATGAAGATTAGAACTGATAGAAAACGGTTGCATTTGACAGTCTTCATCGAAAGGTGGGTGAAAAAGGCAAGCTTGGTTCGTTTGAACGGGGCTAGCCTTGATTTTCTCTTCTAGGTCAACGGACGTCACATCGGGGTGGTTTCCTGCGGAACCCTCCCCTTGGTTAGGTTAGACAAGCTTTTGTGTACCTAGTTAATGTAAGTGTTGTTCCTGGCCCGTTCCCGGCTGCCTCTTTGGTTATGATCCAAGTCGAGATCCCCCCCAGTTTGTTTTGGCCCCCTTTTTATCTCGACTGGGTCAGTTTTATATTTTCAATGCCCGTATAATTTTTTATCCTTTTCCCAATCCCTTAGCAAGAGGCCTTCTTGATTTTGTCCAATGGGCAGAATACAGCGGCCTCTCTTTTTTGAGGGTTGGACGGGCCCTACTAACATCAGTTATGTTTAGTTTGTTTTGTGTTGAGTTTTAGTTTATTATTGGGTTCATCTCCCTCCACTCTCATTCTTCATTATTAGATTTTTATATATCATAATTTATTATCATTAAGTTTTTAAGGCATGGGAACGCGTTTTGTAGGTTCCCCTTGAGAGGATGTGGTCTTATGGTGTATGGAGGATTGATTGGCGACGGACGAGTTCTTGTGGTGAATGTGGAAACTGCAATGTGTGAATGGGTCGTGAATCAGATTAGCTAGGTATAAGATAGTTAGTGACGACCAGCCTCAACCCCTCCCCATTTTGGCCTTGTGCCGTAATTGTATTTCAAATACAATAAATATACAGTCGAATAGATTGTTCATTACTGTCAAACTCTCTGCCTTGAGCAGAGAGGAACCCGGACGAGGCTTTGCCGAAGGGCAATGTTTCGTCCGGGGAGTAGACAGTCCCTGAACCCGTTTATGCGGTTCTGAGGGAAAATTTTGACCGAGCCTACGGGCTCGGAGAACCCACAGTAAACTCGGCCTTGTGCCACATACATTCCTCGTGGTGGGGTGTTAAATATAACAGTCAAATAGATTGAACGCTGGGTCAACCGACACACACTCACTTGTCGTGTAATACTCTTCTGTTAATGTATGATATATCTGCAACACTTGTTTTGTTATTTCTTTAACCATTTACTTGTTCACAACATCTTGGCGACGAAGGATTCGAAGAAACGGACTTCACGTTAAATCAATAAAAAAAAATTGTCAGTGTCTACAACAGTGGTGAAGAAAGGAATTCTAATCAAACTCTACGACAAAAGGGTGTCCAGTGTTAATTACAACACTGACAGTGAAAAAAGAAACTCCCCAAAACAATAGGATTTCTACAAGTTTAATTCAGTGGTTGGGAAGAAGGTTGGTGAACATTGTTATTTTTTCCATTCCAACAAGACAGTAAAAGAACTGTGCAAGTCAAACAAACTTATTGTTTTTGCTAATACGGTAAAGTAAAAATTTACCCCCTCTCCTGCTTTTAAATTTTTCAGTAAAAGAATCGTACACGTCAAACAGACTTATTGTTGGTTAAGAGGATAAAGAGAAAAAAAAAATTCCCCTCTCTCATTTCTTAATTTTACGTACCACCGCAGTAAAATGGACGAATTTAAAAGTGCAATGCTAGAGTTGATGAAACACCAACAGGAAATACAACTACTGTTGGAGCAGAAATATCAAGAAATCAAGAGGAATTCCAATGTGAACAACCAGAATACCAGAAGAAATTTGAGGAATTGCACCGAGAAATTCAGGTCAAACAACAGAAACTGGAAGAAATGCTCCTTCAAACACAGAATGAGCAAAGGCACTTGTATTATATCCATCAAAAGCTAAAGTGAGGACAGCAAAATGCTATATGGAGTGCTATTGAAAACTTCACGTTTGCACCTGAAGAAGAAATTACATTCGCTTCATACTTTAAACGTTACGAGGACTTATACAATACTTGTGCAAGTTGGGCTGACCATAAAAAGGTTCGCCTACTCCTCAGGAAATTAAAGAGGCAGTTCAATCATTAACAGAACTCTTCAGTCCAAAAACATCACTGTTCCACAAGCATTGGAGATGCATGAATCTCACCCACAAAGAAGACGAAGATTATACTACTTTCGCGAGTGTAGTCAATAAATAATGCGATGACTACAAACTGGCAGAGATAAGCGCCGATAATTTTAAATGCCTGATTTTCGTCCAGGGTTTGATTTCCGCAAAAGATACTGAACTACGTCGTAGGGTACTCAACAAGCTTGAAAACGACCCAGACGTTACTTTACAGCAGGTTGCTGAAGATTGCCAACATTTCGTGAGCGTCAGAGAGGATTCGCAAAACATCGAACGGAGTGGTGTGGTTCACATTAAAAAAATACGTCAAAGAAAAATTAAAAATGGTCAACCAAAAATAATAAAGTTGCTTTACTGTCAAGACCACGTTTCGGGTGTGGTTAATTACATTGGTACAGAGATTGTCCTTTTAAAGATAAATGTTTTAATTGCGATAAATTGGGACACAAAAGTTCCCACTGCAGGATTAAGAACAAGACAAAAAAAAGGTTGTAAAAATTACCAAGTCTGATGAACCATAAAGTCGTAACATCAGGAAATACAGTGTAACCCGGATATAAGAGAGTTGTCGGGACCGGAGAAGAAGTATCTTATATCCGGGTTTATCTTATATCCGGGTTTGGTCTATTATATATACATTAACACAGGCTCTAATTTGGGACCAGAGAAAATCGCTCTTATATCCGGGTTTCATATCCGGGTTACACTGTATATTGAAGTGCAAATATTTAACAAAAATATAAGGCTACGGCTTGATCCGGGTTCAGACTTATCCATAATTAATTATCAAACATGAAAATAACTGGGTAAGCCGACTTTGTTAAGAACGAACCAAATAGCTAAAAGTGTAAATGGCGACCCTATTAAGTTTATGGACAAACTTATAACGAACATGTCATTCAAAGGTAAAACTTTAAAACTAAAATTATGAAGAATACAGGTAATTTGTTCGGGAGTGATTGGTTAGAACAGTTTCAACTTTAGGATATACCTATTAACTCATTATGTCAAAAAGTCGAAAATTTGACTGACAACGCAGAAAAGTTGAAAGGTGAACTTAAAAAATTTCCGGACGTTTTTAGTATAGGACTAGGAAAATGCACAAAAATGCCTGCTGAGTTTGAAGCATTTGAGAAAATAAAGGAGGTCCTTACATCGGATCTGTTCCTGACTCATCACGATCCAAACCTGGACATCATTGTAGCCAGCGATGCTAGCTCCTACGGCATCGGGACGTGCATTTTACACAAGTTAAAGGATGGATCGGTAAAGCCAATCGCCCATGCATCTAGGACGCTATTACCAGCTGAAAAAAGTTACTTGCAAATAGAAAAGGAAGCCTTAGGAATCATTTTTACGGTGACTAAATTTCATAGATTTATTTATGGAAGGTACTTTCTGTTGCAGACAGACCATCGTCCACACCTTGCTATCTTTGGATCAAAAAAGGGTCTGTCAACACATACTGCTAATAGACTGAAAAGATGGGGAACCATTCTCCTCAATTACAACTACAAAATGGAGTTTCTTCCATCCACTAAAATCTGTCATGCAGACGGGTTGTCTAGATTGATACCTAAGTATGCTGAACCCCTGGAAGATACAGTCATTGCTGCCATAAGAACAGAGGCCAAAATAAAAAAGTACCTTGTGCAATACTGTCAGGGAGCTTCCTATATAAATTGACCAGAAACTGACTTTTCTATTTTGACAAGAAAATAGACAAAGCGTCCGATGATGATTTCATAAAGGAAATAAAGGACAAACTAAATAGTAAAGACCAGAATCTCTCAGAAGTTTACTCACCCTGTAATGACATACTAATGTACGGAGACAGAGTAGTAATCCCATCTACACTACAGAAAAGAACATTAAAGGAATTCCATGTTGGCCATCCAGGAACTTCAAGAATGAAGAGTCTGATGAGGAGTTACGTCTACTGGACCAACATGGACAAGGATATTGAAAACACTGTAAGATCGTGCAAAGGGTGTGCTTTGGCTACTAAAGCACCCCCGATAAAATTCAATCCCTGGCCTAAAACCGACCGTCCGTGGTCATGGATACACATTGATTTTGCTAGCCCACTTGATGGTTTTTACTACCTTGTAGTAGTTGACAGTTATTCCAAGTGGCCAGAAATATTGAAATGTAAGAAGCCGACCATGGAGGGGACAGTAAAGTTTTTGCACAAGCTATTTTCCCGTTTCGGAGTTGTTGACTGTATACTAACAGACAATGCCACTCACTTCACATCCTGTGAATTTAAGGATTTTTGTCAGTCATTCCTGATCGAACATATTAACACGGCGCCATATCACCCAAGAAGTAATGGACAAGCAGAGCGTTTTGTGGGCACTTTCAAGAGAGAACTGAGGAAGGCGAGAGGTACTCCCACCGATACGACTATACAGTAGTTTTTGCAGGTCTATTGTGTAACCCCTAATAGCAGTGCTCCACCTGCCAAGACACCAGCGACAGTGATGTTTGCCAGGAAAATAAAATTGGCATCTGACAAATTCCTTCTGAGTGAAACGAAAGTTGGAAATACGAATAAAGTGCTTAAAAAGCACTTTGAGATTGGTGAAAAAGATTTTATTTTGTGTATTTGGGAATAATAAAGCTCAGTGGGAGATAGGAACAATAGACAAATAAATTGGCAACATGATTTATGTGGTTCAGGGGCCGAAGGTTATACATAAACGTCATGTAAACCAAATTAGAAAACGGTATGAAAGTGTAGTCGACAGGGATCCCATAGAAGATGACACTATGGACATTGTCTTTGACACGTTTGAAGTTCCAATATCGCATTCAGTGCCAGAGCTCAGAAGGCCCAAAAGAAAAAGGAAATTTACGGAACCTTTAGAAATTAAACCGAAAAGAAAAAGATATTGAACATGTTTCATTTCATACCATGTCTACAGAAAGAGGAAAAGAATGAGTAAAAAAAAACCCTTCTCCTCAATTATGAACTTTGAATTTCCAGAAAAGCACAAGACGCATTGGATTATTGGAAATTATTAACATTATAATTTACCATTAAACTTATCCAATTTTTCATTATTTAGGAATAAAGACCTTAATAAAAAGGGACTGTTGTTAACACATAAAAAGTTTGTCATAAAACTAAACAAAAAAAAAACTGTGAACGTAATTCCTGTATATAGCTTTTTCAAAGTGGTTGTTTCCGCTTTTCTTTTTTGTGAAAAGCGGGTTTATTTGGTTGAATAAAAAGTATTGTGTGGTAATTATTAAAAAAAACTCCATACGGATTCAGGCTGAAAATGGGGGGGGGGGTTGTGCTGTCCTACCTCTAAAGAGTCTATGTTGGACTCTTCCACCTACTCTAAGATTAGTAGGAGAGAAGGCATTGGGGGAACAGTCGACCAGATTGTTCAACTGTTGAACTCTCTGCCTTGAGCAGAGAAGAACCCGGACGAGGCTTTGCCGAAGGGCAAAATTTCGTCCGAGGAGGTAGACAGGCCCTGAAACCGTTTATGCGAGTTCTAAGGGAATATTTTTGGCTGAGGCTATGGTAAACACGGTAAAAACTCGGCCTTGTGCCACATACAGCTACCTGACCTCATTCTATACGGGGTCTATGGGGAATTTTTGGCCAAGCCTACATGCTTGGATTGCCCCATATTAAACTCGGCCTTGTAGGGCGGCTGGTAAACATAACAGTTGAATAGATTGAACGCTGGGTCAACTGACGCACACTCACTAGTCGTGTAATATTCTTCTGTTAATATATGATATATCTGCAACACTTGTTTTGTTATTTCTTTAACCATTTACTTGGTCACAACAAATATGTACATTTTTTCTGGGGTGGTGTTGGAATAAAAATAACAACATTTAAAAATGAAACCACAATGAATCTAGAGGAAATTTCATCAGAACAATTACCATGAAAGTATTTATAGAAAAGGCACAGGAAAACTATGTATAGACTGAAGCTAGGTCAGGACCAATAACAATAAAAGATTCTTCTTTGGATTTTATCAAGAATCTCTAATTATATAGCAGGAGCACCAGACCATATGTGGCAGCACTATTCAAAGTAAGAATGAATGGTAGACTTATAAATGTATAAGATAGATTCTGGAGAGATAAAATTTTCCTAGCAGCAGATCTAGTAATTGATTCAATATAATCTTTTCATTTCATGTCAGTGGTAAAAGTTAATACAAAGATCTACAAAGGAAAGCAAGTTGTGGAGAATCCTGATCACCCAAAAGAAGGGACATGGCATATAAAAAATGATAAAGGAGAAGAAAATGACAAGCTTATCAAAAACAAAAATTGTATTCTGGTTCATAGGGTAATTCTTTAAAAATTTAAAAATGTATTTATAACTTTTCAAAAAGGGTCTCTACAGAAAAAATTAGGATCATGCTTCCTTTAATCTTCTTTTACAATTAGGCTGTACCATTTAAAGAAAAACTTTCAAAATCAATATAAATGAAGACTTGTCATATCCTGTGGGCCCTCACACATTTTTTAAAAATAACCAGAAGAAAAATTTTAACAAGCTTTGTTTTAAGACTGATTCAAGATATAGAAAGGCCTCAAAGCAATGATAAAAAAAACAACACTTTCTTAGGATCAAAGTGTATCCGTTCCAACAGCCAACCCACGGCTCCAGCCAACAGCAGCAGTTCCAGCCAGCCAGCCAGCCATCATCATCTCCAGCTCACCGTCAGCTGCCACTCCAGACATTTGCAGTAGTCCTCCAGCTCCTGCTGCTCCATACATCCTTGCCAGCAGTAACAGTATGTAATAAACTGTCCTTTTCAGGACAACGCTCTTCAGTGACTATAAAACTGTCCTTCTCAGGATAATGCTCTTCTCATCCTCGACATGAGATATGCAGAGATATTTTTTGCCTAGTGCACGGTAACCTTATTTTTGTTATTTTTTTAATGAAAATAAACTTGGCAATATATTTTTTTTACCCAAGTCTTTATTTTGTTTGTTATTGTCTTCCGTCATTCTATATCTGTTTCTGGGCCAATATACCACCTTATTAAGATCACATCATGTTGAAACACTGGTTCTTGAACAATCACTGAAGTTAAGCAACATTGTGCCTGGTCCAAACCTACATGGGTCACTACTTGGGAATACCTGATGTTGCAAACTTGGATGTGCGGGTGGTGTAATGGATAATGGCTTGGAATTGTTAATTGGAGAGCTGAGTTCTAATTCCAGCTGGGTTTCTTATATTCATGGATGTGCAAATGCCCTTGAAAAAAGCATGAATCCACCTCTTCTCCCTCTATCTATGGGTTAATTAGTAAGACCTCTATCACTAAAACTATTATTATCTCAAAAAGAAAAAAATTACATACAAAATATTTAGAATTTGGCATTAAATAACCCATGGAGGTGTTGATATGTTGCTAAACAAAGACAACCAAACAACTATATATAAATTAAGATTTGCTAAAATAAACAAATTACATTCAAATTATAGTGGACACATTATTATAACATATTCTATTAATTAATCAGTTTCAGGCAAAATAAAAATATCTTTTATTGGATATGATATGCTGAATACCAACTTAAAATTTAACTAAATTATAATTTATGGAGAAACATAAGGATTATACAGCATTTAAAACATATATCAAATTATTAATCTGCAAAGTTCCAGGTTTAAGCATGTATAGTTATTAAGTTAGTTATGTGCCATGCGTGATACATGCTTAGGCGATTCATCAATTTGGGGAGCAAACAGACTATTTTGAAATTTGGATATTACACTTTCCTCAATATTATCAGACAAGTCAAGAATCTTTCGCTGAATTGTATTGTTTGAAAGAGGGATCCTGCTAATTTCTTGTTCGGCCTTATCACCAAGCATAATTTTCACCATCTTTTTGCATGCTGGAAGGATCACTGATTCTGCAAGAACATGAGACTTCGATTTAAGAGCAATAATTTCGGCCACCTCATATGAAGCTAATTGAGCTTTTTCAGACACGGTTACTGTTTTTTTAAAATAGTTGACTTTGCCTTGCATTTGATTCTAATAACCATTGAAAATAATCGAGATTTTTAGTTTGAAGGCTAGGATGATTAGTAGTAAGATGTCTTTTCATTTTACTTGGAACCATTGCTTCATTAGACAGCGTTTGGCCGCGAACAACACATAGCGGAGAAGGAATCTGTGTATCTCCAGTCCAGTGAAATCCAAATTTCAAGTAATCATCACTATACAACCGGTGAACTTTTGGTTTTTTAAATGATGTAGAATTATTCTTGTCACCATCGCCTTTTCTTTTCAGAAACTTGTCCATATTTAAGGGTAAATTGTATCTAAAATTGAAAAAAATAAATCTAAAAGAATTTTTATTATGTTTAATTTGTTTTTTGTTTGTCTTACTAAAACTTTAATTCACAACGCCTAAATATTTAATAAAAATATCTACAAAGAATCTGTAAATATTGTGAACGAGATATATAGACGATATAAACTGGTGACAAAACAATACCTAAATTTTTAACGATTCCGATTCCTAACCAATATTCAATTCTGAATTTTAAAACTACAAATGATCATTCTTTTAAATTTTTTTCACAGTTCATACCACTAACAAGAGTTAGAATACATTTATTTGGAAGATAATCTATACTGCTACTGCATAAAGTTAGATTAGCCTGAAATTGAAAAGATTAAAAATGGTTAGGAAAAGGTAAAAATATGTTTAGGAGCATTACGTAAAACCTCACATAGTACAGTTCCGTGTTACAACCTGTGTATTTAGGAATCGTTTTGGTATCGATATCGGGCCTGAATTATTCAGCTCTGATGCCGATTCCCGATACTTTGAAAAACTCTTGATATTCCGATTAATCGTCCCATGACTAATATAAACCATAATAACGCTTACCAATTAGTATGCGCGAAACGTTTTGATTCCAGAAATTCGGCGATTTTGAATTGAGCGGTGTCATCATGATTAAGAAATTGATGTCTTTATTAAACAAAATGAAATTAAATGGCTTCTAAGTATTATCTCTTCGCGGCACACCAGTAATCATTCCGCGGCACAATTTTGTGCCGCGGCACAGTGGTTGGAAACCACTGCCTAGGTATTGCTTTTTTTTTTGAGTCACCTGTTCTTTAAAGTGATCATTCTGAATATAGATTTATTACTGGCTACTTATTATTACTACAAATAATTCATGTAAGCAAGTAACGTTTAGTTAAACTGGATGGAGCAAGTCTCTTCAAAAGTACTACCCAGGAAAAGTTTAGAAAGAAAGAAACGGCGAAATGTAAAAGCAGTTACACAAAGTAAGGTGAAGGTCATTGTATTTATTAGCCGACAGTGTGGGGCATAAATTTGATATTAGTTCAGTGTTTGTCATTATTTAGAAAATATTTTTAGTCTAAATTGTGTTTAAAAATATAGAGCAAGTGTAAGTAAGCTTCTTGATATTTAAATTTAAATTATTAATAAAAACGATTTTATCAGAATGTAAGCTCAGTAATTGTTGTACGGATGTTGAGTTAAATAAATGTTCGTCGTTGGTGGTATTACTTTCGTTAATAATTCACTGACTGTATATAGACTTATTTTTGAAGACCCTGCTTGTTTTTTTTTTGTTCTGCAGGGTGAAACCGAAATCTAAAATCAGACTGGCTGCTTTTTTTTTTTCGAGTTCAAACCCCAATCAGATTCGTTACATTCACTTTCTCGCAACTAGGAAAGGTATCAGGACAAACGAGGTTGAATAACCTTTGGTGGCAGTCTACTGTCGGGAAATCTTCTGTCTCGTCAATCGTGAATAGAAACAGACATGATCGCTCAAGCATGTGTAACTCTTTAGTTGACTGATTATGCGCATAATCATAATATAGCTTTATTATTGACAACGGCTTGTGTGCGCCGTCCCCACAGGCAACAATGGATAGCCGAGTTCGAATTCCATTTGACCGGAAATAAATCAATGAGTCTCTAGACTTATTTTTGAAGGCCTGCTTTACTGCGGGTGAAACGAAATCCAAAATTAGACTAGCTTTTTGGGGGGCATGTAAATTTGTGTTAGGCGAAAAAAAAAAAGAAAAACATTTATTTACTCTTAAAATTTTAGATAATTATTGTTTTGTACGAATAATTTTCTTGGTTGCGAGAACTCGTAAACGTAATCTAATAAACCATAAGAAAAGATTTGCATTTTAAAATTTTTAAGATATTGGTTCTTACAAACATTTATAAATAAACAGACACGCGAAAAAAGTAAATAAAAAACAAAAACAAAAAAACAAAAAAACAAAAAACAACACCCGTACGTATAGATCAGAAAACAGTGCTTTCATGACATTACTGTCTGGCGGTTATCTAAACAACCTTTCTGATTTGTATCCTATGGTTTTATTGGTGTGCTGTTTTAAGATGTAAGAAGTATAGGACACAAATCCTATAACATTCCAACAAAATACTGAAAAACACAAAGTAGATTTGCACACCCGCAAAATCGGATCAAAACGATTAAAAACACTTTTTCGCAATAAGGTGTGAAATTAATTTTCTGACCAATGAAAGGAGGCGATTTCCTAAACTGAGAAAAAAGTAACGAGCCAGTGTGAAAAGGAAGTCAGCCATAAAAAGAGAGACTCAAATCAATCAGGGTCAGAAGGGCGCAGATATCAAAGAGGACATAGGACTGACAGTCAAGTCTATCACTGACTCAACCCGGCACTAAGAGCAGAAAGTGGGGTAGGAAAGCAGAACAACAACAACAACAACAAATTTACAACTGACTCCAAAAACAATTCCACCCGATAAGTACATTTTCCTCTTATCCTTTATTTCTCATTTACACTCTCTTTTTCATCAATTTTTTTAAATTGATCGGCCCTTTTTCCTTTTTCACCAACTCGGCAGATACAACAAAAACAAGGAACAGACATTATTATCTTCGTTGAAAGACAGTGAACACATAATCTTTTATTCAAATCACATTTACTTAAATGACCTTAAATGCATTTATCTTTTATGCAAACAGGAGACATTAATATACAAATTTGTTTATTCTGTATGAATGTTATTAAATATATTATATTCTATTTTTCTACAAACATTCCTTATCATGTTGTCTTTTCTTGAAATTTGCGTGTGTTTTGTGGACAGTGTATCCCGCATTAAATTCTCATTTTAATACGGGTATGCTGTACCCCACAAGTGGTGACCAATCGACGTGAAATGAACTCGCAAATTTCTAACTGAAAGAAAAGCTTCAACAAAATAAGCACACATTTTTTTAACATATAACCATAATCATCAAGGCATATAGAAAATGGATACACACACTACGGAACCTATAGAAGCCGCTATAACAATTAACTTACCAACTTACAACCCAACTAACGTACAAATTTGGTTTGCACAGTTAAATGCAATTTTCAATGCAAATAAAATTACATCGCAAAGTTCAAAATACTCTTATGTTGTCGAAAAACTTCCCGCAGATGTAGCATCTGAGGTAGTGGATCTACTTAATGACATGCTGGAAGAAAAACCTTATGACACGTTGAAAGCTGCAATTATTAGACGTGTCGGTAAATCGGAGGAAAGAAGGTTACACGACTTATTCAATAATATGAACCAGGGATACATGAAACCTTCGCAGCTTTTAAGAAAAATGCGATCCTTATTAGGAGACAACACCATGTCCGAAGTGGTGTTAAAGAAACTGTGGATGGATAAACTACAAACTCATACAACACAGATACTCGCATCACTCCCCGATGATTTACAGCTGAAGAAAATAGCAGAAATAGCAGACAAAATACATGACAACAACCAAGACAAAAATGTATACGCCACATCACATGCACCAACAGATACAGCAACATTAACAGACAAGTCATCTGAATTGTCGCAGCTGTATAAGCAAATGGCGAATCTCAGCTTACAAGTACAGAGTCTGGTACAAGCACAAAAATCTCAGCGTTCTCGTCCAACATTCAGAAATAGATCCTACTCCCCACACAGACGTCGAAGTAGATCGAACTCTTTCTCGAGAGAGCAAATTACACACGATACCTGTTGGTATCATTATAAATTTGGAAGGAATGCAAGGAAGTGCACAGAACCATGCAACTTCAATTCGAAAACTTCTCACATTTCTACACAACACCAGGGAAACGATTATGCCGACAGCAAGTAAAGACGACATTAGCTGCTGGATTAAAACAAGAGAGTCGTCTATTTTACATCCAGGACAGAAGTAACGGATATTTATTTTTAGTCGACACCGGCGCTCAGATCAGTTAACCCACCAAATACGAAACAAAAACCTACATTCTCCGCATACACATTGCAGGCAGCAAATGGATCAAAGATAGAAACATACGGTGAAATATCACTAACGCTGAATTTGGGTCTAAGAAGATCTTTTCCATGGATTTTCACACAAGCAAATGTGAAAACACCAATCCTAGGAGCGGATTTCTTATCCCATTTCGATTTTATCAGTGAATATGGCTACACACTCTCTCATTGACAGTAACACAAACCTAAGAACAAAGGGAATCACCTCAATCTACAAGTCAACAGGAATTAGTTCAGCAATACCAACGGCTAATGGCCTACATGAATTGATAAAAAAATTTCCTACATTAACCACGCCTTTAACACATACAGATGAAATCCGTCACACTGCTAAATATTATATCACCACATCTGGACCACCTACACACGCATCACCACGCAGATTACATCCGGACAAATATAAAATAGCAAAAGACGAATTTCAACATATGTTACACTTAGGCATCATACGTCCTTCAAATAGCCCATACTCCTCTCCGCTACATATGGTTCCAAAACCAGAAGCTGGCGCATGGAGACCTTGTGGGGATTTTAGGAATCTCAATGCAAAAACTGTTCCTGATAGATATTCTATACCGCACTTACATGATTTCGCCATAGGTTTGCAAGGAACCACAGTTTTTACAAAATTGGATTTGGTTAAGGCATACTACCAAATTCCAGTAGTAGAAGAAGACATAAGGAAAACTGCAATTACCACGCCTTTTGGACTCTATGAATTCACCAGGATGCCATTTGGGTTACGTAATGCCGCCCAAACCTTTCAAAGACTCATTGACGAAGTTTTGAGAGGATTGCCTTTTACCTTTGCATATATCGATGACGTGCTTATTGCCAGTCGTGATAGAAAAGAACACCTATACCATATTCAACAAGTCTTCGAGAGACTGGCACATTTTGGCTTAAAGATAAATGTCCACAAATGCGATTTTGCTGTTTCAAAGTTAAATTTCTTGGGCCATGTGATCGACAAAAACGGAATCACACCTGTCCCAGAGAAAGTAGCAGCAATACAAAACTTTCCGCAGCCGACATCAATGCGTCAATTAAGACGAATTCTCGGTTTAATAAATTACTACCGTAGATTTATTCCAGGTTGTTCCAGAATTTTGACCCCACTCACAAACTTGCTGCAAAAACAGAAGAAGAAAAAGGCAAAAATACTGATGGACGGAGAAGCGTTAGCTGCATTACAAAATGCTAAACAAGCGTTAGCAGATTTTACTAAGCTCTCTCATATCAGTGACGATGCTAACTCAACACTTACATTGACAACTGACGCCTCGGGAGATTCAATTTGAGCAGTTCTACATCAGAAACTAAATGGCTCAGAAGAGCCAATCTCCTTCTTCTCGGTCAACTTAAACAAAGCACAGCAGAAGTACAGTACATTCTCGAGAGAGTTACTAGCTATTTACTTATCAATAAGGCATTTTCGACATCTGCTCGAGGGACGAAACTTTACTATTTTCACAGACCACAAACCCTTCACTTACGCTTTACATGTGAATACAGATAAATACACACCCAGAGATACCCGACAACTGGATTACATATCCCAATTTACATCGGATATCCGCTATATTAAAAGACAATATCGTGGCAGATACGCTCTCGCGCTCCACGATACAATCTATCGATTCTGTAACCCTTACCTTCGACCTCATTGCAGATGAACAACAGGAAGATACAACATTACACAAAATAAAAGAGGACACTTCTTTACAATTGAAAGAACATCCCGTCCCATTTTGAACAAAAACTCTACTCTGTGATGTTGGGACTGGGTATTCAAGACCATATATTCCACCTTCATTGAGAAAAAAGATATTTCTGCATTTTCACAAACTCTCACATCCCGGACCCCGAGCAACCGACAAGTTGATTAGCAGTCGTTTTGTCTGGCCAAACATGCATACTGACATAAAAAGCTGGACTCAAACTTGTTTAAATTGCCAAAAAAGCAAAGTAAACAGGCATACTAAGTCCCCTCCTGGGCATTTTCTAAAACCAGATGGTAGATTCACGAAAGTTCCAATCTACGCTCTTTGATGAGTTCACAAAACTATTGGGAACTAAGCATATAACAACAACGGCTTATCACCCATGTGCCAATGGATTAATTGAACGTTTCCACAGGCAACTTAAGACAGCATTAACAGCAAATAATGATTCCAAGACGTGGTTAGAAAATCTACCGCTAATATTACTATCCATCCGGAATGTAATCAAAGAAGATTTAGGATGTACAGCATCCGAAATGGTTTTTGGAACGTCCTTGACGTTACCAGGACAGTTTTGTGATAAATCCAGTGATCTCGATTGCTGGTGTTACTAAAGCTTTTCTTAAAGTGCCCCATCTCGAGTTTTCATTTTCCTTTTGTCTCTCGTGTTTGCTTTTCGCAGTCTATATATTTTTGCATAAGAATCAGTTTGTTCAGGAGTATATCGTGTTACAATTTGGTTGATATCTTCGTCATTCTCACTATAGGACAAGCAATCAACACGAACAGGCATCAACACGTACGTCAACGAAAATTTCGGCTCCTTTCTTTTTCCGGCTTTTTTAGTATTATTTATCTATTAGCACTCAACCAAAATTGTGGTAAAAAAAACCCCAGATACTTCTTCTATTTTCCAACTTAATTATCTGGACACTCGCTATACATATCTATATATAAAAAAAAACTTACGAGAAAAACACTTTACTTATTCTTTATCTTATCATTCTGTCGGATTCTGATCAATATTTGTTTCACATTTTACCCTAAACTCACAGTTGTACTCAGTATTACTGTCTCTCGTATCCCCAACACCATATAACAACCAGATAATAAATAATACTCGTTTTATTGTTTACGCATTTTGCTGTTGCTCATCTTTTACGAGTATTTTTGAATATATAAATGTTAAAGGCTTTATAATTATTTACTCAAAGTTATAACTCCCCTACATAATATTTATTTGTTAACATTTTTAACGAATTATTCATTTTAATTATTTTACACTACTAAAATATAAAAATTTTATAAGTCAGGCATGAGAACTTTGAAAGTCAGTGAACTCTTGCGAGTAAAAGTAACCAAATAAATTGTTCATTTTTGTCATCGCACAGCTGTTTAAACATTTATGAGGTTTGATTTTATCTTAATGACAATCCTGACTTTTGTATTCGATGATGAATGAAGATTAGTATACAAATGTTTTCCTACAGTATGCTGTCCATGTACCAGACTGTGAATGCACAAAGCGTTTGGCACATCCATCTTTAAAGTATGAAACGACGATAGCGGTATAGCACTAACTGTAATTCGCTCCTCGCGCATGTAACAGTTATAGCAGGCGTTAAAACTTTTCGCTAGAAACGCATGAATCTTGCAGCCGTTAAGAATTGTTGTCCTTTGGAGTACAACACTCTTCGACGGCTACAAAACTGTCCTTTTTACGACAACGGTCTCCTCACCCTCTACAAGAACATGCAGAGATATATTTTGCCTAGTGCACTGTAACCTTATTTTTGTCGATTAATTTTTCTAACGAAAATAAACTTGGCATTATATTTTTTTTTACTCAAGTCTTTTTTGTTGTCTTCCGTCATTCAATATTTGTTTGTGGGCCTACATAGCACCCGCAACAAGAATAATGAACAGTACGAATCACTGTTTATTTCTCTTCTTATACTTTTAATCATTTCAACACAAGCAACGAATACAAAAACCCTTTTTTTTCCAGAAAAGCAGTCTTCTCCTTTTCAGGGCAACACTCTTCAATGGTTACAAAACTGTCCTTTTCAGGACAACCCACTTCATCCAGTATAAAACACTCCTTTTCAGGATAACACTCTTCAAGCATTACAAAACTGTACTTTTCAGGACAGCACTCGTCAACGTTTACAAAACGGTCCATTACAAAACAGCACTCTTCAACGATTACAAAACTATCATTTTCATGAAAGCACTCTTCTGCTTTTCAGGGCAACACTCTTCAAGCATTACAAAACTGTCCTTTTCAGGACAACACTCTTCAACGAGTATAAAACAGTCCTTTTCAGGATAACACTCTTCAACGTTTGCAAAACTGTCCATTTCAAAACAGCACACTTCAACGATTATAAAACTGTCTTTTTCAGGAAAGTACTCTTCAACAATTACAAAACTGTCTTTTTCAAGAAAGCACTCTTCAACGATTTTAAAACTGTCTCTTTCAGGAAAGCACTCTTCTTTTCAGGGCAGCACTCTTCAAGCATTACAAAACTGTCCTTTTCAGGACAACTCTCTTCAACGATTATAAAACAGTCCTTTTCAGGATAACACTTTTCAAGCATTACAAAACTGTCCGTTTCAGAACAGCACTCTACAACGTTACAAAACTGTTTATTACAAAACAGCCCTCTTCAACGATTATAAAACTGACTTTTTCAAGTACGAACTCTTCAACGATTACAAGACGGTCTTTTTCAGGAAATGTACTTTTCTTCTTTTCAGGCAACGCTCTTTAACGATTACAAAACTGTCCTTTTCAGGATAACACTTTTCAAGCATTACAAAACTGTCGTTTTCAGGACAGCACTCTACAACGTTTACAAAACTGTCCATTACAAAACAGCACTCTTCAACGATTTTAAAACTGTCTCTTTCAGGAAAGAAACTCTTCTTTTCAGGGCAGCACTCTTCAAGCATTACAAAACTGTCCTTTTCAGGACAACTCTCTTCAACGATTATAAAACAGTCCTTTTCAGGATAACACTCTTCAAGCATTACAAAACTGTCCTTTTCAGGACAACTCTCTTCATCGATTATAAAACAGTCCTTTTCAGGATAACACTCTTCAAGCATTACAAAACTGTCCGTTTCAGGACAACTCTCTTCAAAGATTACAAACTGTCTTTTTCAGGAAAGCACTTTTCAACGATTACAAAACTGTTTCTTTCAGGAAAGCACTTTTGTTCTTTTCTGGACAACATTCATCAAGCATCACAAAACTATTCTTCTCGGGACAACGCTCTTCTCACCGTGTACATGAATATGCAGAGATATTTTTGTGCCTTGTGTACTGTAACCTTATTTTTGGCGATTTATTTTCTCTTACAAAAATAAATTTGGCAATTTAAAAAAAAAATCTAGTCTTCGTTTTGTTTGTTGCTGTCTTCCGTCATTCAATATCTATTTGCGGGTTAATGTATGAACCGAAGTAAACTTATGCGCCCGCAAAAAACAAACTAGGCGCATGAGTATTGTGAACCATAAGAAGCTAGCGCTCGCTTTCACTTCATGTCGAGTTCTAAGTAGGACGCTAAAATTAGCGCTCCCTTAATAGACTCACATGGCTTAGACAAAGTAGATCACTCATTCTTTAACTCACCGACGGAGTAATTTCAACAATTTTTTAAATTTTTTTTATTACGCAGACTCTCTTAAAATTACCACTTTCTTTCGGAAGCTATACATAAACTTTCTCTGTACAAGATATTCTTGATAGCACAAAAATTTATATCTCGTTTTGTTTCACTATCTTGTTTGTCTATTTTCTCCATCAATTCAACACTTTTAATTTTTTATTCGCCAATACACGGCACCTTCTCAACATTAAACGACGACCGTAAATCTCATAACGATGCAATATTTTTCAAGAGTATATTAAATTTTTGATAAGTTTCCGAAACTGTAAATCTCAATAACCTTTTTGTATTTAGAACGATTTAAATGAAGTTACAATTCTTGTATAGTTTTCATCAAACGCCATTAATATTAAACATCTGGTTTGGTGCTCCTGCTATATAAAGGGTGTTTCATTAAGACGGATCAAAGTCAGCAGTAAACAAGTCAGTGTTATTGGTGAAAATTTATTTATTTCCCTATTCGATCATGTTATTTAAATCGTGGCAATTATGTGTGAAAAATAATATCGCCCAAATATCCACCAAGGCTTCGGCGGCACACCCTCCACTCGAAGGTCAAAATGTTTGATGACGTCTCTGCATAGTTTCTCCTCAATCTCACCAATATGACTTATTATTTCATCCTTCAGCTGTTGAATTGTTGTTGGCTTTTTTGCATAGATCTTACTTTTGAGATGACCCCAAAGGAAGATATCTAAAGTCGTCAAGTCGCACGATCGTGGTGGTCAATTGTCTTCAGTTTCGAGAGATGATGCGACCTGGGAACTTCTCAGTCAAATTCTGTTTGAACGTCTATTTTCGTAAAAGTCTTCGTGGTTTGATTGTTAATCTTTCTATGGTTGAAATTGCCAAAGACTTAAGTTGTTAAATTTGAAAGAAAAAGAAAGAAATCATTAGACGCTTAAACTTAATTCATATTTAAAATCGGTGCAAGTTATTGGAACAACCATTATTTAGAGATTCTTGATAAAATCCAAAGAAGAATCTGCAATGTTATCGGTGTTGATCTGACATCTCGGCTTCAGTCCCTTTCCCACCGCCGTAACGTAGCTTCTGTTAAATTGTTTAGGTGAACTCTCGTCTATGGTGTCTAGACTTTACGAATTTAAGCGCAATACTACATTGGTGGCAAGGAACCGTCAATTTACAGTTGACATGGCTCGATGTAAAAGTAAGTTCTTTTCTTCTAACAGTTTCTTTTCGTTTTTCACTTAAAAGTTAACCGGTTGTAATCAACATGAATGAAAAGATATATTTTAAGGTACTTAGCTTTGGAGTTGAATAAAGTTATTTGAAATTGCCCTGCTTTCTTTAGAGGCTGATAACGTATCAGCTTGTAATTTTGTCAGAGTTAACTCCTCCTTAATTGTCCAAATTGTTCACTAGGGCACGCTTTCCCTACACTATGAATACTGGGCGATTTATTGACTAGTTCTCTTTTTTTACTTTGCATTTCAGCGGACACATTTACAAAATGTGATCTCTCGCAGAGATCTGCATTTTTGCCCACTTGTGGGAAAACGCTATGAAACCCACATACACGTACGTATCCGAGTTAGCTCCTCCTCATTTCCTTAATCCTTCAACAGGGGTCTCTCTCTCCCCTGACTATAAATACTGGCTGACCCTTCTCTCTCTTTTTCGACTCAGGCCTTGGGCCGCTACCTCGCACGGAGACGAGGTAAAATCTATTTTTTCCCACTTACACCAATATGTGACCTCTCACAGTGTTTCCCAAATTCCGGGAACGCACTAAGAACAATACACGTACGTACGAACATTTACAACACACATACATAATTTCTCCATACAAACTCCATGTAACTGTTCATGTCTTTATGTAACTCGTTATTAATATATATTTGTTTTGCCCATATATATCGGTCTTGTTTGTCTTCTTTGGACTTAATGTCCGACATTCTCATGTAGCTGGACCGGCCAGCAGGAAAGTTTAACCTTCTGATATCTCTTCACATCTTCACCCCCACGGTCCGCTACATACGTATGAAGAGTCACCAAAATACAAACTCTTTACGTTCACACACAAGCACAAATGTTAATGTCTATGTCCATTGTAAAATTTGTTGTTTAATACATATATGTGTTTATATATATATATATATATATATATATATATATATATATATATATATATATATATATATATATATATATATATCGGTCTTGTTGGTTTTCTTTACACTTCTTTATGGTGGATTCAATCTCCGAGTCCGCCATGTTCTTGTAGTTGGACCTTCTAGCAGGAATAAACGCTCGTGTTCCTAATTTAACAACACGTAAACCCACGGTCCGCTACAATTTGACACCGCCGTTATTCAGACGCGTGGAACTTGGCTTCTTTCTGCCCTTTCTCTCTCTCTCTCTCTCTCTCTCTCTCTCTCTCTGCCTCTCTGACTTGATTGAACTTTTCCTGTCTATTTATATCAAAAAGCGATTTGACATCGGCTCTTACTTTTTTTTCTCAGTTTGTAAGCCGCTCACTTTTCCATTGGTCAAAATAAATTCTTAAGTAGGCTCGTTAAACTTTGCTCTGGTCTTTCCTTCAGCCCGGAGCCAATCCCTTTTTCCATTGGTCAAAATAAATTCTTAAGTAGGCTCGTTAAACTTTGCTCTAGTCTTTCCTTCAGTCCGGAGCCAATCCCTTTTTCTATTGGTCAAAATAAATTCTTAAGTAGGCTCGTTAAACTTTGCTCTGGTGTTTCCTTCAGCCCGGAGCCAATCCCTTTTTCTATTGGTCAAAATAAATTCTTAAGTAGGCTCGTTAAACTTTGCTCTGGTCTTTCCTTCAGCCCGGAGTCAATCCCTTTTTCTATTGGTCAAAATAAATTCTCGCACAGGCTTGCGAATTTGAAAACAGTAAAGAAAAGAGTTATTTTTTATTTCGTATTCCCCACAACCACCAAACCGAAAATTTGATTTTACCATATATGCAATAAGGGTAAAATATCAAAATATTTCACAATCTTTATTTTTCAATTTGCTAATGATGTAAATATTTATTATTGTAAAATACAATAATTGTGGCATATGGCCAAAAAAGTAGGGAGTGGGGTGAGGCTGATCATCATTAATTATCCTATACCTAACTAATCCGATGCACGACGCATTCATTCGTTATAAATAACACATATACCGAAAGAAAACATCCTCCGCCTTCTGCTCCTACATATACCACAAAACCACATACACAAAGGGAACCTACAAAATAAACCCCATGATTTAAAAATTTCTTATGTAAGATTTCCTATGTAAAATATTCGTAATATATATATATATATATATATATATATATATATATATACAGTGTAACCCGGATATCAGAGACCCGGATATAAGAGAAACCCGGATATAAGATAGATTTTCTCTGGTCCCAAATTAGAGCCTGTGTTAATAAAACAAAATAGACCAAACCCGGATATAAGATAAACCCTGATATAAGAGACTTCTTCTCCGGTCCCGACAACTCTCTTATATCGGGGTTACACTGTATATATATATATATGAAGATGAAGATGATATGAAATGAGAGGGAATGGTATGAATCCCAATAACCAACAAATATAACAAATGTAAAACAGAAAATAATAGATGTTAGTAGGACCCGTCCGCCCCACAAAGATAAAAGTTGCCGCTATATTCTATCACCAGACAGAATTAAGAAGCTAACTCACTAACGTAATTGGTAGGGTAAAATGAATGTGGGCGTGGGAAATCAAAGACTGAACCAGTCGAGATGAAAAGGAGGCCAAAAAACAAACTGGGGAGGTTGGGAATCTCAACTTGGTTCATAAAAGAAGTATAGGCCAGGAACGACACTCACTCACATTAACTAGGTACACAAAAGAGAGTCTAACTTTACCAGGGGAGAATTCACAGGAAACCGCCCTGTTGTGACGAAGAGGACTTAAAAAAGGAACTCAAGGATAACCCCTTTCACACGAACCAATCTCGCTACTTTCACCCACTTTTCGTTGAAATCTGTCGACACCAAACGCTTTCTATCAGTTCTGATCTTCACTTTCAGCTGATGCTGAAAGAAACTGGTTAGAGCCTGATGAGAATAGCGTTCGTGTTGCAAGATTCCCTCCTTTCGCATTATCCAGATTACCATTCTTGCCACAGCTAGCAACGTTAGAAACACCATTTGTTTCAGCCTAGAATACGGAGGCGACACATTGTCGCACGTGTATGTGAGATCGATGAGCACAAGTTGATTAGGAGCAATACGAGCCGTCAACTCGCCGACATAGTTCCAAAAAAAAGCGTACAATGGTAGAAAGCGTGCCAAGCCGTTTCTTCTAAACCAAGGTCATAGCGGTAACATTCGGGCAAATCCACCCAGCCCCATCTGAAGGCTATGTCACTCAGAGAGAAAGAGCGCAACTCGGCTAGCTACAAACCGAGCCGCTCACAGAGACAGTCCTTTGCGACCCCCCCACTAATTCACGATACAAGACCTTTCGAGGTCGTGAAAGGTCAGAGGACCGAGAAGAAATCCTCATGGCCGCTCGCCATTCGTTGAGGAAAGTCGACAATTTCCCGGACCTACAATGGCGCTTAGCCCAGGAAATAGGAGGAGTGATAATAAGGCTAGGGAAGGCGACCCTAACACTCCCCACAAGGGTACGTTTAACTAGCAAAGAAACACCTCTGGCCGGCTGGTCCACGTATGCTGAATAGACAGCATAGTCATTAGACAGCACACGAGCATCAACCTCACAAACAAAGTGCATTTTCTGGATTGCAGCTACATCTACACCGAAGGACAAGAGATCACGAAGGTGAGCGGCCTTACTTCGATCCCTCAAGCCCCTCCCATTCAAACTAGCTATCTTGAGAAACATTTTTCAAGTTGGTTCCCCTAGTTACAGACTGGACGGAAATCTACAGATGAAAGGACCTCGACGGATTGTCCCAGGCACCCTGTACCTTTGTCGCCGTGCGACCATCCAGGATAATACCACCGAAGTCCGAGGGATAGATCAGTTTTAAGGCCCTATTTTCTTTACAGCTTTTGTTGTTGTCTCTGCTGCTGTCTGTTCTGTTGTCGATTTTTCCTCACTTTTCTTTGTAGGTTTTTGTTCTGGATTTTGTCACAGGCAAGCTTTCGACAAATGCCCCACAAGCCCAACAAAGTGGTCGACGACCCTCAACAATGACAAATTAGGCTTCGTTCACACATTGATGCGTTAGGTATTTCCATAAATTGTTTTCTCTTTAGAGTAATTGTGATTTAAAAATCACCTGTGGCTATTCCTGTCTTACTTTTAATGGGCGAGACGTCCCCAATCTTCGAAAAGATGATCCTCCGATATGAAAAGAGGAACTCTATGTAGGGTAACCTTCGTTTTTCTTGTTCCCAAGTATACGGTTTGTAGCCTGACTGAATTAATAGTCAGAATACAGCCAGCTAGCGTTTTAGCTGCATCTTCTGTAGCTAACAAAATATCCCACATTGCCTTACTCATTCTTGCCAAGATTTTCGCCGATATTTGAAGGCTTTTCAGGGCCTCCTCCATAACGTCACTATTCACTGTAATTAGTTTTCGAGTCTTTGGGTCCGTTGTTAACAAAGAAATAGTAAGAGTGTGTAGAATCGTAATTCTACAAATCTGTGAAAAAGCCATCTAAAAGTGTATCACAGCGATATCCTTGTACAAAACAAGACCCACACATATTTCTCAAGAATTCGCTTGCTGATTGGCTCATAAACAAGCAAATGGTCATCGCCATCTACCCACGCACATCTATTTTTCATCTCGTGATCGAGTTAAATATTTCAGCGTTAATTTTCTGGAGCCTATCACGTGTTCACCCAAGTAAATAAATTCAGCACGCAAGCTCATCTCGCTAGTGAGCATCGTGATCACAAACCAGTTGCTAAACAAATCCACGTCACTTTATCATCTGAAGTTACCTTTTAACATAATCCAAACTTTCAGACATCTCTCACTTATCTTCATATTCAACTTCGTTTATTACACGGCAGAGAATTGCTTATCATTTCAAGTTCTCAATCACAGAACATTATTTCTCTTCTGAATTTGCTCAAACAATTCAACATTATCTCTTGACAACAACAACAACAAAAAAAATAAAAAATAAAATAAAAACGATCAAAGGAAGATAACTTTTATCACAACTTTTATTCCAAACTACATTGAAAATTTACATAGCACAAAACTGTTTACATTCCACATAAACAGAATACTTTCAATGACTGGTGTGATGAAAAGTTTTAAAACTTTTCATCACAACTTCAACATACGGTCTTTCACTTAAACACACAAACTACATTCCAAACAACTCAAAAAGAGTGTATACAAAGATTCCAACAAACACCACAAAGATTTCATCTACAAATCTGAATTCATTCCAGCATAAATCGTTGTATTTTCTCATGCTATATAAATGAAAATTTATTTGTTGTTATATAATATTGTTTTGTGTTATTTCTCATTTTGTTCATTACTCTGTAATTCGTTGAAGAAGTAATTATGTGTTGAGGATTTACGTTACTTTGAACAAGCAACCGAATTCTCTCTACAAATTGTAGCTAATCCCGACGTACCTCTACAACGTTGCATTGAATAATAATCCTCTCTAAAATGTTGACCGTATTCAACAGAGACGGCATCGGTAGCAACTCGTTTCCTTTAACAAACGATTCAAATTTGTCCTTGAGTTTTTTGTTTTTTTTATTATTATAATACTGTGACCCTTTTTGTGCGGGCCAATCCTTTGTCCATGCCGAAGGAGTCACTTCAGTGAGTGAGGCATTGGGAGATTCAGGCTCCGTGACGTTGGTGTACCCTCGTAACCGCACGCAATTCTAACAATGTAAACAAAACGCGGAATTTAGACGAAAAAAGACGACAATAAATACAAAAGACGATGGCAAACAAAAATGCCACTTACTTCACAGAATATCCAACGAAACTTTCAATAAACTGACGTGAAAAATCTCCAGTTTGCTAATGATGTCACTGGATAGTACTTATGTATTTTTTAATGCATTTAGCAGTTTATAGCTATTGCATAATATAAAAACTAATTACCAAGAAGTGTTCTATGAGTAAAAAGAGCGCAGTAGGAGAGCTATCTATGCTAGGTATATATTTATAGCGTTTCGTTTAGATGGAGAGGGTTTTTTGCGGATATATGCATTTTCAGACGAAGTAATCTTTTGTAGATCTGTGCTATCGTGTCCGGGAATTTTAATCCAATGGCTTTTCAGTGCCCTTCTTTATTATACCCGATGCTTCTATCACAACAGGGATAATCGTAGTTTTAAGTTCCCACATTTTTGTTACTTTGATTTGCAGGTTCTTTTAATTCGATACTTTTTGAAATTTTTTTTTTTACAAACATTGGACTCCTGTGGGCAAGTCATATTGTAGCGGGCCCCCTAAACGACGAGGTTTTCATTATTGTAGCAGTGAATGTCGGCGTCACCAAATATGTTGTGGACGTGCATGTTGCGGGTCCCGCCACAATTATTTTATTTTGTTTAGGAAAGGTGTGGAAAGGATCATGCCATTATGCTGGAGGTCGCTATCCAATGTGGTTGTCAAAATGCAATTTATATTTGACGTAAAATAGCACATGGTATAAAATACAAGACAGAACGTCATGATTCAAAACATAATTGAATTTATTAGTGTTTGATGTACATGCAATTAAGCTGAAAGGTTTGATAGAGTTATGTCTCTTAGATTTGGAAATATTTGTACCTGAGCTCATAAAGATTAGATTAACTATTAAACTGTAGTTTATAAGAATGAGTATGTTGCATGTTAGAGTTTGTCTATTGGACAAGTTGGTAAGAGTTCAGAATTGTACTTGCGTGATTGTTGTAAAGTTCTTTTACGTCTGACTGCATTAGTCAAGACGGGAGTTCTTTAAGGGTTACATTTTGGCAGCAGAGATGAAACGCACGAGTGAGTAAAGAGTAAAGAGAGCGAGAATTACTCGTGTTTGGTTTTTATAGTATGTTGTATCACGTGACAGGATCAACCTTAGAAGGCTCGAAAACAGACTTGTCGCGTTCAGGTGATTTGATTGGTCGGAACTGACCAATCAGCCAGCTAGATTGGAGGGGATTAACCAATGAATGCTCGTTGTATATTTTCTATGTATGATGGTGGTGGTGATTACCACAATATCAATTAGTTGGCAGGTTCCTTTTTCGGAATCTTTTATGAATATGCCTGCTCTCTTTGCCGCAATATTCCTCTCTTGGGAAATTCCACAGGATAGCCACTCCTTCTCCATTTCTAACATCATTCGGATGGTGTTTCTATTGTTGTGCTATGTTGATAGGGATGGATGGTTTGTAGATGTCTGTTTACGGCTGCGTGAATAACATGACCGCTCAATTTATATTTGACGTAAAATACCGCAAAACATGAAATACAAGAAGGAACAAAAATGGTTTTAAAAACATAACATTTGTATTTATTTGTGTATATTGATGTACATACGTAGATGTTAAAGATCTATGGGTGTTATGTCTCTTAGATTGTGAATATTTTTATCTGAACTCACAAAAGTTGAATTAATTACAAAGCTGAGAAATGATGAATAAACTGTAACTTTAGAAGAATGTTTCAAAGAGAAAAGTTCTTGTTGCTTGTTTGGAAATGTTCTGTATGTTTGTAATGTAGTTTGGAAAAGTTCATACATATGTGTGTGCGTGAATATGCTTTTAACGTCTGACTGCTCATGGTCGAGACGAGAATCCTTTTGAGACTACATCTTGCAGCGAGAAGAAAGAAGAAGAGAACGAGGCAAGAATTCGCCCAGTATTTATAGTATAGGGAGAGTGACCCCTAGTGAATAATTAGGGAATTAAGGAGGAGCTAACTCCGACAGTACCATGTATCCGGGACTTCAATACCATAGTTTGAATAGACATACCAAGGAATATATTGTCTTATCTATGAATATGTTGCGGATTTGAAAACAAAGAAAAAGGCGAAAAAGGTGTTTAAATTTTAAAATATAAAATATTTTTTTTATTTTCGTGCTTTTTACAAATAATCTTTTCTTAGTGTGTACGAGTGTCGACGTTTTTACAGTCCTTGTTTGTAGTTGTTTGTTAAGATGAAAAGAAGTGATTTCTTCACGTGTATATGTGAGAAAGAAGAGGCAAGGGAGAAAGTGAGGAGGAAAGTGTAAGTGTCACGTAGATTGATGAAGAACACGGGTGAATGAATAATGGAATATTTTTTAAGCCGATACGTCGCGAAAGTGTTGCCGTCCCTTTCTGTTTATCTGGTCTAGAAACTTGCTTACCCTTCAAAGGGATCACGAAGCATGTTTTTTTTTCTATTGTCGGTGGGAACACGACTCGTTGGTTGAAAAATGTTAAATATTTATTTTCAAAGCATTAATTTATTAATCGGAAGAGATACGCAATCCACTGACTCGGAATCATTTTTTGTCATTTGGCGTTTGTCTGCCTTGATGTTTATTTCCGTCTTCGCTCCACAAATATATTGTCCTAGCCTGTTATAATAACATTGCTTTTTTAAAAAGTTTTCGTCAAAATACCCTACGTATCAAAGTACCAAGCTAGTTGAATAAAATATTCATTATTCATAAAAAGAAAGAAAGAAAAAAGAAAACATTGTCGGAGTTAGCTCCTCCTTAATTCCCAAATTGTCACTAGGGGTCACTCTCCCTATACTATAAATACTGGGCGACTTCTCCCCTCGTTCACTCTTTCATTTCAGCGACTACAATGTAAGCTCTCTTAGGAGATCCGCGTCTTCCCACTTGTGGGAGACGCCATGAACATTATACACACATACACGTACGTACGAACATTCACCAAAGAACAGACACCAATGTTTACACACACACAAATGTTATTGTCCATTGTAAAATTGTTTTGTTTAATACATATATTTGTTTATATATATATATATATATATATATATATATATATATATATATATATATATATATCGGTTTTGTTTGTCTTCTTTACATCTTCAGTTGGACTTAACTTGAGTCCGGCAATTTTCTAGTAGTTGGACCTTTTAATATTCTACAAGGAGTTATACACGTGTTTCTAATATAACAACACGCAAACTCACACGGTCCTCTACAACATAATCAAGATTTGGCGGAGTTGTACCAGAAATAATTGTTTTTCATATTACTATATACATTTATGCAGATCACAAATATCATTTTAAAAATGTTATTAAAATTAATAGGAGGTGTTAAATTTTCTATGTAAATTTATCCCCCTACGGAAGCTAAAGCAAAATATAATCATATTCCGTCATTTTTTAAAAGTAGAAAAAATAATAATAAATCTTTTGAGCTACGTAATCTGGAGTTCTTTTTTCATATATTGCTATCGACGAAGCAGACTAGATTAAGATATTTAAAAATAAAAAATATACCAAGTGAAATGAGGATATTTTATTTTGGCTTCCGTAGGGGAAACAATTTAAAATAAATTTACATAATAAAAGGAGACCAATCCTTATTATTAACTTAGACTATTATACAAAAAAAATATATTCGTGGTTTGGATTGCTTAAAATATAATAATATTATAAATAAAATTTGAAAAAATAAATAAATAATTAAAAAGGTTATTTCTCTCTAGTCGCACTGACATTTTTACAACTCCACCCAAAATTTTAACTGGGAAGGAATAAAATAATGTAAATAAAATATTTGTTCCGCTGTAAGTCCAAACTTAAAAAAAAAAACTTGTACTCATCGACATAGCAAAGTTCAACTTTCTCTGTCTCTCTCTTACAAGGGGGTGAATTTTTTTCAGCACCTCTTTATTTTTTTCTTAGCAGGATCTACAATTTTTTACTTAGATTCGTGTAGCAGAAAGCTGACGTCTACATTTTCTATACACATTTAAAAAAATTTTATACTATAAATACTGGTTATTTGTATCAGAAACAGATTTTTAAAAAAAGATCCTGTCTGATAACATATAAATAAAAGTCATATTGCGGAAATAATTGAAACATGTGAAGAACCTCTTAATATTTTTCCGCCCTGGTTATAAAGATGAGGAAAAAGAAATAAATAAAAAGACAAACAATTAAATAAATAAGACATTGTGTATAAAATGTACATGCGGATATGTTGGAGTCAAATGAAACACAAATGACGATCACAAGGGAGGCAACTCTGTTAAAGTTATAACTCCAAAGTCTAAAATAAATAGTTGGAATTATTTGAAAATTTAAAAAATAACAAGTCATTGGAAATAAGGATTTCCAGTTCAGTTTAAAATTCAAATAATTATCACCTATATTTATAATGAAACCAATTTTAAGAGAAAGTATTCACACGCCAAGTGCAAGGGTAGCAACTGTGGTAAAGTTATAAAGGTTTTATTCACAAATGGTTATGGGAGTTTTAAGACCACCCATTTGGTCTCGAGAAGACAGAAGTAAAATACCACAAGACAAATTGTTTAAGCTTCACAAAATCACAAATTTATGTACATATACACATATATTTGTACTGAATGAGAGATTGGTAATTATTGATACATCAGTTACAGAGTAATATTTAAGAAAGACGGGAAGAGTATGAGTAAGTTTAGGAATTTGATTAAAAGTTTATATCTTATCTCATTTGGTCTGGTCTGCCACGAATCTTGCTTGTGGGGTTGGTGTTCTTGCTTGAGTTCAGCTTCTTAAATTCTGGTTGTTCGGAAGCTATGTTTTTCTCAGTCTGCCCGCTTCGTAAATTGTTGAAGGACGTCCTTTGTTCGGAAGCTATGGTCACTATCTAAGTCTGCCTGCTTCCTAAATGTTGGTCGATATCCTTTCTGTTTGGAAGCTACATCTCCGCTGCGAAACCTTACCATTCTCAATTTCCCAAGCGCGCTGGTGTCGAATCTCTCAGGGGCCCCCGTGTCAAATCATTAAGGCGCGATAACCTATATTTTCTATATGGTCTGTATTAATTAACATGATGAGTGTGGTTAGGTGTTTTTTTTTTTTACTGCAAATTTTGGAAGAAAACGGACTGTAGTGAAGGATATAACATATTTTTCTTTTAGAGTGATGAGTGAATGCTTTGATATTCGGTGTCATAAAAATTGTAGGCAGATATTGGTAGTAATCTGAAGAAATGTCCGTTTCCGCCCAGTATTAGAGATTGGAAGTTAAAATATGGTAAATTTATTTGAAGGTATATAGGTGATAATTATTTGAATTTTAAACTGAACTGGAAATCCTTATTTCCAATGACTTGTTATTTTTTAAATTTTCAAATAATTCCAACTATTTGGACTTTGGAGTTATAACTTTAACAGAGTTGCCTCCCTTGTGATCGTCATTTGCGTTACATCTAAACTCCAACATATCCGCATGTACATTTTATACAGTGTCTCATTTATTTAATTGTTTTTTTGTCTGTTTATTTATTTCTTTTTCCTCATCTTTATAATCAGGGCGAAAAAATATTAAGAGGTTCTCCACATGTTTCAATTATTTCTGCGACATGATTTTTATTTATATGTGATCAGACAGGATCTTTTTTTAAATCTGTTTCTGATACAAATAACCAAACCAGTTTTTCTAGTATGATAAAAGTTTTTAAAATGTGTATAGAAAATGTAGACTTCAACTTTCTGCTACACGAATCTAAGTAAAAAATTGTAGATCCTGCTCGGAAAAAAAAGGGTGGCTGAAAAAATATCACCCTCTTGTAAAAGATAAGATATAAACTTATAAACGCGATCTGTTAAGGATTTACAACTGTAGTGTAAAATATTTTATTTCTGTATTAATTCTTAAACCAAAGGAATATACGTAGATTTCTATTTCTACATCTGTTCTCGCGTAAATTCGTTCATATAAAAATTAAAAACGAAAGATTTAATTTTAACAATATATGAGTTTCATTTCTCATCTAAAATTGTTCACATGTGGGCGGTCTCGCTCAGATGAACAAATACTGCTTTTGATGATTATGCTGAAGGTTATAAAAAGACCAGAGTTATCTCTCTTAGATTTGAATATGTCTTTTTTTGTTGTTGAACTGGAAAACAATCGGAAATACAGTTGAAAACGTACTTAAAAATAGCTGATATTTTCCAGGTTTCAACGAATGAAATATGTCTCCTTGAACACTACAATCTTGACCTTTTTAAGACAAAGTTCAATCGTTATCCACCCCTAATCTTCAATTCTTTCCACCCTCTCTTTTATTTATTGTCGGACAACGCATCCATCATTAACATGTTAACAGGAAACCTTTAAACGTTGAGTGGCTACTGAACCTCGCATTGAGTGAACACATATTAACAGCAAAAGTAAGCATTATTATAGATTAAGCATTCTGAGATAGTAGATTAACATCATTTTCTCGCGGGTGCGATAGCCATAACTTTTTTCGTCGGCCTTAAGGTAGCAACGCCTCTAAATTACAGAAACATGAATAAAAGCACAAGCATGGATTTATAGAACAAACTATAACAACTATCTATTAGGCGGAAATTTATTTGGCTGTGAAAAAGAGAAAGGATGAGTCTTTCTTTAGTGTCCTACTTAAATTTAATAATATTTAATTTGTGATCTAATTCCATTGGTTAAAAAAGATTCCAATATTTGCGATCGACAAAATCTGTAAAAAAGAGGATCACAGAGCCTTGATATTTCTCTGATTCCTGGTTGATCAATTAAATATCATGCTTTTGTCTACGTCCGCACGGTTAAAACTAATTTACCGTCAAGGGTCTGTCTATGTGTTTAGAGCCTATCACGTGACATACAACATTATAAATACCAAGCGACATTTTCAACTCTTCCTCTTTTTGCCTTCTCTTACTTACTTCTCTCACCTGCGCGAAACTCCTTCTGTCTAGTCGTCCAC
The DNA here is from genome assembly GCA_964036315.1 of Acanthosepion esculentum. Taxonomy (NCBI): domain Eukaryota; kingdom Metazoa; phylum Mollusca; class Cephalopoda; order Sepiida; family Sepiidae; genus Acanthosepion; species Acanthosepion esculentum. Next base: position 32,959,839 of record OZ038492.1, on the reverse strand, counting down.
ACCACCATTCGCATAATGCCGAGCAGACACAAGAGCACATAGTGCTGGTCCCTCGACATTGACCGAACCACATTGAAACAAACGGAACTGGCTTCCAGGACAAAAAACTTTCCGTCCAAGACGCGAACCATGCAGCCTTCAATCAACCTGCACAAAAGTCGCAGTGAAAGAAGGCATGGTCAATTGACTCCTCCCAGTCACCACAGCGCACGCATTCGGCTGAAATCGCCAAGCCCGCTGCGCAGAGCTTTTTGCTGACCCAGAGAGTCCCTTGCAACACCAGCTAGGTGAGCGATGCCTCGTCGTTATTGAGACCTTTCAACCCGGGCGCCCAAGGCGAGGCGGAGCGAAACTCCTTCTTCGCAAGGCTCAGCTCGCCCGGGAGCTTGTCCTTGGCAATCCCCTCCTTACCGCCATCCGATACATATCTTTAGTAAAAAGCGAAAGATTTATCCGCAAATTAATGGTCGGAAACGACGACCATTTTTAACTCAACATTAGTAGTGCAACAATTACTGGACTCACATTTTTTTTTAAGCTTATCACCCCAAGCAAGGCTGGAAGCCACTAGTACGCAAGGGGTTACAGAAGGTTTGGAGGAAGAGCAGATAGGAGTGGTAAAGGAGAGGATGTGGAGAAAGATAGTGGATCGATCAAGGCAAGGGGGTTACAGAAGATTTGGAGCGAGAGCAGATAGGAATGAAAGGTGAAAGACTGTGGAGAAGGGAAGTGGATAGATCAAGGCAACTGGAGATGTCGATTGACGTTACATTTAAATAGTTGGAGATTGTATTTGTCAGGGAAACAGGAATAAGGAAGGGAGTTCAACAGGCGAGATGTGCGAGACATGAAGCTATTGGAGTAGAAGAGACATCTACATCTAACAGTTTCAACGGTGAAGGGGTGGGAACGGGATGCCAGCCTCGTAGGACGTTTAAATTCATGAGGCATAGGAACCAGCGAAAGCAGCTCATCGGAGCAATTACCGTGAAAGTATTTGTAAAAAAGACAGAGCGAGGCAACGTCGCGTCTGAGAGAGCGACTGCAGACGAGATGACAGATCAGGGCCAGTTTCATAAAATTATAATTATTAATTTATTTGCCAATATTAAAAACATTCTCACCTACCTACTATTTCCATATATACTACGCATATTTTTCATGATGAAAAATTTTCGACTTAATTGGAAATGTTGAAATAATATTAGTCTTTATACGCAAAGCTGCTGACTTCTAAATACAATGACCTTCATCTTTTATTTCGTTCATTTTCAGTCATTTTTTTCGGATTAGTGGTCGTGAAGAGACTTGATCCACCTATTTTAACCCAACGTTTCTTACTTTTATTACTAGAAACTAAATAATCAGTGACCTCTGACTTTAGAAATAGGCTCTTTTTTGTTGGAAATATAATACTTATATAAAATCAAATCTAAGGGAGACAACCACAAATTGTAACATTAATTGATACTCCCCCTCTAGCCAAATAACTTTTTCTTACACATTAGCATGAATTATTATTCTGAAAAATTCTGTTGCACACAAGTTTTTAACTATGTAGTTAATTAAAATTAGTAGGCAAGAGTAATCGTTTAATTTAGGTTAGGATATATTTTGACGGTTAATATCTATCTATCTATCTATATATATATATATGAGACAAACTTTATAATTATATATATATATATATATATATACTAATAGTAATACTCGTTTGGAGAAAAAAACTCAGATAGCTCAACTTGTATATATGTCAAAACAAATTGGTAGCCAAGAAAAAAATTAGAAATAAAAAAAGAAAGAACTAAAAACATCCGAACAGGGCGAAATAAATCGACCAGTACCTTAAGTCTTTAGTCCAAAGAAAAAAAAAAGAAACAAGCAAGTAGTAAGACTAAAACTTAGAGCGGGAATAACTAAAATAAATCCTAAAGAGCCAAGAAAACATACCTAGGTTTTCATCTAAATCGATCTTCAGGTTAAGCTTACCCTTAAGATCCATTTAGGTGAAACCTAGGTAGGTTTTCCTGGCTCTTTAGGATTTATTTTAGTTTTATATATATATATATATATATATATATATATATATATATATATATAAAGTTTGTCACTTAACTGATTAACCTTCAGCAACCAGACTCCAGTGTTTTGTATATGGGCCTTCCAGTAGTTGCTCTGTCCACTTGTCAGATGGCATCACCAATTGATATAATTGTGCATTTGGGCAACAGTCCCTCTTTTATACAAGTTTTATTAAAGACGATTGACAACGTACTGCAATTAAGCTTTTTAATCAATTTGAGTTCCTTTCGGGACATAAAGTATGTAAAAACTGTTTGAATATTCTATAAATTCGAACGCTTTCAACTAATGGCTAATAGAATAGCCAAAGCACTCAGATATATAGAATATTCAAACAATTCTTACACACTTTGTGTCCAGAAAAGAAATGACTTATATGAACACAAGCAAAACTGAACAAAAGTTTAATTGCAGTACCTTGTCAGTTGTCTTTAATGAAATATATATATATAATGGTTATTTGTAGTATGTATAATAGTAAGCATATAAGCTTAGAGCCATATCACATTGAAACACTGATTCTCTTATAATCCCCAAAGTTAAGCAACAACAAGCCTTGTCAGTACCCATGTAGGTGACTGCTTAGATAGTGTAATGGATAATGTTTTAGAATTGGAAATTGATTTTTTTTTTTTAACTTTCTTTTCTTTCAGTACAGGGACAGACAACAAAGACTCATCTCTTTTCTGGCACCACATACCAGACTTTTTCAAAAGAACTTTCATTCACAGTAGTTAAGATTTGTATGTTGTATATGGTTTCTCACTAGATTGATTTGTTTTTTTAAGGCTTATCAACCTTTTGTAGGTTATTTAAAGCCAGAAAATATTTTTAGATTGATTGGTTTAAATTTGGTTTATTTTGTTTTACGGCATGTCAACCTCAATGGATAATTTAGTTCTGACAAGATTTTTAGGATAGGTTCATATGAACAGAATATTTATTCTTTCTAAGAAATCAGTTTGTAGATCAGGTGTCATTGATGTATTTTTGTAAAAAAAGGTTTTTGTTGAGCATCAAATCTATTGCTGGAATTATTTTTTAAAAAAATGTAGTGCTGGTATTTTTACTATATTTTTAGATTTTCATAGTGTTTTGACCCCATTTTGGGAGTTAACTATTTACCCATAGCTGAGACCATAACAGGTGCTACCACCCCGGGTCAGGGTGGACCTGGAAACAACAGCACTTAAGAGGTGGTTCCATGCTCCTCAAAAATTTCTGATCAAAGGCTTTCCTGTTGGATGTAGTTAATCATTGTACTCAGGACGATTTTAGATTGCAAGAATGTTTTGGAAATAATAATGATTTACTGATACAAGTCATACTAATTAACCCATAGCTGAGGGAGAAGTGATGGATTCATACTTTTCCCAAAGGTATTTGTATAAGTGAATATAATGAACATGAATGGAATTATAACTTGGCTCTCTGATTTTCCAATTTCCATTACACGATATTCACATCTAAGCTTACAGCACGTGGTATTCCGAAGTGGTCACCCATCTAGGTACTGGTTACGCTTGACATTGCTTAATTTTGGTGATCATACGAGAGTTTGTCATTAGAATAAATGTTGTATTTGGTATATGTTTCGTTGGACTATTCTTATTCGTTTCTCAGACTTATCCATAATGTTGACTAACTTAAATCATTATATCATTACATTATTAGTCTGAAAATGTTCAGAAATATTAAATTAATTCAAGTAAAATCAATTAAATATTTTGATAATTTTAATAAAACTACTATCAGGAACATAAATTTATCAAAATATTTAATTTATTTAAAATATTTATTAAAAATATCTACAGATATTTAATTTATTGAGATTTTGATTATTTAATGACTAAATTCTATTTTAATATATTATTTAATGACTTGAATTAATTACAAATTCTACTTTGATATTAATTATTTAATGACATTAATTACAAATTCTACTTTGATATTAATTATTTAATGTCAAATTAATTACAAATTCTACTTTATTAAGATCTTCATTATTTAATGACTATAAATTAAATTAATTACAAATTCTATCTTAAGGTAGTATATAATGACAAATTAATTACAAATTCTACTTTGATATTTATTTAATGACTTGAATTAATTACAAATTCTACTTTGATATTATTTAATGACAAATTAATTACAAATTCTATATCATTAAGATACTAGCAAGGAAGTCACTCTTTGGGTGGACTTTAGCCTAGCTTTTGAACCTTCAGCCTTTTACCTTCAGCCCATTTAATTTTTAATTACTGTAGTATGTTTGGGTCAGTGATTGTGGCAAGCTAAGTTTTTAAATATAAGACAGATGAATACCCGCTTTCCTTAGCCTTATGCGACATCTTTTGCATATTACAAAAATAAGAGGTTTTATTACAATTCTATTCATCACTTTTTAAAACAATAAACAATGCCGAAGAGTGAAATAAAAGAATCGCGATGCCAATAGAAAAACTGTCCTTTTGATGCAGCATGTTTTTGGGGACATGAAGGTTCAACAAGTTTTCTTAAAACTAACGAAACTTTAGAATTTTTAGAGTTTAATTATGGGATTTGGGGAGAAAAGTTAATGTACACTTTCTTTGGAAAGAGCAGTTCATAGAGAAAATAGGTAATATTTTTTTAATAAAATAGGTAATACTTTAAATAAATTTAAAAGTAATATTTGAAATTTGTAATTTAATTAACTGTAATTACACCAAAAAGAACACATTCTTATCTGACACAGGGGTTAACCATTAGCTTATAAGAATCTAGAGGCGTGGTTATTGCTCCTGTGAAGTGAAGCGATGTTTCATCTTATTTTACATGGGAGAAGTTGCTCAGCTCTGGAGATCCCAACCCTGTGGTAGCACCTTCCTCATTGCAGTAAGAGAGAATAGGGGTTGAAGTAATAACAATATCAGTGTGACACTGGTCGCGAGAGCTGGGCAAAACAATTTTTGTCATTGGCCCCTATGCATATGTATGGCATTGCCCATGTTAAAATGACCTTGGTCTTTGTATCACACCTTGCCTTTTAGTCACTACATCTGTCTTTATGAATCCCTTAAGCATAGCTTAGATGTGGCACAAGGCTGATAGTATGGGTCACTCAGTTAGAATTAAACTCACTCTATTCAGTTGTGGGACAAGATTGCTAACCATTACAGCATATTGAAATTATGAAAGTGAATTTATATACATCTTTTCTTTTATTGTTAAACTTTAAATTGTTGGAATTTTTATTACAGCTATTTGAAAAGATAGGAATTTAAAACAGAACAAAAACACAAATGTTAGACCATTACATTCACTTACGTGCTAATACTCTTTTGAAAGGTATGAATCCTCTTCCCCTCCAGCTATGGGTAAATTATAGCAGGACAGACTAGGTTCTATAGCCTTGGATGGCAACTGGTCTACCGCAGAAAGAAATTTGCAACCTTCTGCAAGAAAAAATCTGCCTCGTCAGTCATGTATCTTTCGATACATGATCGACTAAGAAGCGTGCATCACACATGGCCTAATTCAAACTAAAGAACTTTGGCAAAATGTCTTCTTGACATTTTTTTCAGTCCCCAAGTTGGATGTTCTTCCTTGAGAACAATCATCTCGCGTTGAAAACTTGATAACTGTGGCATCCTGGAACAATAAATGGTTAAAAAAATATATGTTAGTTAATTTTTTTTAGCCCATTCATATAGTAAAATATATAGTTATTTTTTTTTTATATGTTAGATAATTGTTTGTTTTCATACATAAAGTTAAACAATAAATTTAAAATCTCTAAAAATTCCTAGTTTTTTTTTGTGGGGTACTCTGTATTATGAAAATAAATATAACATCACGACTTTGACATATTAGCAACTTTTATGGCTTAAAAGTAAAACTTTCTAAGTTTCCGTTTTTTTTTAAAATTCAGTAAAATCCAAGCAGAATTAAAAAAAAAACAAATTCGAATCTCTTTCCTAAGACGACTCAACACAATTTTAACACCTATTTCCGGTTTGTAAATAATCGTAATTAAATTATCTTTGTTTAGTCGCAGATCCGTACAAAATACTCAGCGTCAGAAAACATTTAGTTATCATAAAACTGATATAATTATACTTTTTGGCTTATTTGTTGTAATTCTTTGAAAAGTACAATCTTACAAAAAAATCAGATACGAAAATATGGTTGTAGTAAATACTCATGTCTCTGCTTTTATCACGCAGGAATTTTAGATCGGCAATTTCATTTGCGCTCTTGGTAAGTGTAAGTTATAGTTTCCTCTCATTTTTTTTTTTTAAAACATCTTTCTTCTTCTTATTGATTTATATTCTTACTTCATATTTGGAGAATTTTTTTTATGTAATATCTCTTTAAATGTAAATAAAGCCCGTTTTTATTTTTGAAAATCTTAGCAAGCTATCCGAGTCTTTATGAACGTCCGTCTTAATCTTTGGCTTATACTTTGTTATTATCAAAGCGTTGCCATTTTTTCGCTTGTTTTAATTTCCTCCTTTTTGAAAATTGATGTAATTATTTTAAAATTGGATTCATATTGAATCTCAAAATGATTTTGAAAGATATAGTGTATCTATTTCTTTCTGAACTTAACGCATGCCCCGTTGAATTCATTTTGAATTTTTACAGCCATATTGTTTTATTATCAAAATAGTTATTAAACAGCTGTACAAAAATGTTTTCTTAATCATAAAATGAATTTACCAAATTTTAGTTGATTTTAAGTTTTTAGTGCTGAAACTTGGACTTATTTAATTTAAAAAAATAGAAGTTCGCTTTTAAATATTTTGATTTTTAACTATAAAAATGGCATGAAAGTTAAGTAACATTCAATCAAACTCACAAAGTAATGAAATAAGTGAAGACTGAACTGACAATGCAAGTTTTGTACACTGACAATATAAGTTTTGTACACTGACAATATTGCATATTTGTACGATAAAGTTGCGTTTTATAAATTCAGTCTTCTTAGACAATGTGACAGTAATAAAAATAAAGACCTTTATGTTGTTATCTCCAAAAGTTAGTGACTACATGGCAAAAAAAAAAAACATTTTATCGTCAAAAACCTCAAGTGATTTTTTGATGAAAAACATTTTGTTCGTTATCCTTTTTATAACCTTGGAAATTTCGATTAAAAAAAAAACAAAACTTTTTTCTGGTGTTAACGCGGTATGAGAAATTGATTTTGAAATTCTTGCAAAGATCAGATATTTTTGTCGGATTTTAATTAAACTTTCAGGACTTATTCACAAAAATGGATGAAATTAATTTTGAAACGTTTTTTTTTTTTTTTTTTACAAAATCTTGGTAAAAATATATATATATATACAGTGTAACCTGGATATAAGAGATTTTCTCTGGTCCCAAATTTAGAGCCTGTGTTAATAAAACAAAATCGGCCAAACCCGGATATAAGATACTTCTTCTCTGGTCTCGACAACTCTCTTATATCCGGGTTACACTGTATTTTTTACATCTGTTACCCTTCTACTAATTTCATTTTGTGAAATTTCGAGAAATTCCTTATTGTATCGCTTAAGAAGCCCCCCCAAAAGGCTATAAAGTTTAAAATGCACTTTAAAAACTTTCTTGAAGCTTTTATTTTATTTTTAATTCTAAGCAAATAAATTTAATATTTCCAATAAACAAAATATTTTGCTGTATTTCAAACCGAATTTAAATTGAGTGAAATTATTTTTTTATCAATAAAAAAAAATGCCATGAAATCGTCCATATTGACAAATTTGTCAACGCAATATAATTCTCTTATTAAAAATACTTTTAACGTTGAGAAGAATAAGCTGATTTAAAGTTTAATTAATCTGAATTGAAACAAATATTACTTTTTAGTTTAAAATATCACAGAAAAGCTTCTTAAGGCAGAGGGTGTGTTTTTGACAAAGGTTTATTTCACAAACTTTGGACTGTCAAACTTTGACAGTTTGTGAAATGTAAGGAGGACATAATTGAAGAAAAATTATATGACAAATATAACAAACACCTTTTTTATATAATATTTTTAGCTCCCCAGTCATCTTAAAAAATTTAAAATATATTAAGCATTCTAAAATTTTGAATTTTAGGTGCTTTGCCTTAATTATGAAGATGTTTGTTGAGGAAATATCAGAAAATGACTAATTTTAAATTTACTATAAATACTACTATTATTTTCTGATAATGTCATTTTATCTAAATCTTGATAGACTCTTTCAGCAATAACCGTTTACACATCAACAGTTGACCTAGAGTAGTAAAAGTCATATTGCTTGTCTGAAAGAAGAACCAGCGAGGTGAGATGCTTAAACAATTCAGAGTTTATTAAGAGTAGTTCTTTGACAAAAAGAGGTAGGTGTATAGGCTGAAAATTGAAAGGATCAGACAATTCTCAAAGACTGGAACTACAGAAGAGGAAAGGAAAGTAAGGCATTTATTATAGCGTTTAGAGAGAACACTTAAGTCAGTTGAGGTGCATATTTCTTAAAGACTATTGCAGGGATACCATCAAGTCCACATGTTTTGTGGGGATGCGTTTTAGGGATGACAGCAAAAACCATGGAAATATGAATATCCCACAATAGTGACTAAGTGGAAAGTCAAGTAATTATACTCCAGATGAGTAAAGAGTAGAATTGAAAGGGAATTTGTGAGCAAATCATTCTGCTTTAACAACAGATATCATATTTAGTGAAGATAGGAGGGATAAAAGAGATAAAACACATTATTACAGAGCTGCCAGTAGTCATGAGAACTAAGCTTGTTGGAGGTTATACAGTGCCTCATTTCTGTCAGCGAACAAAGACTTGTCCTCTTTGAGGACACATTTACAATTATTATAGCAGCCACAGAGGTGTCTGTTGTGACCAGATCTATGATGTTAGTACATCCGGAAAAAATGATTCTTGTGTGTTATAGTGGCTGAACAGGCCAGTGTAAACCAAAGAGAATATTGTGGTTTCACCTGGTATTTTTGAGAAGGCACAATTGATGTCACCTTTTATCTGAGAAGAATCTTCAGTGGTATAATTCTCAATAGAAAGGTTAAAAATTTAACATCAAGTGGTATTGGGAAGAAAATTAATCCCAGTCAGTACACTAGTAGCAGAAGTTTTGTGAATAGGAAGTTTATGTCTAATAAATTGGTGCTGCTTTGGCTTGTTATCTACAAGGAAAACATATCTGCACTGTAGAAATTTTATTTTGGAATGATATATACAGAGTAAAAAATTAGAATATCTATCTCATCTCATCTATCTATCTTATCTATCTCATCTCTCTATCTATCTATCTATCTATCTATCTTATCTATCTCATCTCATCTATCTTATCTATCTCATCTATCTATCTCATCTATCTCATCTATCTATCTCATCTATCTCATCTATCTATCTCATCTATCTCATCTATCTATCTTATCTATCTCATCTATCTATCTTATCTATCTCATCTATCTATCTTATCTATCTCATCTATCTATCTTATCTATCTCATCTATCTATCTTATCTATCTCATCTATCTATCTTATCTATCTCATCTATCTATCTTATCTATCTCATCTATCTATCTTATCTATCTCATCTATCTATCTTATCTATCTCATCTTATCTATCTCATCTATCTCATCTTATCTATCTCATCTATCTCATCTTATCTATCTCATCTATCTATCTTATCTATCTCATCTATCTATCTTATCTATCTCATCTATCTATCTTATCTATCTCATCTATCTATCTTATCTATCTCATCTATCTATCTTATCTATCTCATCTATCTATCTTATCTATCTCATCTATCTATCTTATCTATCTCATCTATCTATCTTATCTATCTCATCTATCTATCTTATCTATCTCATCTATCTATCTTATCTATCTCATCTATCTATCTTATCTATCTCATCTATCTATCTTATCTATCTCATCTATCTATCTTATCTATCTCATCTCATCTATCTATCTTATCTATCTCATCTCATCTATCTATCTTATCTATCTCATCTCATCTATCTATCTTATCTATCTCATCTCATCTATCTATCTTATCTATCTCATCTCATCTATCTATCTTATCTATCTCATCTCATCTATCTCATCTATCTATCTTATCTATCTCATCTATCTTATCTATCTCATCTATCTTATCTATCTCATCTATCTTATCTATCTCATCTATCTTATCTATCTCATCTCATCTATCTTATCTATCTCATCTCATCTATCTTATCTATCTCATCTCATCTATCTATCTTATCTATCTCATCTCATCTATCTATCTCATCTATCTATCTCATCTCATCTATCTTATCTATCTCATCTCATCTATCTTATCTATCTCATCTCATCTATCTCATCTCATCTCATCTATCTATCTCATCTATCTATATATATAACATAAAGAAAATGTAATTAAAATATTAATTTTTCTTTTCTTAATATTCTAGCGATAAACAGCATGTACATCAGCTAAAATGTCTACACTGTATAAATTTTAATTTGGAATGATATCTACATAGTAAAACATAACATATGTATAACATAGAGAAAGTGTAATTAGAATATTAAAATATTGTGTTTTTCTTGTTCTTGATAAGTATAACTTTTCTTGTAGATCACATACCAAAGTAGATTCAGGACATGTAGATAAGAAAAAGTAGCACCATTTTAAAATCACCAAACACAAAATTGTTCACAGCTGAATGTAGAAAAAGCCATTTCTATATTTTCAAATATTTTGTCTAACATGTTACAATCCTGAGAAGAAGAAGAGTGATAAAGGAAAAAGAGATAACTAACAGTGCAATAAAGAAAGTTGAAAGCACATGAAAGAATCATCTTTTGTCTCAAGAGACAATTCTCTTTCCGTTGGAAGATTTTCCTTGATGTAAATGTCAAGGCCATGCATATATATCCTAGAAATTTTTCAACAAGGAAGATGATAACCTGGAACAGAGAATTTATTGATTGCAATAGAATAGTTTAAATTAGTTTAAATGCAATTAGATGTGTGGAAAATGTTTTAAGAGAAAATATTCTACACTACAGAAATTATGAATACTGGAGAAAGAAAGGTCGAGATTGGAGATTTCATTCATAAAATTTGGCAATTATCTGATTTTTGCAAATCAATTTCCAAACCAGTGTGTGTTTTTTTTTTATCACAAAATGACACTCATTTCCTGTACAAATTAAAGGTCCTGTATTGACACCTGAAAAAAAAACAACTTTTAAACAAAATTTCCAATGCTCTAAAAAAAGATACAAACATTTTATTTATATATATATATATATATATATATATATATATATATATATATATATAAACAATCCTTTGATTCTCTTTCTTAATAATAACACAAAAATTTTGACAATAAAATTGTTTTTTCATTTTTTTTTGGCAAGGAGTATCTACTTTTAAGCAACATAGGAGTTCTGTAACTTTTTTCCTGTAACCATAAAAATGCTCTATGAAAACCTGGTTCCATTTAGAGTCTGTTCTTAAAAAAAGAAAATGCTTAAAATTATTAATCCTTCTCAAATCTTTCAAGTTCTTTTGAGATTTTGACATAAAATTTGATTTTCGATTTTTTTTTTTTTTTTTTTTTTTTTTTTTTTTAATCACTTCATTTCTCTTGAGTAAGATTTCATTCATTTAGTTTTTAAAAGTACTGGTTGACCATAACTAATTTTGCTAATCTAATTTGCTTTCACCTATAATTTCAGCTCACAACTTTATTTTGGGGCTTCTACTGCTACTATTCAAAGGTTCTAGTATATTTATTATCATCTTAGAAATTAGTTTATATTTGGAAATGAAACTGAGCAATTTTTAGAATTTTGACTAGATGGATTTCATTTAAAGACACTATTCAGCCTTGCTTGATTGCCAATATCCTTTGTGGCTGAGTCAATATAAGCGCGTTGTATCTAACAACAGTTTCTCCTGCCAAGGGGACACCGGTTTGGTTTGAGTTCTGCTAGAGGGCACATATTTCTCTTTAATAAAATTTATTAAATATTTAGGCAGGTAGATGATAATAAGTATAGTTTTAAAAAAAAGAGTGTCTACTCAAATATGGGTATTTGCTAAAAATAACCTTTTAAGTGATAAAAAACTGTGTCTAAAATCAATTTTCAAAGAAGTTATAAGCCATTGTGACATGATATAACACTCTGGTGTTGAAGTATTGTTGTTGAATACAAGAAAAATCTACCAGGAAAGTGAATTAGAATTGATTTGGCAATAAGACCTACTCTTCAGAAATCTTAAAGACCACAATTTATTGTATTTTTCTCCACTTTTCCATTTTAGGCTTTTACTAACAATTGCAGCAATCATGTCTGACAGCGAGGATAGTGTTTTGTCTGATGCCGCCAGTGAACAGAGTGCTGCTGAAGAGGAAGTAGGTAGACATTTCATTGACACGTTAAATCAGATTTCACCAATTTGTCTTTTGTACATCAGAGTTTTTTTAATCCACAATTTATAAAAAGCTTTTGCACTTGATGGTGTATTAGACTTTGTGACACTTAAAATCACTACTAGTGTCTTTCTATAAGGATAGCTGGAATTATCCAATTGATGCAAATGTTATCATATTACTTTAGGACTGATTTGTGTGTTAATGCTTTTTTTTTTTGTCCTTTTGACTTAAGTAATCAATCTTGATTTCAGACTAATGATCAAGTCGAGGCTTCTTCTGATGTTGAAGAAGCTGATGGCAATGAAAATGAAGCAGAAGCTGGAAGTGATGAAGAAGAGGAAGAGGAGGAAGAGGATATTGAAGAAGGTGAACAGGAATGCATAAAAGCAATAGAAGATTTGGATGCAGAAGAGGAGGAAGATGTTAGTATTTCTGAATTAAATTTTTTATGACATCATTTAACTCTTTAGCATTCACATTACACATCTATATGATAAAATAAAGAACAAGTAGGAAATGTGTCTCAATCTAACGTTTCACCATTATTAAGGCTTCGTCAGAGATCCAGAATAGAAATGAAAAAACGCAGAGAGAGTATTGCTATGTTATGATTTTTGGTTAGTTCTCATTGGTTAGACATGCGTCACATGTATTAATGCAATAGATAATATATGTAAGGAACATTTTGGACGTTAAAGTGTGTAAGTAAAAATGCACTTGTGTGTCTAGTTGGATGGTAATGTTAATTTATTTAAGTATGTGTGAGAGGAATGTCTTTAGATGTCACCCTTGTAAATATCAGTGAAATGTAACAATATATTGCTGAAATGTAGTGATATATTGCAATAATTTTGTATTTGGTTGGATCTTTGTATTCTTGTGTATGTGGCAGTTGTCAACTGTGTGAGTTGGTGAAAAGAAGTAAAATATTGTAATAATCTAATTTTGGTTGGATTTATTATTAAAGCATTTATATTTATATATATTTATCATAGATATTTCTGAAAGGGATTTGTAAATTTTCATTATTTTATGTATTAGACATAAGATAGATTCATGAATAATGGATCTGTAGAAAGATTGTGATGTGATGTAATGTTTTAAGAGATTGTTTATGGTGGGTAGCAATGCTATAAATAGATTTTCAAAATATTTCTCCTTAAAGGGTGATGTTATTGTTTTAATTAGGCTGGCATTAGTGAAATATGGGGTGGTGGGGGAATGTAAATACGCATAAAAGTGTACAGGCTGTGTGAATATAAGTAAATAATCCTTACTATCCATAATGTAAGTAACTATTAATGCATTAATGGATTTTATTTTTAAATTAACATTATTTCTTATTACTCTAAATCTAGGGTTCCCAACCTTTTTGGTGTCGTCGCCCACTTTCACGTTGAAAAATTTTCCAGCTTATGGCCACATCACATTGAAAAACTGCTTGGGAATACCAGGTGCTGTAAGCTTGGATGTGTGGGTGGTGTAATGGATCCTGGCTCAGAATTGTTAATTGCAGTACCAAATTTCAATTCCCATTGGGTTTGTTATATTCACTTATGCACAGATGCCCTTGGGAAAAGTAGGAATCCACCTCTTTTCCCTGCAGTTATGGGTTAATTAGTAACACTTGTATCACTAAAACCATTATTATCTCAAAACAAAACAAAAAAATCTTACAATCTAAAAATATTTTATGCCTTCAAATAACCTGCGAAGGGTTAATAAGCTGTAGGAAATGAATGAATCAAAAAAATTTTCCATTGCTCACCTGTATAGTAAATATTCAAAAGCATATGAAAATTGTTTGGTAAAAGTTTGTTACTGCTTCATCAACTGACATCATGATGTAATAAAAAAAAAAAAAATAGTTAGTTTTAGGGTTAGTGTTGATCAAAAATTAAACTATTTTTGTTCATAATTATAAAAGTAAAAAGAATATACACTTGTAGCAACTAATAAAAATTCAGGTAATATTTTTTTATGCTTAATACTGAAGAACTATTTGAATATTAATGACCCTTCTCAAAACTATAATGAAATATTCCTTGTTTGTAGTGGATATTTATATCTTACTAGGAATGTGAACCCAATTAGACTCCTTTTTCTTTTTTTTTTTTTTTTTTTAATACAATTTCTTTGCATATCTCCTTTCAATACTTTTTTCTTTTTTTTTTCTCTTTTTTCTTTTTTTTCTCTTTTTTCTCTTTTTTCTCTTTTTCTCTTTTTTTTCTCTTTTTCTCTTTTTTTTCTCTTTTTCTCCTCTTTTTCTCTTTTTCTTCTCTTTTTCTCTTTTTCTTTTTCTCTTTTCTCTCTTCTCTCTTTTTACTTTTCTCTCTTTTCTTTCTTTTCTCTCTCTTTCTTTTTTCTCTTTTTCTTTTTTCTCTCTTTTTTTTTTTTTTTTCTCTCTCTCTTTTTGTTTTGTATAGCATATGTTGAAATACTTTTTTAATGCTCAAAATACTATATCAGCCACCCAATAGTTGAAATTGTCCAGGTTGGGAAAATCAAAAGCATTTTATTTTTGGTCGTATTTTAATTTAAAATATTTCTTTTTACAGGCTTTATTCTTGAAATGGAATATCATTCTAAATTTCAGAATTTTGCTATTGCCCATCAAAATGATTGGAAGAAAGCGATCTAAAACTAAAAACAACAATGGAAAAGAGAGGTAACACAGTGTAAATGAAACAGCTCCAGTTTGTTCAGCTTAGGAAACTTAGCATTGCAGCCAAAGTATTCTAAAATGCTGCCAAAAAAGAAAATGAAAAATACCTAACAACAAATCAAATATAGCATCAAAATTTATATTTTTATTTATTTGTTATGTAACTAAAAACAACAATGGAAAAGAGAGGTAACACAGTGTAAATGAAACAGCTCCAGTTTGTTCAGCTTAGGAAACTTAGCATTGCAGCCAAAGTATTCTAAAATGCTGCCAAAAAAGAAAATGAAAAATACCTAACAACAAATCAAATATAGCATCAAAATTTATATTTTTATTTATTTATGTAACTAAATACATAGTTGTCAACAATGTTTCCATAAAACTGTATATTTCTTGTAATAAATTCTTAATAAATTATTTTTAATTATTATTTTATTTAAGTGTAAGTTAGTCCTACATTTACAATTTGTTACAGTTAACCATGAAAAGAAATGTTGATCAAATCTGCCTATTGCCACAAAATTATCAAATGTTGAATACGTCCCTCCTCCGCTGAATGCATCATATGCGGTATAATAAATGTTGAATTATATATGAAATAGCTACTTTTAAACTGTTAAAGAAAATGTTGCTAAATTCTTGGACTTTATTTGAGTTTGTTTAACACAACTTTGGTTTTAATTTGAATTCGTGACCTAATGAAAGTTAATGACTTATTAAAATTTTCATTTTGTAGTCAGAATGAAGTTCTTTACAGCTGTCTTGAAAACTATTTTTCATTTTGATGTATTTCTTTTTATCTCATTTTTGTAGTTAGTTTTAATATAACCTTAGAGAGGCCATCACTCAACAGAATAGGCAGCACGTGATTGGAATTAAAGGATTAATTCTTGGTGAGATCCAGTGCTGTTTTCTCATTGCTGTAGATTGATGGCTTGTGGAAAATTGTGACAAAAAAGAAACGACTAAAAAATAAAAGTAAATGGGAGTCGAAATTAATAATAATGGTTGACAATACTTCATCTCAAAAATGAGCAAATGTTACAGTTTTGAAAGTTTAACAGTGTCAGATGGTTTTAAAAATATTACTTCTACCCTTGAAAGCATGCATGAGTTTTCTTTTATAATTTTAATATTTATAAATTGTGCTAAGTTTTATAGCATTTAAAAAAAATAATGATTTGACTTATTTTTAAAATATTTTTCTTTTTAAAACCTTCAGGATTATGATGAGGAAGAGGATGATGATGAACCAAGCCGTAAGCGTAAGAAGAAAAGCCATTTTAATTTCATCTTGGATGAAGCTGGTAAATTATTTTCTTAAATTTTGCTATGATTTTCTTCTTTTTTTTTTTCACTCTCTCTCTCCATCTCTTTTATCTCTCTCTCTCCCCGCCTCTCTTATTTTTTTCTCTCTCTCCGTCTTTCTTCCTCTCTTCTTTTTTTCTTTATTTTTTATTTTACTAATGTTCACCCTATGCCAAGACCAAGGGGGTTACTGAAAGCAGTTGTTCTGTGAGCAGTAAGAGGCACAGTTTATATGGGAAAGACAGCGGTTAGCCCCAGACTTAAGGAGGTCCAAATTGCAATGGTTGGTGAAAGAATCCTCCTGAGATTCTGTTCCACAAATGTAACAGTTCTTTAGAATAAGCTATCAGAGTAGAGCTTGTTCCTTACGAAAGGAAATGAAGAAATTTCTAAAATGTTTGAGGAAAATAATTATTTATTTACAATAGTTTTCTGGTACACAAAACCTAAAAGTGCAAACTCTGATAAGATTTGTCTTTATTTAAAGAAAAACAAAAGAAATCTTTTATGTTTTGTTAGAAAACCAAATGAATTCATTGTTAATTCTATTAAAGGTAAAACTATTTTCTGTTTGTAGATGTTGATGACGAAGGTGAAGAATCTGAAGAAGAATGGGAAGAAGGTGCTGAAGACATCATTGACCGTAAATCTGTTCATGAAGGTCCAAGTGCCCGTGATATTGAAGGGAAGAGACGCTTGGAACAAATTTGGAAGTAATTGATTCTTTCATTTTGTTTTTAATTTTCTTCATACGTGTTTTGAGCTTTTCTATAAATTTTTCTCTCCAGAATCTGTTTTACATATTTATAAATTTGCCATTTGTTCATGCTCAAATATTGTTGCCACATAAGGTCTGGTGCTCCTAATATGTATTTAGAGATTCTTGATAAAATCGAAATGCAATGTTATTGGCCCAGACCTGGCATCTTGGTTTCAGTCACATTCTCACCACCATAATATAGCTTCTCTCTGTCTTTTCTATAAATATTTTTATGTTAATTGTTCTGATGAATTTTCCTCTCTGCTCACACTTGTCCATGGAACTCTCTTTTGGCTTCTTGCTTTCCAGCTAACTTTGATCATCAAAACTTAAAATGCAATGTCAATCATTATCTACTGTCTTCTTGATTCCTCATTTTTTTTTTTTTTTTTTTTGTTCTTGCTCCTTAATAATATTTTTCTTCTTTTTCTTTCATGCTCAGTAACCTTTTGTGTCTTAATGGCTTTATTGCCTTACTTGGGGTTAAATAATTAAAAAAAAAAAAAATTAGTTTGATGTTCATTTCAAATATTTCTTTTTGCAGTAGCGAGAAAGAGGATGAGATTGAGGAATATTATCGACAAAGATATGGTGAATCCACGGTTACTGAGCGATTTGGTGAAGGGGAGGAGATGTCCGATGAAATCACCCAACAGGGACTATTACCTGGCGTCAAGTAAGTAAATCGATCAATTCCTCCAGATTTTCAAATGAGTGTTTGAAATTTTGTAAACTTTAATTCTCCTCATTTATTAATATTTTATTTTTTCCTCAGTTTCTAAAGTTTCTTGCTTTGTCTTCTCTTAGGGACCCAAATATGTGGATGATCAGGTGTCGTATGGGTGAAGAAAAATCCACAGTCATGTTGCTAATGAGGAAGTTTATTACCTATCAATTTACAGAAGAAGTGATTATTGCTTTTTAATTTTAATTTTTTTTTTAACATTTGCTTTTTTTTCTCTCTCCTCTCTTCAGAACTTAGTTATTGTCTTAAAGCAATTGTAGATGTTTCTATTCATAAGTTCTAAACTTCATTCATCAAATGCTCTTAACTGCAGTTTCTAATTCTGATAATTGAATTTCAGAAATATCTTCATATTTAATGTTCCATTAGTACTTTGCTGCATTGTTACAGCATTAGTACCGTTGGGCTTTCAAACATCTCATTTCAAATATAAAATATCATTTAGTTTTTAATTTTCTTATGTCTTGAGTTTTCTTTTTGTTTTTTTATAGGATAAATGAAAAAAAAAAAGATTTTATTTTGAATATTAAAATTATAAAAAATTGTTAAAATATGCAAAAAAAATAGTTTTCATTTTATTTTCTGTAAACAAATAAAATTGCCGGCAATTCACGCAACTATTATGACTAAAACCAGAAACCCCTTGTAATTAGTTGACAGAGATATTCAGAAAGCTGCTTTGACTAATCATGAAAATTTGACTCCCACATAATGGAGTGTTAATAACCTGCCAGAAACTTTGATTACTTTTACAGAAGACAATCTTAAGAAGTTTTCATTTTGTAAACAAATTTCATCGCAGTTGTAAGGCTTAAATTTTAAAAATTAAAAGATAAAAAAATACCTTCAGAATGTACCATTTTAATTTGTTTTGAGCTCATTAATGTAATTATTTTCTTTTTCTTTAGCCTCTGCAAATTAAATCTGTTATTGCAAAAGAAGGTCTCAAAGGTTATATTTATATTGAGGCCTATAAACAAACCCATGTGAAACAAGCAATTGAAGGTGTTGGTAACCTGAAAATGGGCAGATTTCGACAACAGGTGAGTTACCTTGTCATCTCCTAGGATTTAATATCCAAAATTAGTCAAGAAATTTTGCTTATAAAAACAATTGTATCAACTTCATTTCTGAATTGCATTTTCTTTGTTTTTTTTTATCCAGATGGTGCCCATTAAAGAAATGACTGATGTTTTAAAAGTTGTGAAAGAGACAACGAACCTAAAACCAAAGTCTTGGGTTCGCTTGAAGCGAGGCATTTACCAGGATGATTTAGCTCAGGTAAGACACCACAGTTAATTGTATGATGTAGTAGAAACCCTTAATTTTAATGGTATTTAGTTATTTTAAAGATTAACCATAAACTGATACTTTTTTTTTTTTTTTTTTTTTTTTTCCATATATCTAAACTATAATTTTCGGAAGTGAAAATTTTCACTGAAATTTATTTTATTATTATTATATTTTATATATATATATATTATACAAAATTTTATATCATACAGGGTGCGATGGATACATTGTCTAAATTACACAAAAATGAAAATAATATTGACATCTCATTTTAACATATATATACCAAAATTATACAAAATATCTTAAAATACTAAAGAGTAAATTTATTCAATAAAATTGCCATTGGCTTCAACCAGGGCCTCGAGAGGACTTCAGAATCTGAAACTCTTCTGGATGGTCTCCTTATTTAAGTTGGTAATGTTGCCATCAGTTCATCTTTGATGTTACAAGGAGTTTTGTTGTTCTCTTGCTCAATAGTGCCCAACACAATAATCAAGGCGGTTGCAGTCTGAGGTGTTAGGTGGTTAGATGTAAGGTGTGACGTGGTTGCAGAAATTGTCTAACAGCCGTGACTGGGTTCTCCTGCTTGTGTGGCATGGTGCAGAGTTCTGTTGAAAGACATAGGGTCTTCCAACAGCCAACCTCTTGAAACAGGGAAGGTACTTGACATAGGCCTCCGTGTTGAGTCTGAGGCTCTCACCAACAAATTCAGGAGTTCTTTCTTATTAGAATGATCAGTGAGTTTTCCGAGTTGCCGTAGCTGTGTAATCACCATTAGATCCTAACTCTTTCCGAATCCTCAGCATTGTCCTCAGATTGACACCCAAACACTGAATTGTTAGTATTGGAACTTCCGGTGCGAATGCCAAGCATTACAGTGTGCCGGTTCCAAATTTCTGTCAGTGAATTGTCATTGTGTTATTTTTTCACAAATGGTGCCCAATTGACCCTATTATACTGTGCACTCGGCAAAATCAACAACAGTGCACATGTACAAAATAAAAAAATATGAAGTGGTGACAATGTACCTATCGCACCCTGTATTATATATATATATATATATATATATATATATATATATATATTTTATTTTAGAAAGTAAAAATGTTCAAGTTTTCTTCTGAAGTCAAGAAAATACAAACTTTAAGCAAAATGGTCAGAATTTATAGGAAAAAGAAATCATCAGTTTAAACTGACACCAAAAGGATATAGTTCCATAGAAAATTAGAACATCTGAAGACAAAAAAAAA
This sequence comes from Acanthosepion esculentum, assembly GCA_964036315.1. Taxonomy (NCBI): domain Eukaryota; kingdom Metazoa; phylum Mollusca; class Cephalopoda; order Sepiida; family Sepiidae; genus Acanthosepion; species Acanthosepion esculentum. Next base: position 32,939,306 of record OZ038492.1, on the reverse strand, counting down.
ATTCTGATTACTATTATGAATTTTTGTTGAATTTTAAAGAACTCCTGTAACCAAAACATGCAGTTTTCAATGTTTATATTTAAAGTTTAACAAAAAGGATAACCTTTTCATATGCAACAGGCCTTAAACATTTTCAGTAACATAAAACCTACATACATCATATACTAAAAGATAACCAGATGGGTGTTCCTACAGTAATAATGAGTTGAAATTGAGACCCCAAATTTATTGTGATTGTGAGAGCTTGTTTATTGAAACTTGGAACAAAAACAAGTTCAGCATAATTAAGTTAGATTTCTGCACCCAAACAACACTGGGGAAAGAATACACATTAATGAAATGGGTACCTTACAAAGAATCCCAGAATGCTTGTTCTTTATTTCATTCCAAAAAGAACAGACTCTATCCTATAACAACTGAAAGAGATTCTGTAGCTAGTACGGCTAGTATTGTAAACTTGGTAACTTTCAGTTTCATCAATGTGAGCAATATGTGTATATTGGAAGAGATTTCGTATTGCTTCAGACTGAAATCTAAACTACATAACGTTTCAAAGTTCTAAAGCAGCCAACACTGAATTTTCTTTCAGTGTGAACTCACTTGGAAAGTTTAAGTTGAAAGCTGCTGCTGCTTCATACATACTTTTTCCTCAACATGTCACCTATTTATCCCTAATAACTCTCTGCATAAATAAGTTTTTCTCATAAAGAAACATTTGAATTTGAGCATTCACAGTTGTTTCAGATCAAAACTGAAGGTTTTCTTTCTATATATTTATATACTTGTATCATGATAAGAAAATAAAAAGTATCTTTTCTGTTTTTTTTCTTTTAATTTCTCTCATATCTATTAAAAAAAAAAAACTTGAGCAAAGTTTTTGGTTATTGAATATTTTACTTTTTATATCCATCTTTGCTATTCGAAAGTCATAAACTTAGTTTAAAATTTTCCTTTAACAACGAACATAACTTAATTCTGCTGAAATTGTACATTTGTCAAAAACTAAATTTCATTGTTTACAGGTTGACTACGTGGAGCCTTCTCAGAATATAGTCCATCTGAAACTGTTGCCACGTATTGATTATAAACGCTTCCGTGGATTAATGAAGACTTCCAATCCTCCTGTAAGTGTTCTGTTCAATTTCCTATTTGTATATTGAAGGTTTCATCAGTAATTTTGAGCTAATTGTCTGTCAGTGGCAAATTTTTTGAAAGTCTCTAAATAAATGCATGCAAAATGATAAAACTAGAGTTGAGTTGTGATGACAAGATTGCCTGTATTTGAGAATATTAAGTTTGAATGTTTTTTTTATTTATTCAGTTTTAATCAGCCTCTTGTAAAACAATTCATATTATCTTAACTCTTAGAATAAGATTTGTCTTTGTTAGATAATCTTATGTTGGGTCACTCTATGAGTAGTACTGGTACCATGTAACCCAGTCCTACCTGCTAATTGATCTGGTTAGGAGGGTGGCTAATATACCTAGCAGGTTTAAAAACAAGACTTGTCAATGTCTACCTAGCATGGGGGAGGTAGACTGGGCTCCATAACTATGTATGCATCCAGTATAGCAATGCCATGGCATTGTTGGGCGGAAGGCTTGTTAGATTGGAGTCAAAGATCAGAGTAGAGGCTGCCCCTAGTAGAAATGGTGGTCTCTTGTCCATGATGAAGGTGAGCTTTTAATTTGGAGGGCATCGGCTATGGTTTGATCTGGAGAAGGATAGACTCTGCCAGGTGTATTTGCACAAGACCTGCTACACAGAAATGAATACCTCCGTATGTGCAGTGACCCTATGACCCCACCCAGTTATAGAACTGATAATAATTATGACTCTTTAATCACTTTTGGATGTTAATCCTCATTTGTTGACTTTCTTTTTGTCAATCCAGTTTCCTATTTAGATTCTGGTATGTCAAAATTGTTCCTATTCCTTGTAATATAGGTTTCGTTTTTTTAATCTTTGCAGCAAGACGCTGATAAGAAAAAACGTAAGCGAAAACCATCTCAAAAACTCTTTGATGTTGATGCTATCAGGTAAGTTACTAATTAATTTGTTTCTATATAGTTTCATGCAGAATGAAAAGTTCCTAATCACTTTGCATAGTATAAGTTTTGTTCTATTCAGTGTCTGTAATTTGCTCTACCATTGATCCAGAATTGGAGATAACTCATGAATTAACTCCCTTGAGCTGTTTGTGCTTCCTGTCAGATTTTATGGCCGCAGATCAGCAAAAACGTTGATACAAAGCGGCAAGAGAAATGAAATGTACTCAGCATTGTTTGGATAATTTAACCCCCTCATTGAATATTTGTGAATCCGCCTCTCCTACTCCCAAGCTATGGGTTAAATAGTAGGACTGGTATCTGAAAATCATTATCTCCTAAAAATTGTTAATACAATATTCACTAAAAAAAACATTCTTTTTACAATTCAACAAAAATATGTTTTGGTTTTCCATAACTGATAAAAGTTGATGAGCCGTAAATAAACAAATCGGTCAATCTTTGTATATTGTCATTATCAAAATGTTTTGGTTGATGCGTTCTTCAACCTTCAGGTATATTCTCTAAGCAAAGAAAAAGGAATTTTTTTTTTTTTTTTTTTTCAAAGGAAAACTACCTGATAAGAGCTGGAAAATAGCTTGACGAAGAAATTATTAACAAATATATATATATATATATATATATATATATATATGAATTCAATTGACCAGGCAATATTATGTTTATTTTAACTAGCTTTATTTCAATGTATTTTAGTTATTTTGAACTAGTGCTTTGCATTTGACTCTTACATGTTATTATAGAATCAAATTTTGGCCATGTGCCCTCCAACCATCATCAAGGACAAAATAACATAATATCTTTTTCTTTTTAAATCATTTCACCCCAGAGCAAGGCAATAAAGCCACTAAGACTCGAGGAGCTACTGAGTTTTAGAGATTATGAGAAAAATAAACACTATTAAGGAGAGTGAATAATGAAAGAACAAGAAGTAAAACAGTAGATAATGATTGACATTGTATTTAAATTTTTGAAGATTACATCTACCCATTTCAACTGTAAAATGATGAGACCTTGCTGCCAATATAGTACTGAGCTTAAATTAATAGTCTAGTACCATAGAGGAAAGTTCATTAGATCAATTACCATGAAAGTATTTATAGAAAAGGCATAAGGAAGATATGCTATGTGGTGGGGAAGTGACTGCAGTTGAGATGCCATGCCAGGACCAATGATATTGCAGATTCTTTGAAATTTATCAAGAATCTCTAAATACATAGCAGAAGCATCAGACCAGATGTGACTGCAATATTCAAAGCAAGGGCAAATGATAGACTTAAAAAATTTTATCTTATAAGTTTTTAAGTCTATCATTTTGGCAAGAAAAATTGTCTAGCACAACAGTGAATCAACTTCCCTAGCAGCAGACCTAGAAATGTATTCAATATAATCTTTCCACTTCATGTCAGCAGAAAATGTTGATCTGAGAAGGTGCAATGAGCTACTCTATTGGAAGTTAGCATCAGCCATGCTGATGGAAAGTATAAAAGGTTCTTTGAGATGATTTAAAAGAGAGCAGTTTTGTTTTGGAGCCTTTAAGAATAACAATTCCTTGTCCCAGTTAACAACCAAATGAAGACCAGAGGGTACTTGGCAGAAATGTTGTGTCTATAATAACATTTATAACAACCATGTTGAGAACAGTAGTTTGAAGTAACTTAAGAATATGGACAATAAATTAAAAATTAAATGCAGAATTATCTAAATTAACTTCAGTTCATCAAGCCTCAAAATGTTAGATAACTTGTAATTATAGAAGACAAGTTCATTAGAAGTACCATAATTTATTGGTTTTCATTTGTTTAAATATAAAAAATAAAAGCATTTGAAGAATTTTGTGTGTAAAAATAACTTGTCACTCTAAAACCAAGTCTTCATTAGAAAAATAGACTGTAATAAAATTACCCAATGAAATTTGACATAACAAAGTTGAAAAAATATTTAACCAATTTTGAAATTTATTTATTTTATTTTTTTTCAAGTAAAAATCAAAATGAAGTTACAACTGTAATTAATTTAAAAAAATTTAAATTGAAGATTTAAGTGTTGCAGTAAATTTTTTTCGCTTTTTTTCATTCTATTTTTAGCCTAATCAGGTTTTACCTCTTCAGCTACAAATAACCTCAGTTTTTTTGTTGAATGTAAAGTTTTTGTAAATACTACAAATATGTATTAACTATTTCAACCTGTTTGCATTTTGAGCCTCATTAACCTAAAATTTGAATGTAGTTACTGTTTGATGTTGTTTTCTTGAAATTATGTTGAATGTCATGTAATATATTGTTTATTAGAGCAATTGGTGGTGAAGTGACTGCAGATGGAGATTTCCTGATTTTTGAAGGCAATCGGTACAACAGGAAAGGTTTTCTGTTTAAAAGTTTTGCTATGTCTGCTATTGTAAGTAAAACATTTCTGTTTTGGTTTTTCATTAATGTTTCAATTTGCAATAGAATATGACAGCAAATATACCAAATTTAGGAACCTCTGTTCTTTGAATCACTCTTATGAATTTCTGTATGATTAATATGCTCTGATCAGTCTCTTGGATTGGTTAAAACTTTTTTTTCCCATTAGATTACATTAATAGCATTTAGTTTCAACTTCATTAAAAAAAATAGCTTTTGATTATATAGTGACAACTGTCATCTGTGAAGTTTAATAACTCTGTTAGAATTTTTGTTTGATTTTTTAAAAAAAAATGCAGAAATAAAAAGATTTGTGCAGTTTATGGTTAAATAAAGCTAATGATTGACCAGTGAAATTTCTTATTTCTTGATAGTGAATGAATTTTGAAGATAGCCTTATGACATGGGAGATAACTTATTCAAAATATCCAAATAGTGTGTTTAAAATCATTGGCACCAATTTGGTTATGTTAGGGGCATTGAGGTGTGGCTTCCATATAACTTAAGGTTTTCACTTGTATGAAAATACCTGTGTGTGATTTACTACTTCAACAAATGTTTTGCTTTTTAAATGAATTCTGATCAGTAAAGAAAAGTGACTATTTTAAAACATCATGAGACACTAGCTTATTGGGCAAGTCTTTCTCCAAGTCAGATGCTGCTACGAGGCATGTGATGTGGATCTGAAAGTCTTTACTTTTAGTACTCTTTTAGGCACAAGCACTGCCCCCAATGAGATCAACTGAAGGCAGCAATCAGCAAAAAATGCCTAGAACGAGTTAAGAGAAAAGGAGAAATTTAATCAGGATAACATTAAATGGTATATTTTCTTTCAGTGACCAAGCAAAATTATTACTTGGAGGAGGGAAGTTTTAACTTATCCACTGTATTCAGATACTCCATTTATTATTGTCTTAAGAAAATTCTTTTTATGAGAAAGGATTTTTTTTTTAATTCTCTGGCAGACTGTAAAAGCAGCTAAAAAAATCTCCTTTTTTTTTTTTTTCCTCATTTAAGTCAGTACTACTCTTTTCTTGGAATAAATATTTTCCTGAAATTTTCTGCTATGCATGTTACTTTTTGTCAATATTTGCATAAAGCATATACTTTTTTTTTGTAATGGCTATCAGAGCTAAATTGCTTTTGTCTTCATCGCTTTTACATTTTTTTTAAAAGCTTTTTTTATTTAATTTTTTTGCAGATTGCTGATGGAGTCAAGCCAACATTATCTGAACTTGAAAAATTTGAAAACACCCCTGAGGGACTGGATATGGAATGTATCCTTTTTTTTTTAATATTGGTTGGTTGCAAACTTTGGCACAACCTTCTATGAAGCTTCTATAAATAACTTCAACACTTAAATCTCGCAGATTAGCCTTTGTTAAAAGTAATGCAGCAACATAAATTCTTTGAAAAGCCTTTTTTCTAATTCGTTGAGTTTATAGCAGTGGAGAAGTAAATCCCACTCTGATGGTTCTTGAACTTGCAAGTTAGACTGTTCAATTAAAACATTTTTCTCTTAATTGATCAAGAAAATGTTGAAACTTCTTTATGCATACTTTTCTGAATATTTAATTAGTAGTAATGGATAGTGGCTCGGACTGAGGAATCAGAGAGCTGAGTTCGAATTCCAGTCAAATCTATTGCATTCACTTACATGCTAATACCCTTGGGAAAAGTATGAATCCTCTTCGTCTCCCTCCAGCTATGGGTAAATAGCAGGACAGACTGGGTTCTATAGCCTTGGGTGGCAACTGGTCTACCACAGAAAGAAATAGCAACCTGCTGCGGGGAAAAATCTGCCTCGTCAGTCATGTATCACGCATGGCACATAACTGACTGAATGGACATTTATAAAAAAAAAAAAAAAAACAAACTATGGGCAGCTAACCACTGGAGGAAGTGTTCAGTTTCAAATACTTGGTAGCAACCCTGTCAAGATGGCACCTGCAACACAAAGATCCACACACTGATCGCCACAGACACAGCAGTGATGACCAAACTGGAAAGGATATGGAAGAGCAACATTGGCTTCCTTACCAAGTTCAAGCTCTAAATGCTGGTCATACCTATCCTCCTCTACAGGTGTGAGACTTGGACATCCTTGGTTGGAAAAAAAAAGGGTCCAGGTATTTCAGAACAAATGCTTGTGAAAGCTCCTCCACATCTACTGGAAGCACAAAACTAATTACTATATACAGAGCAAGGTCAAAGGTCTCATGGGCCGACAGAAATCTCTTTTTGCCAATATGACGTTGGGACGATGGCATGGTCAGATGGCATAACAAGCTCTGTAAGGCACTGTTGAAAGCAGGTGCAAGTGGAAACTGCAACACAAGACAATGCTGGAACTCCTGAAGGAGGTTGTCTCTTTCTTTTGCCCTGAGGTCCCCACTGACAATTGAAGCAGTCAAGGGACTGGGGAAAAATGATGAATGTTTTATGTATGTATGTTTTTTTTTTTTCTGAAAATTTCAGAAACTGAAACAGTGTAACAGGCTTATTTTCAGGTTTATCACTTGTTTCCTGTTTAGGATTGGGTTTCTGGTTCCTTCAGAAATCTTTTTAATTTGTTTTGACTCACAGTATCCCCTTACATCTTAGTGGCATTATTACCTGGTTTGGAGCGAATTAATTTTGAAAAAAAAAGGACATTGTTGTGCTGCTATGCCTCGAAAATACCATAGTCAATTAGAGGAATGAAATGATCTCTATTTGTTTGCTATTATCTTTTTATTTTTTTCATTTTTGCTTTTCCTTTAACTATGGTTTAGTAATTCCTGAAAAATCCAGTTCTATGGAAGTGTCTCACTCCTTCATCCCAGGTGATATGGTTGAGGTTTGTGAAGGCGAGTTGATATTTCTCCAGGGTAAAGTGATGACTTGTGATGGTAACAAAATCACTATTATGCCCAAACATGAAGATCTGAAGGTAAGTTTATTGTATCTGCATAGAGAACTGCAGAATAATGTCTTTTCGGTATCGTCCCAGAACTGTCCTGAAATTAAATTTTCTTTTTAACTTTGTATCATTTGTAGTTGTTAGTAGCATAATAAACCATCATTAAGATGTTTAGGGAATAAATTTTTATTTTAATCCATCCCGTCTTTAAACTTGTCTCCGTGTCCTGTGGTAACTATCCCTCAAAAACTCTTCGGATACAAGTTAAATTATTAAAATTTTTAAAATGGATACAAAAAAAAAAAAAATTAAATTTTAGTGTAATGTGTATAAAACTTACAATTTTATTTAAATGTTTTTGTTAAATCACCATGAATAATTTTTACAAGAAACTTAATTTTCATGTTCAAAGTAACTTTTATCAGACTTTAAGAATTGTGTTCAAAGCATTCATTTTCTATATAAAGAATATTAGTCCATTCCAACTATTCACAATCGTACAATTGCTGAAGTTAAGCAACATTGGGACTGGGCAGTACCTAGATGGGTGACTGCTTGGGAATACCAGGTGTTGTAAGCTTGGATGTGTGGATGGTGTAATGTATAGAGGTTTGGAATTGTTGATCAGAGACAGGTTCCACTTATTCACTTATGCACAATTACAATTTTTGGGAAAGGTATGAATCGACATCTTATGGGTTAATTAATTAATAAAACTTGTATCATTATCTCCCCACAGAAACTTGTATCATTATCTCCCCACAGAAACTTGTATCATTATCTCCCCAGAAAAACTTCTGGCTTTAAATAATGTGCAAAGGGTTGATAAGCCATAGAAAATGAATGAATGAAATCTGTCTAGTAAGAAACAATTGTACGATCACCGAAGTTAGGCAAGATGAGCTTGCTAATACCAAATGCTCTAAGCTTGGATGTGCAGGTGGTGTAATGGATAATGGCTCAGAATTATTAATTGGAGAGCTGAGTTCCAATTCTAGTTGGGTTCGTTATATTCACTTACGTGCAAATATCCTTGGGAAAGGTATGACACCACCTCTTCCTACCCCAGCTATAGGTTTGTAAGATTTTTTTAGTGGACACAATTATTATCTCAGAATTATTTCTACTCTTTCTTATTAATGCTACAAAGATTGAGTCCAAAATAAGGTTTTCTATCTTGATTTCTGGGATGAGGAGTTATCATTATTTATAATTGGACTAATGTCCTCATCTTTATTGATATAACCATAACATCTCGGCTGTTATACACCTTCAAGAGTCTGTGCTTATGGCCACATATTGAATCACCGAAGTTAATCAATATTGAGCCTGCTTAGTAACTAGATGGGTGTAATGGAATTGTTAACTGGAGTGTTCTAATTCCCATTGGGTTTGTTATATTCATTTATATGCAAATATCATTGGGAAATGTATGAATCCACAGGTTCTTCCCCAAGCTATGGGTTAATTAGTAGGACTTGTATCTCTAAATAATTATCTCCCCAAAATAAAAACTTCTATATTTTCTGACTTTGAAGAAACTGCAAAGGGTTGATAAGCTGCAGGAAACCAGTCTGCATTCACAATAAAAAAAAAATTTCATTTACAATTACCTGTGTCATGATTAAATTTTCTGTGTTTATCATTTCTAAAATTCTTAGTATTTTTAATTTAGTTTATCAACAGAAAACATTGCACATAAATGGTGTTTGTTTATATTTCATTCAAGATTTGTAACCAAAAATTGACATAGCATACTTTTGCTTTGTTTGTTAATACAAAATTAGATCTTACAATTTTCTAAGTTTTTTTCACAATTAGATATAAATAATACACATATCTAAATTTAAGTCCTTCAACCTTCATTTATTTGAATTTCATTCACCAGTTTAAAAAGTGTGCTTTTTTTTAATATATCTCTTTGTATATTATTAAACAGACACCACTTTTGGTGATGGGTAAAGTTTTATTTTAATAAATTAGTTGCTTTTGAAATAAAATATGATAGAATGTTAAGTTTTTTTTATAGTTGCCAAATGTGTTGTCCTTGGTAGGATGTTAATTTCGAGTCCTGATATTTATCCATGCTAGGCTGAGTTTGGCATAGGATAACATTGTGGGCGGGGAAGTTTGTTGTCATTCTGCCTGCTTTGAAAAATGCAATGTTTTAAATTCTGGTTCCATTTGTGTAAAACATTAACCCTGCACCTATATTTTTTTTCCCCACTTTAGGAACCATTAGAATTCCCAGCTCATGAACTTCGAAAACATTTCAAAATGGGTGACCACGTTAAAGTTATTGGTGGTCGCTATGAAAATGACACGGGTCTTATTGTACGTGTTGAAGAAAACATGGTTGTCCTCTTTTCTGATTTGACAATGCATGAGGTAAGTTGTTAACTGGTTTTGATAATTCAAAAACTAAAAATTTTTAAAAATAAATTGTATAATATACTGAAAGATAACATGATTTTATATATATATATATATATATATATATATATATATATATATAAGCAACTACAGAAATGTGACGAAATCTGAAGGAACTTCAAGACTGCTGCCAATGTAACTTAAGCAACTAAAATAACAAAGTAAAAGCAGAATTAAACAAAAAGTGTTACTGAATACATTATTTTACACTGTGTTAAAAATTATAGCAATTCTACTCATTTAGCTATATTGTCTTTCTTTTCTAAGAAGCATACAAAATTTAAGTAACTGGAGTACTAATTTTTGCATGATTAATTAAGCTACCAGAGTAATGACCAAAATTCTGAGTTGCTTATTTTTAAAAAAATATGTAGACTTCATTTGAAAATCTTGGACTAGATATTGTTTTAAATAAGACAGCTGTTAAATTGATTTCTCTTCTGTCTAAGCTTTGAAATTTTTGGCTGTTATTTGCAAATATTTGAATAACCTCCATTTCAATTGAGGATCAAGAATTTGCTTCAGTTAATCTCAATATAATCTTCATAAAATATCAGTTTATGAATATTTTACATAGTTTTGTTTGCTGTCATCATGATTTCTTTTTTTTTTTCTGTTTGTCTCTTTAGCTGAAGGTCTTGCCTGAACATCTCCAACTTTGTACAGACATGGCAACTGGTGTTGATTCACTTGGCCAATTCCAGTTTGGTGATTTGGTGCAGTTAGAGTAAGTACTTTGTTTTTATTTAAAAAAAAAAAACCCAAAGATCAATTGAATTATCCAAAAATAAGTGAAATGATTTATATGTTGAATTAGTGTAATAAATTTGCTTAATTATATTTTACAATCTGATCACTAGACCCCCCCCCCGCACCCCCCCCGCACCCCCCCCCCCAAAAAAAACATGGTTACTTCAAGTTTGGCCATGCTGCGGTAATGATGCCTCTTACTTATGGAATCATTTACTTAACTGATATATTTGTACATATCTATTATTCTATCATTTGCCCATGCTTAGAATATTGCTGCCATATACGGTATGGTGCTCCTGCAGTTTACCTTGTGCTCTTTGATAAGATCCAAAGAAGAATCAGCAATATTATTGGTCCTGATCTGGCGGCTTGGCTTCAGTCACTTTCTGAGTCTTTTCTATAAATACTTTCATTGTAATTGTTTGGATGAGCTCTTCGCTATAGTACCTAGACTTTTTGAATTTAAGTGCAGTACTACACTGGTGTTGAGATCTCATCAATTTACAATTGAGCTGGCTAGATGTAACTGTAAATTCTGTGCCAACAATTTCTTTCTTTCCACTTCTCGCTTGTGGAACTCCTTTTCAGCTTCATGCTTTCCAGCCAACTATAATCTGCAAAAATTTAAGTTCAATGTCAATCGCAATCTACCGTCTTCCTGCTTACTCTTTCCTCTTATTATTAATGTTTCTGTTCCTAATTCTTCCACACATTGTAACTCCTTGTGTCTTAGTGGCTTTATTACCTTGCGTGGGGTGACATGGATTTAAAAAAATAAAACAAAAATACATCTGTTTGATAAAGGTTAATTGTACTGCTGCAGCTTTGAAAGAGAATGTTGTGAGAGATAAACCCTGAGACAAACATCATTGAGCTAAAAGTGAAAACGAGCTTGTTTAACATTTGGTGGAAGTTACTGGAGCATTAAAACATGAGGTCAGGGGCCGAAGTCTGGCATAGATGAGTAAAATAAACTTTTGATGTTTTTTTCTTAAATTCTTTATGGTCAAGGCATTACTTTCTTTAATATACTGTTTTTGAAATTCTCTTTCAGCCAACAAACTGTGGGTGTGATTGTACGACTTGAGAAAGAAAATTTCCAGGTGCTTAACATGCACAATAAAGTGAGTTATTGCTATTTGAGTTCTAACTTTTCTTGAATTATTTTTACTGAGATCTCATTATTTTTTTTTGTATTTGAAAAGTAACCTTCTCTAGGAAGTTGTAAGTAAAACTTTTACAGAAGTCATCATTGGCTTTAATTATAATCCAACAATTTAATTTCTTCTTTTCTGATCACTTCTTTATGATGGCGTTGATGACTAAATTGACCAATTCTTGCATGGAAGAGCTGATGGCATTGACTGTATAGTAATGTTATTGGAGGTATTATGTTGATTTTATTGAGCCTTTCTCTTGTCGTTTGATTTTTTCCTTTTCTCTTCTGGGTGCTTTGAACTTTTTGGTTCCAGTGGTGATAGAACATCACCAGTTGGTATGATCTTGTGCATGTGTTTCAAACAATTTAGACTCAAGTCCAGTGGCTTTCAGTGTTTTTTTATTTTGAGTTTGTCCCTGTATTTTCAAAGAGGGCAACCCCATGGTCTTTTCCCTGAAGTGAGCTCACTGAATAAAATTGATGTAGAAGCTGTCACAATTCCGGTCTTGCTACCTGTCCAGATCATCAAAGATGGTGTTTAATGATCAGCGATTTGATACTTTGACCGTTGGCTCTTTCCAGGATTTTGGTGTTGGTCACGTAATTACATTTTGCTAGTGAAAGCATTATAATTTTTAATTGCAACAATATAGAATCTCGATTTTGCAATCATATAGCAAAGTTGAAATAATAACAGTGGGTGTATCAGATAGTAATATCAAAATCTGGTAAGATTGTATTTGGTACTGGTTGTACAAGGACCTTGGTTTTCTTGATGGTTACTGGTAGGCCATAGCAAAGTTATCCACAGACTGTTAGAGTTCTTCTGAATGACAGAGGGTAACATTGTCATCAGCATATTGAAGTTCTGAGATTTGTTGTATGTGTGTTGGATGTTTAGATTGAAGTCTATTAAGGTTGAAAAGACCTCCATCATATTGATATCTGATGTCAACTCCTGGATTGTCTGGGGGTAGTTCATGAGGCATTGCAGCCAGTTACAAGGAGAATAACATATGCATATGATTGGAAATGCTTCTGAGGCATGTTTTGGTGGAATACACATCCAGGCATATTGTCATGCATTGCTTGAACCAGAGAGATAAAGTGGTTAGTACATCCAAAATGATGAACTTTCCACATGGTCTTTTCTAAGTCATAGAAAAAAAAAAGAAAAGGGGTTTTTGTTTCCTGATTTTCTCTTGGGGTTGCCTTGCACAGAAAACCGAGTCGTGTGAGGCACAGAATCCACATTGAGATTCTAGGAGGATCTTTTCAGTGATGATCTGGAGCTGATTTAGAAGGATTCTGTTGAAGATTTTTCCAGTGATGGAGAGTAATTATATTCCTGTACAGTTGCCACAGGCTTTTCTGTCACCTTTTTTGAAGATTTTTATTACTGCATCTTTCAGTTCTTTCGGAACTTGGGATTCCTACATCTTCAGAATAAGAGTGAAAGTACGGGTTTGCAGTGGTACACCTTCATATTTGATTGGTTCAAAAGGTATATTGTCTGGGCCTGGTGATTTCCTTCATGTCATTTGTATCATAGCTTGCTTGAATTCTTGAAAAGTAGGCCTTGTATTCATCCATAGATGAAAAGGAAGATTTGGAATGTTTCTCAGGAAGTCCTCAGCTGTGGTAGAGTTTTTATTTCGGAGGTGGGAGGGATGTTCCTTTCAGCGTAGGTGTATGTCTTGTGGATCGGTCAGGGTGTCGAGTTGCAGTTCCCATACGTTTTCAGTTTCAAGTCTTTTTTTATCACTGCTTTTTGGACTGTCATAGCTGAAACATCTTATGGGTTGAGTTGGATCTTTTCTAATTGATCTTTTTAGCTCTAAGTTGAAATAATGATCCCTCTTCCTGTTGTGACATCCTGATTCAGTTTTCCTCTCCACTGTTCCCTCTTTTTTAAACTTATTCACTGTTCTCTTGATGGTTCTTGAATGGACTTTGAAGATGGAAGACTGGGGCTGACAGAAAATGATTTTAACTTGATCTCTTTTTAACTGAATAACTGATAGGGCGGCTTTTAACCTAAAATATATATATTTGTGTATTTAGGTGGTATATTTTCATTCAAACAGATTTGGTTAAATAATTTAGACATGCTATGCCTGTTTAAAAATAATGCAGTAAAATGAACAGTAAAAATCTTTTGAATTTATGAAAATATGTATACACATACACAAACAATTTAATCCCCTGAAGATGATCTTGATTGAGACTGAAAGTACTTGAGAAAATAAAAATTATTTGAAAGAAAATTTGGGGCCTTCATCACAAGAAGTAGAGAGTAGTAGATATGATAGGCAACAATAAACTACAGAAGAACTCATCATTATGCATACAAAGCGTAATCTGATTCTGTAGTTCTTGGAGAACATTTTGCAGCTGATTTTCAGTAATACCTTCAATCACATCAATTATTCTAGCTTGCAATTCCTCTAAAGATCAAGGTTTAGTTGAGGAAACATTCCTTTTTACATATCCCCCATAAAAAGACGCCCAATGGAGTCATACAGCAATTCTGCTAAAAAAAAAAAAAAAAAAAAATAGGTGAAATAACAAATTTTCCGAAAGGCAAAAAAAAAATAGACATGTTATCCTTTTTATATATTGCTACAAGTGTTTAAAATTGCACATGAACTTTATGGACACTGTGTGTGTGTGTGTGTGTGTGTGTGTATGTATGTATGTATATATATATATATATGGGGCACCTCGAGGCAGTGTAATGGTTAGCAAACTTATCTTGCTAGAACAATTATGATCAAGTAGTGAGTTTGATCCTCATTGGGTGCCCCCTACTTTCGGCCTTGTCCCACATCTAGGATATTCTTGGAAAATGACTAAAATATATATATATATATATATATATATATATATATATATACACACACACACGGATCTCACCATGGTTGATTTGTCAGGAAGGGGACTTGTTGATGTTATTGGAATGAATTGAGGTCAATCCCAGCGTGCAGCACCTTTGGAAAGTGCCTTCAAACCATACCATGGTTTGACCCAATCCTTGTGAGTGTAATTGGGTAGATGGAACTCTTGGGGGCTGTCAATAGCTGTGCTGGTACAAAGTCACAAGTCATCGTGGCTGAGGGCTTGAGCGTGCTGGCCTTGTTTAAATTGTTGATCACGCTAGATAACATACTCTTTCCCAGAAACTGTAACTAAAGTCTGCTCAGCATAGTTGCAGTATAAACCACAGGTGGGCTCTGTCGATGTTGAGTAGTAGATGGGTATCCTTGAATACGAGTGGCCATCTATTATATATATATATATATATATATATAAAAAAGTGAACATTGAAGTCGCCACTCAGTGGCAACAAGTTGTTTCATGCTAGACGCAATCGTCAGGCCTGACGATTGCATATAGCATGAAACAGTTGTCTTTTAAGCAGTTGTGAAGTTTATAGTTTTTATTCAATAATTTCTTAGATTTCATTAAACTGAGAAGGTCTTGATTTAAACATGTGGTTGACTGAATTTTGCACTTAATGACTGTTTCTTCTATTGTTTTTTGATTTCAGGTTTTGAATGTGAAACCACAGTCTGTCACCCGTAAAAGGGACACGAGAAATGCCGTAGCATTGGATTATGATTCTAACAACATTCACGTGAAAGATATTGTTAATGTAAATGATGGCGCTCATTCAGTAAGTATAAGTTGCACTGGATTGACGTCTCCTCACTTGCGGGCATGATTGTGCTAGAATAGTTTGCATTTGTTTTCAATTTAATAAAGAACTTGCTTAACAAGTTTAAAGGTGATGGTGAGATGCCTGTCTTAATATCTAAGAATAATGGCTTTCTGAATAAACCAAAATAGCTATTGATATTTTTCTTTTAACTGATCTTCTGGATGTGCATCCAGTGTAATTGATAGCGACTCAGAATGAGAAATTGGAGAGTTGAGTTTGAATTACAGTTGGGTTTGTTACTTTCACTTATGTGAAAGTACCCCTGACAAAGATATGAATCCATTCCCCCCCACCTATGAACTAAATAGTAGTATCTGAAAAAAATCATTGTTATTCTCAAAAAAAGAAAAAAGATGTTAATGTAATATTCACTTGTGAAAAAAAAAATATTCAGTCTTACAAACCAAAATGTTCAACTTCAAATAACCCACAAAGGGTTTATAAACTGTAAAAAAAAAAAAAAAAAAAAAAAAAAAAAAAAACCCCAGTCAACTGACCTATTTTCTGACTTAATTTCCATTGACTCTTTCTTTGTCACAGACTGTTCAAAAACAAGGCTTATTACAACATCATGTTAAAACACAAGTACAACCACTGAAGTTAAGCTATGTTGAGCTTAGTCAGTACCTAGATGGGTGACCATTTGGGAATACCAGGCAATGTAAGCTTGGATGTGCTGGTGGTGTAATTGACAATGGTTCGGAATTGGAAATTAAAGAGCTGAGTTCCCCTTCTAGTTGGGTTCATTGTATTCACTTATGTGCAAATACCCTTGTGAAAGGTATGGATCCAACTCTTCTCTTCCCCCCCAGCTATGGGTTAATTAGTAAGACTTGTATCACTAAATCACTATAATCTTAAAAAAAAAAAAGTTAAAATCTAAAATATCCTTTAATGACCGGAAAAATGTTGATAAGCTGTAGAAAACCGTCAATCAAGTCTGTTCAAAACAGAGCTCCAGATGAACTTTTTTTTCATCACTGTCCCAGAAAACAATATTTTTCTGGATTGATCACACTATTCTGGAATCAAAATGCTTTTTTAATTTTATAAATTATAGTTGTTAGTAGACTAATAAAAGCATCATTAAAATGTTTAGGAAATAAACATTTATTTTAACCTATTCAATCTTTGAACTCTGTACCCTGCAGTCATTATACTGAAATTTGTTTTTAACACAGGTTGTAAAAATTGCACTCAAATCTCAACTGAAATGGGAAATGACAAAGACAGCCCAATATATCTTGGTGTTTTTTCTTTTTTTTTTAACTTAGGGTCGACAAGGTGAAGTCAAACATCTGTATCGTGGTTTTGCTTTCCTTATGTCTCGAATGATGACAGATAATGGAGGTTATTTTGTTTGCCGGACACGTCATCTTTCCTTGGCTGGAGGGTCACGGGCAAGTAGCATGATTTAATTTGAATTTATTTTTTATCTGTAATTTCTTGAATTGATCATAACTCATTTATACAGTACTCAAATACATCTCTTAATGATGCTTTCTCACTTTTTTTCTTTCTCATCTTATCTGACTTGCATTGATGTTCTGAACTTCCATGCTCTTGAAAAATGTATGTTAGGTATTCCCATGCATTTTGAATTAGGAACATTTCACATGATGATACAGAAATAATGAATGAATTTGTTAATGCTAATTGAATAAACACAGAAAATATAGTTTTATAATACAATCAGAAAATACTTAATAAAGTTTGAAAATATAATGAATAATACTGGCAATAATTTTAATAATTTTTGTAAATTTAAAATTTAATTTTGTGACTTTGGTCACATCTACAAGTGTTTATCTTTGTTTTATAGAAGATGAAAAAAATCTTTCCTAATGATAATAGATATTACTATTGCACATAGCTTTAATAATAATTGAAATAAATTTACATTAACATGAACATAAAATTACCAGGATAATGTGTTTGAGTTAATCAGTTCATTACATGTAAAAAGGTGGAAAATTAAAAATGAAATTTGCCCAGTAAAATTTTCTCTGAATGGGTGTCATTTTTTAGCAAAACCTTTATTGATAGCTAGCCAATTTTTCTTTTTTTTTCTTATGCAAATTATTATCACTGTTTTATACAGTTTAAAGAACTTTTCAAACATGACCATTTCTAAGGTCTAGTGGACACAATTATTATCTCAGAATTATTTCTACTCTTTCTTACTAATGCTACAAAGATTGAGTCCAAAATAAGGTTTTCTGTCTTGATTTCTGGGATGAGGAGTTATCATTATTTATAATTGGCCTAATGTCCTCGTCTTTATTGTTATAACCATAACATCTCAGACATTATACCTGCTGGCCTTCTTCAAGAGTCTGTACTTATGCCCACATCATGTTGAATCTTCAGTTAAGCAATGTTGAGCCTGGTCAGTAACTAGATTGGTGCTTTGTGCCTTAAGCGTGGGTGATGTAATGGATATGGATAATGGCTTTGCATTATTAATTGGAGAGCTGTGTTCTAATTCTAGTTGGGCTTGTTATATTATGTGCAAATATCATTGGAAAAGTTATGAATGCACAACCTCTTCTTTCCCCCCAAGCTATGGGTTATTTTGCAAGGCTTGTATTGTGAAATCATTATCTGGAAAAAAAAAATACATTTTATTTTTTTATGCAAATTATTGTCACTGTTTAAAGTTTTCCAACATGGCCATCTCTAAGGTCTATGTAGTAGACCCAGTTATTATATAAGAATTATTTCTATTCTTTCTTAATGGCACAAAGATTGACTGCAAAATAAGGTTTTCTGTCTCAATTTCTGGGATAAGGAGTTATCGTTAATTACAATTGGACTAATATCCTCATCTTTAATGTTATAAGCACAGCATCTAAGCTGTTTCTTCAAGAGTCTGTTGACTGAAATACTGTGAATAAGAAAATGGCAGCTTTAAAAAAAATATACAAATTGAGGTAGACAGGCAAAGCCAATTGAAAAGATTGCAAGTGCTTTATAGACTTCTATTTGTCATAGAGTAAGTAGTTGGCAACCTGCTGTGTGAGTACAACCTATTTTCTGAACTTCAATTTCTACAATAGATAATGAGAGGACATTTCTCTGAATGGAAATAAAATCACGTTTTTGTATATTTTACCTCACATATCACCTTTGTCAGGAGCCTATTGATAATTGTGCAGCAGAGTCTGTCTCCCATTTCTTTCCTTGCACTGAAATTATATTCACCCTTTTTATTTCAGAGAAGCAACTCCAGTCTGAATCCACTAGGTGCTTTCCCTCCTATGTCACCACGACTGTCCAGCCCCTCGCATCCAAGTGGTGGACAGGGTTCACCTTCTGGTGGGCAATCTGGCCGAGGTCGTGGATCCTTTACCCAGAGAGACCGAGATCTCATTGGTCAGACGGTACGAATCATCCAAGGTCCATTCAAAGGTCATATTGGTATAGTAAAAGATGCTACAGGAACGACTGCTCGTGTGGAACTTCATGCATACTGTAAAATTATTTCTGTGGATAGGATGCGTCTTGACAGTGACTTGTAAGTTGTTTTTAATTACTTTACTTTAAAGTTGGATCAATATTTCTGCTTGGACAGTATTTCAGTGCTTTTTTTTTAATAGTTTTTATTTTTTTTATTTTAGGTTGGTTAATATGTGATTCTCTCCTTTGCAGCTTGCTTAATCTTAACAAAAAACTTTAAATCAGTGGTTCCCAACCGATTTTGGGCCATGTCCCACTTTGGTATTTCTAAAATTCTGGTGCCCTCCCTGTAATATTCAATTCTTACATGTATGCCAATTGCACGTGTATGTACATACACACAAAATATTTTAATGTGTGCTTACTGTATATACATCGTATGTATCAACACACATTGACACTCTCACTCAGGCTCACTAGAAAACAATTCACTGTTAATAACTGATTCTCGAATTGCCCCCTTATTCTGTTGGTATAGTAAGCTAAAGGGTGCACATCCTATGCATGCCCCACCAAAATATTACCATGCCCCACCAGTGGGGCATGTGCCCCACCAGTGGGGCATGTGCCCCACATTGGGAATCATTGTTTTAAAATCATTAATAGCATTACTTTAAAGAAGTTTACCTGCTTTATATATTTTTCATAATTGAAGAAAAAAATGTGATATAAATATTTTCTTTACAGCAGAAAATAACTAGAACGGTTGGATATGCTTGACAATTGAGTCATTCATATTATTCAAGTGTATAGGCATGTGGCTGTATAGATAGAACATTATCATTCTGACCATAAAACCTGGATTCAAATATCACCATGGTCACTTTGTCAAGTTGACTTCTTGACAATATAAGCCTAGGGATATGATCCATATCTGAGAGTGGCACCATTGGGCAGTACCTGAAAACCATACCACGGGTCAACCCAGGCCTTGGGAGTGAAATTGGGTAGCATAAACTATTTAGAAGCTGTTAAAATCACGGGTTATTGCGACTGAAGGTTTGAGTGTATTGACCTTGTCCAAACTGGTAATCATGTCAGAGTATGCATTTGTTCCCACAGGTCTGTTCAGTGTAATTGCAGTTTACAGTTTGGACCTCTTGGCATTGAAGAAATGCCAATGTACTTGAGAAGTTGTCTGTATCAGGCCTACTCAGAAATGAGTAGCCAGTCATATATTAATCCAGTGAGTGTAGAGGGAAAAGAATATTATTATTTGTTTAAAGAGCTTAAAGCTGAGTTACTTGCAGATAATTTCTATTTAAATGAGATTTTATTACATTTTGGTGTACCATTTCCTGTTGCAGACAGTGGATTGTCATTGATTTTATTCAAAATAGGTTTTTATTTTGATCATTTGTTATATTACTAGAGTTTTCACGAAACTCGACCAGTGCTTCAGTTTGATTAAATGAAAATCATCTTCACTTGTAAAAAAAACAAAACTCTGTAATTGTTTCAGCTACTAATGTCATTTGACAAAAAAATTTGTCATACTGCCTCCAACTTAAGTACTCCTACACTTAAATAGTGTGTGTGTGTGGGGGGGGCAGTATGACATTATGTAAATATTAATATTTTTACTTTTTGTAACAAAAACTGTACAACATTTTATAACACTTTTTTTTTCTGAATCTGTTGATTATTGTTGCTCAAATTTATCCTACATTTTTATTTTTTTCTTTGCAGTCGTAAAAAAGTTGGCTCTGGCAATTCATCATATGGCCGAACACCACTTTACAGTGGTCAGACCCCAATGTACTCTTCGAGGACCCCATTGTATGGTTCTGAAGGTGGACGTACACCTCATTATGGTGGGCAAACACCACTCCATGAGGGTAATAGGACACCAATCAGTGGAGGTACTAGTGCCTGGGACCCTGCAAATCCAAACACGCCATCAAGGTAAGATGGTTAAAAAAGACCCTCGCTTCGAATCAAAACTTTGTGCCTTTCTCAAACTTTATTGTATAGAAAAAATAGTCTAATCTTAATAACATTAATTTTACTTATTAATATATTAGATGCTTTAGTGTTTGACTTTTGAAAATACCTTTTGAAAGAATTTGAAGCAGTGAATATATAATGCAGGTGTTAAGTATTTGCTGGATATTTTTTAGAGTTAAGTTTTTTTTTTTTTTTATATGCTATTGTTCATCTAGTACAAGGCCCAAGAGTCATTCAAGATAGAGGTTTATTGAATGTAAGAATTGTAGATTATGAAGGTAAGTTAGAGAGATAATTGTTGACCATAGTTGAAGAGGTTAAAATTGTTGTGATTGGGGAAGCATCCTTTTGGGACACAGCTCTTCACAAGATGTCCACATAGAATACAAATTGAATGAGGATAGTTGGCCACCGTGTGCATGGCATGGCAGATTTTAGCTGCATGTGCCTTTCTAAATTTTGTATTAATATCCTTTATACGGTTTCAGTGATATTTGCTCTGATTTTAAGGTTGACCATTATGAATAGTTCTTAAATAGTTTTATCTGGACGAGCTTCCACATTTTCCTGCTTATTCATATATCCATATACTCCAACTTCTTCACGTGTAATGATCAAATTAAGTTTTAAAAAGTATGAACGATTGACAATATACTATTTGTGGTCATATTAAAAGATGTTTTTTTTTTTTTTAATTTTTCATTTTGTATGCGTCCTTTATAAAAACAAATATTTATTCGGATTTTTTTTTTTTTTTTTTTAAATACTAAATGTCATCTCATATAAAACTCGAGAACCACTCTAGATAGAGGGCTATGATGAATGAGGTGTTGTTATATGAATGAAAGAGGTGGTGTTAAGAAGTGAAGATAAGGAGGTTAGATAACAAGTCTATTGCACAAAGTAGCAATTCTTGGAGTTGTCGAAGTGGGACTTTCTCTTTACATTTGGGATATTGAGGAAAGGAAGATGTCGTCCAACTCTGTGGAAATAACTTGGCATGTCCTAGCTGATAATATCTGAACTGGTCGAACTTAGGAATGGAACCCATCTGAACATTTGCCATAGAAAAACTTGCAACATTGCGTCTGTAGGAAAGAGGCTTTATGAGACGGCACAAATGATTTTAAACTCTTGTCAAGGCTGAAAAGTGAGGATTGATCAGCTCCAGTCCAGATTCTTGTAAAGATAAAGAGTGGTCATAGGAGTCAGTTGCTGGAAACTTTAAAGATCAAATTGACAGTTAAGTTAGGATGGAAATTCTTTTTCTCCATTAAAAAATAAAATGCTGTGAAGCATTAAAAAGAAAAGAAAAAAAAAGCAGCTTTTGTTTTGTTTATATCATGGTGTATTAAAAAGATTGACTGAAAACAAGGTGTAGAATATAAAATCCATGTTTCATGTTCTGATATTGGTTTCTAGGTTTGGTTAAATCCTGCCATCTTTATATTGTATGGAATTTGAAAAAGTTTAAATATTTCATTTATTGTAATTAGTGTCTTTAATATGAATGCTTTCTTTTTCAGGACAAATGACTTTGATTACATGTTTGAAGATTCTGCTTCCCCTGGTGACTATGGTGCTGTCAGTACACCTGCAACACCTGCTTATAATGCTGACACACCCAGCCCTATGGGACCTTTTACACCACAGACACCTGGCACTTACTCACCATACCAAGGGACACCTTCCCCTGCAGGCTATCAAGGTAAATGTACATTTTTTGTTTTACTTGTTGAAAAATACAAATAGTCAATTAATTCTGGCAGATAGATCCGAGATTGATTGAAAAAAATACATTGAGAAATGAGTTTGAACATTTATATCGTTTTTTTGTTTTTATTTGCCTAAAATAAACTGTTTGGAATCCACTTTTTTGATTCTGTGTGTGCTTGCATGGCTGGATTCTCCTGTTGAGAATGATGGATGAATGTTCAGTAAATTCTATGTTTTTACCTAACAATTTGCACAAGTGAATTGTTTAAAGTGTTCAACTGCCTGTGCACACTCTCTCCATCATAGCACCATGTCCTGTACTGGTTCACTGTGTCTGTGTGTCACATGTCAGATGATGCTACAATTACAGGCTTTTTTGACTAGAAGTTTTCCATCTCCCAACTGCATTACTGGCTGTTGACGTCTATAATAAGCCCATTCACCCTTTGCCAACCCTCTCCAGGCTGGTTTGAATTCAGTTTTCTTTTTCCTTGACTGGTTGCCAACTAAAGCTATAGGACCCAGTCTGTCATGCTATTCAACCCATAGTTGGGGGCGAGAAAAGATGGATTCATACCTTTTGCAAGGGTATTTGTACATAACTGGAATTTGAATTTGGCTCTCTGATTCTCATTCTGAACCATTTAACCATGACAGTGCTCGCACATCCAAGCTTACACCACCTGGTACCCCCAAGAGGTCATCCCCCCCCCACACACATGTGGAAGAAATACCTCTCACATAAGGTTGACACCATTGCCACTAATGTCTTACCATTATGCAAGAAGGTGTTTTTGCCACATTGTGTGTGTGTGTGTATATATATATATATATATATATATATATATATATAATGCCATCATGGTTTTGGTGCATCTCTTTTTTAATTAAGTAAAGCCACCAAGACACAAGGGTTTTCTGGGTGTGGGAGAGGTAGAAACAGGAACATTGCTAAGGGGTGAGAACAGAGGAAGAGTAATCAGGAGGACAGCAGATAGTGATTGACATTACTTATTCCCGGACCGAGTAGAAGCGCCCAGTGTTTACTTGTCCCCGGACCGAGTAGGAGCGCACAGTGATTATCTATCTCTGGGCCATACATAAGCTTTAGCTATTTAACTGTCCATTAAGCAAGCATATGTTTATGGAGTGAATTTTTGTATTAAATGACTTTATTTTTCATGTCATAAATACATGAACCCAACCTTTAGTTCCAGCATGGCTTTTATGTTTTTTATATAAATTGTCTTTTTGAAGAAATGGCAGTAAAAGAAACAAACTGTACTTTGTACTTAAATTCCAATTTGATCATAATGAAAAAAAGGCCTTTGAGAGCATTTAATTTTGTATGCTCAGTGTCTTGTTTATATTTATCAATAAATTAACAAATATAGAAAGAATACAAATGGTACTGAGATTTTTTTTTTATTGGTGAGGAAAAATCTTGCTGCCTTGTTTTTCCTGGTCACTTTCTATTTGTATATATGAGTTCTTTTCTATTTTTCCTAGCCACTCCAAGTCCGGCAGCTTATGTGGGTACACCTAGTCCTTCTGGATACCAAGCTTCTCCTTCACCTGCTGGGTATGCTGCAACCCCATCACCGTCTACTTATAGCCCGATGACTCCTGTAGCGCCCTATACACCGCAAACACCTGGTGCAGGTAAGTAATTTAAAAACCCACACAATTTAAAATCCATCTGCACACACACACACACACACATCACTTACAAGATATATTTCTTTAATATTTTTTGTTAATTTCAGCCATGGATCAAGCTATGACGGATTGGCATACGACAGATATAGAAGTACGAATCAAGGACAACCATGATGACAGTGCTCTCATTCACCACACAGGTGTCATACGATCCGTGACAGTAAGTGTCCTTTGTCTTGTTTCATTAAAAATTGTTGATATCTAGGTGAGTTCATTGTGATTAACTTGACCTCTTTTTTTAAGTTTATCTGATCTTGTTTAGCCATTCTTGGATATAAATGTCTACACCTTGTGTTAATATTAAATGTTGTCCTTTTAAATTCTTCCTTCATTTAGTATGTCATGTTAAAAGTATTGTAAGATAGTCCTGGGTATGATGACAAACTACATCTGGCAGCAAGTCCTCTGATCAGGAGATTGGAGGTTTTGAGGAGTGTGGAACA
The DNA here is from genome assembly GCA_964036315.1 of Acanthosepion esculentum. NCBI lineage: Eukaryota > Metazoa > Mollusca > Cephalopoda > Sepiida > Sepiidae > Acanthosepion > Acanthosepion esculentum. The sequence continues at coordinate 32,914,579 of OZ038492.1, read as the reverse complement.
ACCTCTTAATTGCTGCTGCTTTTCCCAGGTCCACCCTGACCAGGGGTAGTAACACCTGTTAGGGTCCCAGCTATGGGAAAATGGTGAACTCCCAAACAAAAACAAAACAGTATGAAAGTATAATACGAGCAATACACTTTTATATATAGATATTTCAAAAAAAAAAAAAGAACCAACATTACATTTTATAGCAAAATGACCAATACATTTTTTGTAGTTAAAGGCATAGAATTATGTTCAAAATATTGTTGAAGCCATAAAATTGATCAAAATATTTAGGCTTTGGCATTAATTAACCCATTTGTAAAACATGTTCACCGTAGTCTGAGTGTATAAATCCAACGTAGTAAGTAATTTGTTCAATGAAACAGCACCAATATCTAGTAGCAGCTGTTCAGTAATTCTTAAGGTCTTCCATATCAGAGGTTGGCAGTGAATATTCGGAGAGAGTAGGAAAGCGTAGTTCTTCAGGTCTTCCATCTGACAGGTTAGCAGTAGATATTCCGAGTAAACAAAATGGCCACCTTTATACACGTCGGATTGAATATTCCACGTCTTCTGATTGGTTAACCTTCTTTTGGTAAACTATAAAATGAGTCAGCTCATTTTGGTTTGCTCACTAGTATATAGGTACACAAAAAAACTGTAACACCATTGAGGTTGATATGCTGCTAAACAAAATCAACCATGCAACAACCAACCTTCTGAGAATTTATTTGGGATTTACCTTGTTTGGAACTTTAAAATGCTATGAAATATGCCAAAAAAAAAAAAATTTATATCATGGTGTACCCTTCTGTTTTAAAAGATGTTCAGGGGTTGATTGTCTAGGTTTGGCTATCATTTTCATATTGTATGGAATTAAAAATCACAATTTAGGCAAGTGTCTCACCCTCTTTATTATTGATTAAGGAGGCATAAAAACAAAACTTTTTTTTCTTTTTATTGAATATTTTTCTGCAATTTCTAAATTTTTAATAAAAATACTGAACTGTTTAATATCAATCCTTCTATATGCCAGTGAATGCTGGGCATTCTCTTCACAGGATGAAGAAAAAAAAACTTGAGACAAGGGAAATATGGTTCTACAAATGGATGCTGAGAATATGGACTGAACATATGAGCAATGGCAAAGTTTTAGGATACTGATACTTAACATCCGAAAGAGAGTTTAAATTTCTCTGGTAATAATGAGGAAAGAGAGCTTAGAAAATCTGAAACTCACAGTATATATTGAAGGCAAGCGGGACAGAGGAAAGCAGTTAAACTGGTTTCCTCTGGAAACTGGTTAGGTAGCTTTCCTTGTAAATTGTTGGCAGAACAGGGATTTGGAGTGATAGTGTAAAGATAAAATTTACAAAAGGCAGGAAATTGTGGAGAACCATGATTGACCTGAAGGGATATAGCACATAGACTACTACTACTACTAATAATAATAATAAAGTCCAAGTTTACCTTGCCTTATTTTACATTAATTCTATCTCTGTACAGCTCACTGAAAAAGTTGTCTTTTGTTTTATTGCAATTCAAAAAGCTTTTGAGAAATATTTCAGTGTCAATGATTAATGCTCTCTTTATTTTCAGGGTGGCATGTGCAACATTTTTATCCCAGATAAGGACAGAGTAGTGAGTGTAACAAGTATGCATTTGGAACCAATTCCCCCTGTAGTCGGAGAAAAAGTAAGTAAAATAATTATTTGGATTAATTTATTGATTCTTTTGTCTATGAAAATTTACTCGTTTTCAGAATCAGGCTTGCCTCCAACTGTGGATCTTGTCCTGTCTTTTACTAACTGGACAAATCATTCCACACGGTTTCAAATCCAATTTGCATTGGAGTGAACAAAATCTAGGAAAAGCCTGTTGTCTGTTCCCTTGTGAACAAAAGGTGAAAATATCGCCATGTCGAGAAATGAAATCACAAATCCTGTTTCCAGTCTCTTTCGTTATTTATTCAGAGATTCACTTTGCGCGATATGGTGGGTGGTGGATTCTTGGGACATCTTTGCTGCTACTTTGAACATTTTACTTTTAGGTTTTGTTGCTTGTCATAAAAATCAGACACTAAGATAAAACCATTCACAGTCCACTTTGTGGGAAGTCACTAGTTTTAGCAATTGAAACAAAATATTTTCTTTTGCAATCATTCATTGTTCCTGCAAGTGATAGAAAATGAATGCTGTTTGTGGGTGGGGGTGGATGCCTATTATAAAGTTCAGCAAATAGTTGTATATCTCACAATCTAAATTACCAAATCATTTTTTTTTTCTTTTCATATATTTTCATATTGTGAGAATTACAAGTTTTATGAAAACTCTGCTATTTTTGTGGCCAGTGTTATCAGTCTTGGGTAGTGGGAAAGAAGATTAGGTTTCTTGTTGTTGGTACCTATTACAACCCACAAAAGTAGACTTTCTAGATATTCTGGGGGAAAAAAATATTCTCAGGGTCTTGTTTTAAGCAAAGACAAAAATAGTTGATAAATTGAAGAAATTTGAATAAATTCAAAATACATTGAAAATTTTTGAAGCTTCAGGTTTTTGTCTGAATTTTCATGTCAGCATATTTAACTTGAGTAATAACTTGATATGTTCAGGATAATTTAAATTCTGTTAGAAAATTTACTAGGGTGGTAGATATTTTTTAAACAGTTATATTTTAACAAAATCAAAGTATCTGAAATTGTTGGTTTCACCAAAATTTACATTATTTTCATTTAAATTTTTTTTTTTTTTTTTCAGGAGATTGTTTGATTAATTATTAACTCTACAAAAATTTTTGTTTTTAAACAGGCAAAAGTCATTTGTGGGGAAGATCGAGAAGCCATTGGAGTTGTGGTCAGCATTGATGGTGATGATGGTGTAATAAAATTTGAACCTGATTCTGTGAGGATTTTCCCAATCCATTTTCTTTGCAAAGTTTCATCACTGCAAAGTTAGAATCTTGGCTTCACAAGCAGCTACTTGGCCTGACCAAACTTGACCATTTGTATATTCAGATTATCAAACACATTTTTTTTTTTCATTTTTTTTCTTTTGTCCCAACAGACTTTTTTTTTTTTTTGCGCAAGGATTTATTTTTTTCTTTGTCATTCTCTCTTCAAACTGCCCAAATATCACCAAGCTCACTTTTTGTGAAAAAATTAAAGAAATGAGACTTAACTCAAGACAAAAAATAAAATCATCACTCGTTTCTCTTTTCTATAATAATCAGCCACCATAACTGAACTCATTTTTCTTTCAGCTCACTTTTCTTTGTTGAGATTGCATTTGCCGACAAGTTATTTTTGCAGCATCTTTTAATACTTCCACTATTACAGACATTCTTGTACATCTTTACAAAACTTATATTGCCTGCTGTTTGCCTACATATGCATTTTCAATACATCCTGAAGTGTCATTCACTTACATTTATGCTATAAACTAAGTAGTGCTTAGTGCTATTCAACAGACGAATGTAAAAATATAAGCGTGTATAAAGCAATCTAATTTGTGATGTATGTTTTTATAATATTGTGTGTTGGGTGTCATTTAGATTCCAATATAGGTTTCTTTGTAAATGGCAATTTCCTATTTTACTCCAAACAGGCAGGCAACAATGCTATGACAACATAACATTGAAAGTGTTAATCTGCTAGTCTCACAAGAATTTAGAGTAATTTTGGCTATTGCTGTTGCTGCTGGTAATGAAGCTTTGGGACAGTTTGATTTCATCTTCTTTTGAAGACTCTTTTAAACTCTGTAAAGTCTAGAGAGAAAAGATTGAGCAGCTCCATCCCAGATATGGTAGCAATACTCCATTTGCGGTCTATTGTGATTCTGGTAAAGCTAGAGCATGGAAAGGATTGTCCCAAGTACATCAACTGCACAATTCATCTCCATAACACGGACTTATTGGCAAGGAGAATACAGCCATGAAAATCTTTACTGCCACCCAAGCTCTCCCATCCAACCACCCACCAATGGGGATATATGCAACTGTCTCGGCAATCAGTTATTTCCCTGGTATATTCCGATATTTATTGAATGTTTAACCTTAGATTTTATTATCACTTCAGAAATATAGTTTCCTCCTTATAGAATCATTAATGGATCTGTGTGTAGCAAAGTAAATTTTGGGAGTGCTAACACTTTTGCTGCTGTAGACTTATACATCTTTATGAAACTTACATTACCTGCTGTCTACATATATGTCTATTTTCAAGGCAGTACAAACTGTTGGTCCTTTGCGTTTGGATTATAGACTAGTACTTGATACTATTTCCAAACCAGTATAAACATATAGTAGTATACAATATAATTTCTTTGCTGACATTATATTATTAGATTGTGTTGGGTGTGTGGTTTAGCTTAGTCTTAACTGTAGACGATCTGATCAAAACTAAAATGGCAGTGTCCATGAGAAATTACCATCAGCATCCTTATACTCATTTATTTCCAGTAAATAGCAATGTCCAATTTTTCCCAAAATGGGCCAGCACAGCCAGGCAACAATGCTATAACAATGCAGCAGAGAAAGTGTTAAGGATTAAATGAGAATTATTCTTGGAAAGGAAAATATGGAGCAGATATTTTAGTAGAATTTAAACCTTTTTTTTTTTTTTTTTTTTTTCAAATCATTTCACCCCACTCAAGGTGAAAATGTCACTAGGATGCAGGGGCTTACAGAGAGTGAAAGTGAATAAGACTGTTTGTATTTTCCTCATTTCTCACTACAGAGTTCAGGAAAACAAGATGATGATTGACATTGCATTTAAATTTTTTAAGGTGGCAGAGTAGCAAGAAACTGGAAGGGAGTTCCACAGGTGAGTAAAAAAAAAAAAAAAAAAAAAAAAGTTAAAAGGAATGGCAGTTGCATCTAGCTAGTCCAACAGTAAAATGGTGAGACCTTGTTGCCAATCTCATGGCACACTTTCGAGGCACAAGAGGAAAAATAATCTTCAGAACAGTTGCCATGAAAATATTTGTAAAAAACACAGGGAAGCCATGTCATTTTGGTGAGAAAGTAACTGAAGTTGAGATGCCAAGACAGGATCGATTACAGATCCTTTGAAATTTGTCAGGGATCCCGACATATATAGCAGGATTGCCAGACCAGATAGGGTAGATTTATAAATGTGCAAAATGGATTCTGATGAGAAAAAATTTCTGGCACAACACGGTGAATTGACTTTCCTAGCAGTAGACCTAGCAATTGATTTAATATAATCACTCTGCTTTATGTAATTGGAAAACGTGAGAAGGCATAGGTGTTGCTCTCCTGGAGTTTAGCATCAGCTATGCTGATGGCAGCAGAAAGGTTCTCTGTGATGATTAAATGAAAAGTTTGTTTTAGAGGCATAAAAATTTACAAGCTATTTTTTGCCCCAGTTAACCACTGATTGGAGATCCTTTCCAAGAGCAGTTGCCAGGTTAAGTTTGTTGGACTTGCTACCAAGACAGGAGTAAATAGTTGTCTCATCTGCATAAATACATAATTGGGAACTGATGACATCGGGAAGATCATTGAAGAAGATCAGAAACAGTGTAGGTCCAAGAATAGAGACCTTGGGAATTTCTGCAATAGTACAAAATGATCTGGAAGCATACCTGTTCAACACACCCTTCATTACATGATTTGTTATGAAAATTGGATTAAGCCAAATATTTGTCCAGAGACACTAGCCATTGAGCTTGTGAAGAAGGGCAAGCCCTCTTGAATGTCTGAGATATTTAGAGTCACAGGTAAATTTGACGTTCTTATCTAAAGCTTGATTGACAAATTCTGTGATGGCTGTTAACAGACCTGGTGAAACAAACTATAAAGGTGTGAAGTAAGATGCTTAACCAATTTAGCGTTGATTAGAGCCTCGAGTACTTTGCCAAATAGAGGTTAGAAACTAAAAGGTCAATAATTTTAGGGGTTTAGAGGGTTCTCCAGAGTTCTTAAAAACAGGAACTGCAGACAAGGACTTATAACAAGCTGGAAAGGAAGGAGCACTGAAGCATTTATTGGAGCTGAAAGAAGTGGAGCCAGTTGGAATAGAATGTTTTGGTCATTATTTTTTTTTAATTGGGCATATGTCAGTATTACTATGTTATATTTAGTGAGAACATGTGTCTGAGTAAACATCTTTATATATATATATATATAATTTTTTTTTTAAATGAAAAGTTTTATTAACGAAAACAGGAATTGAAGGTGTATTCTTTTTTTAAATCTGGGAAATCACTGTAAACTGGTAGACTTAAATTTCACTGTTACCTCCTCCACCTAAAAAAACCCAGGTATGTTTACTCTAACACATGTACCCACTAAATATGATATTTATAGTAATAAGAAATAACTTTGGTTGTATGGGAACTGGCATCTCGATGTGATGTAACTTAACTCGTTTAATTCAGGTTGGCAAGTTTTGCTTTTCTATGCCATCCTATTTCTAAATTTTATTTTTATTTTACTTCATTAATTTTCTCTTAATACTTGCCTCAGCATGTGTGTTTGCGTCTGTATGTATATATAATATATATATATACACACACACACACACACACACACACACTCCCTTATGTATGATACTTCTCGCCGGTCGGTCCTATGCTGGTCAATACTGTCGGTGAGTGTCCTGCTCTGCCACATTGTGCTTTTTGATCTAAGAGCTGACAAAGACCGAGTTGTTGTCAGCAATCGCAGCACTGGTTCAAATCACGGTGATGCTGTCACAAAGGGGAAATAAAACAAATTTTCTTTTCAGACGAAATAAAAATTGACAGGAAATTCTTTGACTCAAATATATAGTTCTCTGTACAGAAAAATTCCTTTCCATTTTGAATTCTATCGTCACACTATGCTCATTTTAGCTAAGTCGGGAGTTCTCTTTGGCAGCAGGTCGCGTGTGCTTCGGCAGTGCATTCGTCTGCTCCTCAAACTGCAACTGAGTTTGTCGCTTCAGTGTTCTGCTTATATTGACTCTTATCCAAGATTGTCATGTAAGCTAATGTGTTTGGGGACTCGGGGGGGGGGGTTCTCCTGTCTTTCAACAACAGTTCTTTGTTGTGTAGCTTTGGAAAATTAATTATCTCTTCAAATTTGGGAGATCCCTTCTTCCTACGGATAGCAGTTACAGGTACTGGCCCGTCCGTTCCCCTTATTTATGCCTCGCATCTCCCAATGGGCTTAGGCAATTCCTCCGTCTCCCTTGGTATCTCATCTAAGCCTTTCATCTCGGTTATCATTTTGACACATCCAATTTTTAAACCGCGTAGCGTGGTTTAGCTTGAGGTCATTAATTGTAATTATCGTTAACAAATTTTATCCCAGCTTAGTCTTGTTTATATAATTAGAAATTTACCAGCGGTTTCCTCCGGCAGCTATCACCATATCTTAACTCAATCGCATTTATGAACCCTGGGCTGGGTATTTACATAAATTCTATTTCTCGATTTGTTTACAATTTTCCGCTTTTTGATAGGTGGAATAAATCACTTTCTCAACTTCCGCTTTCGTCTTTAAAAATTACCAAATTTTATCTCCGGCTGGTTTTATCTCCGACGTCTTTGGTAATATTTCCCCCCAAAATAGCAGTCATTTTCTTCAAGCCGTCTCTGCTTAAAAAAATACTTAAAAAATAAAAGAAATTTCACTTCTCTTAGTTTATCTATCGTTTCATTTTTTTTTTTTTTTAACCCTTTTCGTCTGGTTCCAAGTCATATTTTAATTTTAACCCTTTCTTTCCATTTACCACTGTCACATACGCGCATGTCTGCATAAAGTGATTTCACATTAATTGGTTAAATCCCAGTATTATATTTTAATGGGAGTCCTTGAGTGGTAAACTGAAAGTGAAATTTGGCTTGACGTTTTTTTTCTCAAGAAATTGGATATTAGGACTTTAGTTAAAACTTAATAAACTTGCATTTTAATTTGCTTCATTCAATTTTGTGCCCATGTATATATTATTTCAAGAGCCATTCGTTTGTGGCTGGTTGGTTCTTGTATCTGGGAAGAACTCGAATTTCTTTGACAGAAGCCGAAAGAAAAGTAGGTCAATCGTTAAAAAAATTGAATCTTCAATAACCCCCCACCCCTCGTACTATCATTACCAGCTTATTGGAAGTCCTCTGTAGTTCCTGTTTTTAAGAACTCTAGAGAACGTTTTGGCCCCTCTAACTATCGCCCTATTAGTCTCCTACCGAGTATTCGAGGCTTTAATGCTGAAGTGGTTAAGCATCTTACCTCTCACGACCTCTTTAACAAATAATATGGCTTACATTTTGCCAGGTCTATCGCTGATGTGCTAACGGCCATCCTTGTATATGTGTCTCAAGCTCTTGATAAGAACAGCGAAGTTCGAGCTGTGGCTCTTGACATTTCGAATGCATTTGACGGTTTGGCACGCTGGTCTTTTACGTAAGCTCCAGGGTTATGATATTGCAGGACGATTGATTTAATCCAATCGTTCCTATGAAGTTCGTTTTGAACGGGTTCGATTCCAGATCCTTTCACGCAAACGCGGGCGCCGCCCAAGGCTCTATCCTGGGTCCTACGCTGTTGCTGATCTTCGTCAACGATCTCCCTGATGTCATCAGTTCCCAAGTAGGTATTTATGCAGACGACTAGCGTTTACTCCTCTTTCAATAACAAATCCACCAGAGCTGACAAAATTAACCTGGCCACTGATCTTGAAAAGGACCCCCCAATCAGTGATTAACCGTGGCAGGAAATAGCTTATAAATTTGAATGCCTCCAAAACAAAACTGCACTCATTTAACCTCCATAGAAACTTTCCTGCCCGCCAATGGCATGGCTAATGCTAGACTCCCGGAGAGTAACACACTGCGCTTTCTTGGCTTTGTGTTTTTATCTGACTTGAAGTGGATTGACTACATCGAATCAATAGATGCATATACTGTGAGGAAATTTGGTTTATTGTGTCGTGCCAGAAGGTTTTCTCGTCAGCGTCCATCTTGCACATTTACCGTTCGTCTGTGCATTGAATACTGTTGCCATATCTGGTCTGGTGCTCCTGCTATCCATTTTGAGGTTCTTGACAAAATCCAAAGAAGGATCTGCAATGCTGACTTGGCATCTCGTTTCACAATTTCTCACCGATGTGTTGTGGCTTCCCTCTTCCCAACAAATACTTTCATGGCAACTGCTCTGACGAGCTTTTTTCCTGGTGATCCGACTACGTGAATTTATGCGTGCTACTAGATTGTCACCTTTTACTGTTGAAATATTTAAATGAAACTGCCACAGGTTCTTTTCTCGCGCTTCCCGCCCCTGGAACTTCTTCCGTTTACTTGCTTCCTTGAAAACTACAATCTTCAAAAATTTAAATGCAACGTCAATCGCTATCTTCTATCTTCTTGAGTCCCGTTCATATTTTATCCATTCCGAAATCCTTCCCCCGCACCCAGGCTTTTCTCTCGCTTTGCCTCTCTCTAAACGCCTGCGTAATAGTAGCACTCTCGCCTTGCTAGAGTGAAATGATTAACAAAAAAAAAAAAAGCTGTCTGAAAACTTGTCAGAGAGTCTGCTGACCTTGTGGCTGGGAAAACAATTATAGGGACGGCAGCCCCCCACTTCTGACCCTCTACACCTCTCCCTCAGCACGTAATGTTTTATGTTCGAGATCCCTTGTCTACACTGAGTTATGGCAGTGGAAAGTTAGCTTATGTATCTGTGTATTTTCTTAAATACATAAGATAGGAACATAATCGCATACACTTCGGATCAATAAATATTTGCCAAGGGGTTCTGAAATGTGTATTTTCCCCCAGATTTTAATTTAGCTTATATTAGCTTATTTTAGAATCTAATTATAAATTAGCAAGAGAACGTCTCTCTATAAACTTTGTAAGTCTCATTGCTTAAAGCACAACAGACATTAAACACAAAATTACTTGAATCACCGCAGCCTAATCAAGTCTAAATTCGCATCACAGAGACCAATATAGTTCAAGTTCGTTCATCCTGAAAGACAATCTGAAGAAATCGACAAGAAACAGATTTGAGACTCGAGAAACCATTCCTTCTGGAATATCAGAAAAGTTTCACTATCTTTGGTTTGTTTTACGGCATATCAACCTCAATGGGTCATTTAATGCCGAAAAATCTTTTTTATTTCTGGTAATATTTTTTTCTTTAAGAATGTATAGCTGGTAATATTATTTTTCAAAAACGTATAGCTGTTAATATTATTTTTTTTCAAAAACGTATAGTTGGTAATACTATTTTTCCAAAGCATACAGCCGGTAATATTATTTTTTCCAAAACAGACAAAAAACGTATAGCTGGTAATATTTTTCAAATACGTATAGCCGGCAACACTATTTAAAAAAAAAAAATAGCCGGTAATATTTTTCCAAAATTGTAAAGCTGGCAACATTATTTTTCCAAAAACGTATTATCAGAGACCCTGCTGTTGGACATAGTTTATCGTCATACTCAGGACGCGGATGTAGTTTATCTTCATACCCAGGACGTTCACTATCTTTGCATACTATTATTTTTCTCAAATTATGAGAACAATTATGTAATATCGGTACTCCTATATATCTTTTTAATCATTTCATCCCAAGCAAGACAATAAAGCTACTAAGATGCAAGTTACTGAGAGTGAAAGCAAATAAGAAAAAGATTATTAAGGGGCGAAAACAAAAATTAAGACAGAAGATTGACATTGCTTTTAAATTTCAGAAGATCAAACTTAAGTGGAAAGCAAGAAGCTGAAATAGAGTTCCACAAGCGAGAAGTGTGAGCAGGATCTGTTAGCATAGAACTTACGGTTACATCTAGCCATTTCAACTGTAAGATGAGACTTTGTCGCCAATCTAGTCTCTTTCTTTAAAGTGCCATGCCTGATACACACTTAGGCGATCATGTATCTTTTGAGACATGACTGATGAGGCAGATTTTTCCCGTAGTAGGTTGCCATTTCTTTCTGCGGTAGGCCAGTTGCCATCGATGCTATAGAACTCGGTCCGTCCTGCTAGTTACCTATAGTCGGGGGGAGAAGAAGAGGATTCATACCTTTCTCAAGTAAGTCATTCCCACGTAAATGAATGTAATGGATTCGACTGGAATTCGAACTCTGCTCTCTGATTCCTCAATCCGAGTCGCTATCCATTACTCCACTGTGCCTAGTGCGCTTAAATTCAGAAAGTCTAGGTACCATTGAATATTTTTGTGGAAAAAAAAAAGAAAAAAAAAAAAAAAAAAACAGAAACCAAAAACAAATGTGGCACAAGGCCAGAAGGGTGATGAGGGAAGACTGGTCTTCACCTGTGTTATAATTAACCTTAGCTAGCCACAATCTCTTGTCCAAACACTACAGTATTTCTTATATCAAAACAACGCATTCTTATTTACCATTCTTACTACAACCACCATAATACCTCAGAGTCTCTTATGACGTCCTAACTAGAGTAAAGTTCATCAGAACAATTACAATGAAAGTATTTATAGAAAAGGTAGTGAAGGCTAGACAATCTCTTTACAGATGAAGAGAAAATGGGAAGCAGCAGAAATGTGGTTCTACAGAAGAATGCTGAGAATACCATGAACTGAACATGTGGGCAACGACCAAATTCTAAAGAAAATAGAAACAAAAAGGAAACATACATAATGTCAGAAAGAGACAGATGAAATTGCTAGGGCACATAATAAGGAAACATGGCTTTCAAAATTTGACACTCACTGCCTCTCAGCGCGATCAGGTTGTGTCTCTTGGGGATCTTTTGCTGTGGTGTATATATATATATATATATATATATATATATATATATATATATATATATTGTCATCCACAGACAGACTGTTTCGCTGTTTCACAGCTCATCAGTGTGGCTAGACGTCCAGTTGCCTCTAGCTAGGATCGAAACCCCACTGAATTTGCGCCAGTCGGAACTTCTACCACTAAGCCGTCGGCAGGGATGATGGTGAATTTTAGCGTGTTTATTTTTAGATTTAGATAAACACACAGTAACTGACAGTGACTCAATTCTGCCGAAGAGTCGTACAATATATATATATATATATATATATATATATATATATATATATATATATATATATATCGAAACAGTCTGTCTGTGGATGACAAATATATATATATATATATATATATATATATATATATATATATAATGTGTGTTTGTGTGTCTGTGAGTGGATAATTAAAATAATTGCTTCATGGTCAAAATAGAAAGAAAAGAAAATTTTAATTAACAAATGAAACTGTAAATAAAAGGAATATTTTCCCATTATCAATACAATTTCGCAATATTTTACCCAAACTTTGAATGGTATTTGGTT
>OZ038492.1:32894782-32897282 GCA_964036315.1 Acanthosepion esculentum | reverse complement strand
ATTCAGGAAGACAGAAGATGGCAATTGATGTTGCATTTAAATTTTTGAAGATTGTAGGTGGCAGGGAAACAAGAAACTGGAAGAGAATTACAGGAGGGAGAAGTGTGAGAAAAGAAACTATTAGAATAGAACATGTGCTTACATCTAGCTATTTTAACAGATTGGTCATGCGTGGAGTGGCATTGCCATGTGGTAGATTGACACCCTTACATAAACGTCCAAGCCTCTTTTGATGAACAACTTCTGTTCAGTATTTCACAGAATGACATGCATGAGCAACACATCTTTTGCATCATAAAACACAGTTGCCACCAATTTCTTTACTGTCTCTAGCGTTCGGTGACAATGGATGCTTCCAGATCATGGAATGAACTTTTGGTTTGGTTTCGCTTGGTTTGTTTTACGACATATCAACCTCAATGGATTATTTAATGCCGATAAGATTTTTTATTGTTGATAATGTTTTTTTCCAAAAATGTATGCTGGTAATTTTTTTTTTCAAAAACATATGGCTGGTAAAATTTAAAAAAAAAAGGATTGCTGATATTAAAACCTATATCTATACTTTCATAGTGTTTTGCCCCCTTTTGGGGAGCTAACTATTTTCACGTAGCTGGAACACTGACAGGTGCTACCACCCCAGGTCAGGGTGGACCTGGGAACACCAGCAATTAAGAGGTGGTTCCACGCTCCTCAAAACCTTTTGATCCAAGACCTTGCTGTCGGATGTAGTCTATCTTCTTACCCAGGACGCATAAACTTTTGTCTTCGAACTAACAGAATCCACTCAGGTCTAATCGTCCATGACTTTGATTATGGAATAAATCTATTTGTAGTGTTTGTGAAGAAAAAAAACCTTTAAAATGAATTAAGATTTGGTAAATTTAACAAATTAGACAGACAAAAATGGAGTAATGGATAGTGGCTCGGATTGAGAAATCGGAGAGCCGGGTTCGATTTTTTGTTTTGCGATATAGTATTTTTGTCTAATATTTGTTTGATTTTTTTACTTTTTTATTCTGTTATATGCGAGTTATTTGAAATACCAGATAATTTTATTTAATTATATGATTAAAAAAACCCACATACATTGTTTACACAGTTACTACAATATCGTGTCGATTAACGTGTTATTTATTTGATACTTGCTGCCCAAATACATCCAATATATATCAGTAACGAAAAAAAACGACACAAAATGTTAAATTTATAAAGTCATATATAACTTGTCATCAACTGTAAATTCAGAAATAAATCATCTATAAAATTTGCAATAAGTATTGATTTATTTTCATTTTATTTTCCCAGTAAGTTCATTTAAAACATTAGTATTGAATAAAAAGGCATTTCCTTGGCGGATTTTCATTTTTGTATTTTATAACAATCTCCCAAAGTAAAAAAATTTTTTATCGGTAAACCAAAAATTATCCATAAAATAACAGATCTCCCCTCCCACCAAAGAAATCAATTCAACAAATATTTTTGAAGAATGCTATCGATCTTGTCACTGTCGCAGACGGAAGCCCCAGGAGATGTCAAGTGGAATCAAACGGTTTGTTTTCTTTTTTTACATTCCATTTTAATTGTTTTGATAGCTTCTTGGAAATGATCGTCCACACGCGCACGCGCGTACACACACACACACACACACACACACACACACACACACACACACACACACACACACACACACACACAGAGTATATAACCAACCCTCACTGGACAAAATTTATTACGTGTGTAGTAGCAATGTTTGAAAATGCATTTGGCTAATATTTAACGCGATGTTGTATTTTTATCGGCTCTGGTTACTTCCCTTATATTGTGGACGCTTGTTTACAAAAACATCGTAGCTACAGCAGATAAATTTAAAATTTTAAAATAATTGTAACAGAGCGCGTTCACAGAAATCACCGTTATATTAAGTTTGTCTTCGGAATTCAACCCCGAGGATGATCTCGGAGGAGAACGAAAGTACTTGGGATAACAAAAATTACGGCGCCTTCCTTGATGAATTTCAACTTAACAACAAGAAACTAGTTAGAGAACGAGAGAGGATTATTCTAAAAATAAATAGACATAATATGTTTATATTATTCAAGGAAACGTGCTTGAAGATATACTGGCTATATATATATATATATATATATATATATATATATATATATATATATATATATATATATATATGTAAAGAAAAAGTTATAATTGTTCTAACGATAGAAAAATGTATATTTTAAAAAAAGAGAGAAACCGCAAACGTTTTTGGTTATAATGTGGATTTGTTTTAGAGTATATATTATATTTTATTCTTCATATTTTTGCTACACGGGTTTCTGGTCTCGTGACCTTCTTCAGGCAAATTAGGAATCAGTTTTTAAAGGAAAACATTTTCCTTATGCTCTTCTAATGTTTCATTGTTCATTTTCTGTATTTGTAGTGAGCCTTGATTTCATTTTTGGACTGTTGGCAAAAGTGAATTTCTGCCTATGTAGTAATA
>OZ038492.1:32809782-32889782 GCA_964036315.1 Acanthosepion esculentum | reverse complement strand
TTGTGATTGATTCTAATAAGATGTTCCTTACAATTTCCTCTTTTTGTGACGTTTGGGAATTTCTGTAATAAAGTATTTTTTAAATTTTATCTTCCATGTTTCTTTTGGGATTGCTTTTAATAAAACATCTGTTCTTATTCTTTATTTTCCATGTTTCTACGATAGTCTCAATAAAATATCTGTTACATTTTCTTTAATCTATCTCTTCGCGATCAGTTTTAATTAAATATCTCTTTTATTATTTAATCTTTTCCGTCTCTTTTGGGATTGCTTTTAATAAAATATCTAGATGTCTATTTTTCTCTGTTTTTTGCGATTGATTTTTACAAAATGACTGTTACATTTTATTTTTTGGGATTTGTTTTTTTTTGTGTGGGGGGATTGCTTTTAATAAAATGCCTACTTCATTTATTTTTCCCTGTTTTTTTTTTTTTGGGAATGATTTAAAAATACGTTACATTTTTTATTTTCTGATTGTTTTTGCGATTGATTTTAACAAAATGTTTGTTACATTTTTTTTTCTGTGTCTTTTCCGTTTAATAAAATATCCGTCACATTTTCCGTGTTTTTTGGAGTGAATTTAAGAAAGTGTCTGTTATATTTCTTTCTGAAACTATCTTTTACAATTGTTTTTCATCAAATATTTCTTTTATTTTCTCCTGGGATTATTTAAAAATATCTGTTATATTTTTTTCTTACCCGTGTCTTTCATGAGTTTTTCTAATGAAATATTTCTTTCGTTTCTTCTTTTCCGTCTCTTTTGTGATTGTATTTTATAAACGATATTTTGCATTTCTTTCACGATTGATTTGAATAAAATATATTTTGAAATTCTTTTCTGTGTTCTTCGTATATAGATTTTAATAAAATATATGTTTTTTTTTGTTCTTGACCTTTTGTGCTTGATTTTAAGCAAATATCGCTTACCATTCGTCTTTTCCATTGTTTTGTGACGGGTTAGAGCAAAAGATTATCAACGTTTTTATTTTCTGTACCTATTGTGATTAATTTTAGTAAAATAACTGTTTTATTTTATATCTTTTTATGTCTGTTATTTCCTTTTGAACACCTGTTTTACATTGAGTTTGAGACAGAAGGACTCCTTGTTTGTACAACGAAAATTGATTTTTTTTACAGTGAAGGGGCGCATCTATCAGGCTATTGTTCGGACTATCCTTCTCTGTGGCTGCGAAACGTGGCCACTTAGAGCAGTTGACCTACGAAGGCTTGAAGTGTTCGACAATGATTGCTTTCGCTACATTCTGCGATGCCGCCGGATCGATCGTGTACCCACAGCCACTCTGCGTCGTCGCCTGGGTCTCTGTCCTTTTCTACCCGTCCTGCTCCAGCGTCGTCTCCGATGGTTCGGGCATGCAGCTCGACGCCCGGAGGGAGAGCTCATCCCCGATGTACCCCGATGTACCTCCTTCTCTTCCTGGCTGGCGAACACCTGTCGGTGGGCAGCTGAAGACGTGGGCTAGCACGATCAAGGATGACCTAGCAGTACTATCGGGTCCGCAAGTAGTTGGTCTTCGATGATGGAATCGCAAGTGGCTCGCCATTTAGTGTCACCTGGCTCAGGATCGGCGGGCGTGGGCAGCGATTGTCCGAGATGCTGTACTTGCTCGGGAGGAAGCCGGTTCAACCCGACCAGGGTGAAAACCGATACAAGTCAAGTCAAGTAAGATGTTCAACTTGTACAAGGACCGGGAGCCACTCGAGGTAGAGGGTTATAGAGTAAGAGGCACAGTTTATGCAGATAGGTGGGGGGAAGATAACGGTTAATCTTAGATATGCACAGGCCAAAGATTGGGAAAACACCGTTTTGGGAGTCTGTTCCACAGAGCAGCATTTAACAAGAAGAATCTGCACGAGTGAAACTTACTTCTCGCCGATGGAATACGAAGGGAATGATGATGATTCGCCACAATGTGCGTAGCATAGCGGGTCTTAGCCGTGAAGGTTAGAACTGGTGGAACGAAAGAACACTCTACGTGGAAATAACGATAGAACAGTGAGAGGCTTGCGACGTTTTCTCTGTGAGGAAGGGGTTGTAGGGTGTACAACAATTTGTGACTCACAAGTACGCGGAGACGCTTCTGGACTCTGTCGAGACTGGAAGGCGAAAACTGGGCAGAACCTGACCAAACATGACAAAAGTACTCCATTTTAGGCCTGATCTGACTCCTGTACAGGTAGAGAATAGCAGGAGGAGTGAAGTACTTACTGGAGCAGTACAGATAGCCGACCATTTTCTCAGCATCTTTAACGATAGATCGTATGTACAAGTTCCACTTGAAGTCTGGTTTGAATTTGTGGAGTTAACTCCACTTAACGTCCTAAAAAACCGCCAGTAGAGGACGCTTTCTGAACCTATAAATACACTGTAATATTTTCTATCATTCTCTTTTTCCTATTTCACCCAGGGACGGTAAGATGGAGGTCAAACGCGGAGAATAACGCACACGCGCCAGCTGTTTTTCCTATTTTCTTTATACACGCTAGGATATAGGTCTATCGCGAAAACACGTTTCCCATTGGGAAACGCACACACAAACGCACACACACACACGTACATACACAACTTCATTTTACTTCATTTATTCTAGAACTTCTATACACACTTTACATACACGAACAATACTCTAATCTTTTCTTGTTTTCATGCATGTGCATTGTTTTGTCACATACATATAATGTCACTGTCTTTACTGCTCGCAAGAATGTAACTTTTTGTCTTTTTAATAATACATTATCGTTTGTTTGTCTATATATTGGTTTTAGTTGTTTCCTTGTATTTCATTACCCGGACTCACATACCGAGTCCGCTACTTTTTTTGTGGGATAAACATTCCAGGAGACACGCATTTCCCAACTGTAACACCAACGTACATACCACCCGCAACATACTTAAGTCCCAACAGGCGCTCAAGGCATAGCACCTGCACGAGAGAACATTAATTCATCGTGGTTGGTGATAGTTCAGGGTCGGATAGGTAATATGATGGAATGTAACTAGTTTGGTTTTTGAGGCAATAAATGTGACCAGCTAGTTAGGTTAGAGGAGAGATCAGCTGGTAATCTCTGGTCGCTACAGCTAAACAAAGTATTAAGAAACAGGAGAATTTCCTTAGAAATAAAGCGACAAAGAGCGATGAACCCCTACGTAATATTAACCCTCTTATATAGAAATGAATGCTGGACGATTTCCTCATAGATGAAGAGGCAACTGAGATGGATACTGAGAATACCATGGATGGAGCATGTGGGCAACAAGGAAGTTTTAAGGAAAATGTAAATAAAGAGAACACTTATATTTAGAATCAGAAAGAGACAGATGAAATGTCCGAGACACATGATATGGAAAGATGGCTTGGAAAATTAGACACTCACGGGATATATTGAAGGCAAGCAGAACAGAGAAAAACATCCTGTAACGTACATTTGCGTTTCATCAACCTGTGGTTCATACAGCAACTATGCTGAGTAGACCTTAGTTACAGTTTCTGGGAGAGAGAACTTACATACATACATAATGCATACATACTAACTTACATACACTTGATTTAGATGTAGGTTGATAGTCCTGTTACGGTTTTACATTCTCTTGTGCAGGTGTGGTAAACTGGGGTATCTCTTGCAGCTGTTGTTACGTTAATATTTTGGTGAACTTTCATATAACATTTTAGCACATACTTTTCCATACTCCTTGCAATATATTGTGGCTGTCGACTCACAAAGCGTGTATGACCATCACCGTCATGTCCAGTCCATCAGTTATGCACCCCCCCACAACACTGCATTCATTTGTTGTGTGAACGACAATGGCTCATAAAGCCAGCCAACGATCTGCATTTCTTCTTACATATATTTTCCAAGCCGTCTTTCCTCTATATGAGACCTAGTGATTTTAACTGCCTCTTTCTGATGTTCAGTATAAATGTCCTTTTTGTTTCCATTTTCTCTAAAAATTCGTCATTGCTCACATGTTCGGTCCATCTCCGGGTGGTGGAAGTTGACTTTGAACATCATCACTTCCAATATGTCTTTTTATATGTCTTGTCAGGCCCGACCTGGACTTCCACACTCTAGTGCAGATCGGGCATTCAAAGCATGCCAATATGAAATCGTCATTTGCAATAGACTGTTGATGTTAGTGTGATTTCTGGTGATTAGTAGGCCTGCCTTGGACAGACATATCCGATTGCATTGGGCACATAGCCAAGTTGGCACCTCATGGCAATTCAGGGATCCCCTCCAAACACCTCGCTTCAGTTCTGCGTATTTTTGGATATGGAAGATCTTGACGCCCTCAGCAATACCAGCTCTTCAAGTAACCCGGTCTTCAGCTAGAGTCTCCCAGTTATCCAGACCAATATTGCACTTGTATAGTGACTCTTTAAGGCAATATAAATACATACATAGACTTTTAAGCATTGAATATGCATTTCTTTTTATTATATATTTTTTCCTATGGCTTTAAACGTTATATTTAGTGGATATCTGTTTTTGAGTTGGCATCCCTGTTTTTTTTAAATTAATATTTCACTGCTTTTTTTAAACAGTGAAATTAATATCAACCAATAGTCTCATTCAAGAAAACGTGCCTCTCGATAGTGACCGAACCTATATTCTATTCTTAGATTAAAAATGTAATTCAGGTTTGATTCGTTTCTAGAGGTCAATTTTATTAAAAAAAAAACTCTCATTCCCTAGGCTGGTAGATGTTAACTTCACGGTTAAAAAATGATGTCTAATCAAACGCGTGTTCCTACGAAATATATTGTTTATAATAAGAAATACATACAAGTGTGTGTGTGTGTGTGTGTATGTGTGTGTGTGTATGTGTGTGTGTGTGTGTATGTGTGTATGTGTGTGTGTGTATGTGTGTGTGTGTGTGTATGTGTGTATGTGTGTGTGTGTGTGCGTGCGAGAAAGAGAGAGAGATAGAGATAGAGAGAGTATACACTAGATGTATATACACCTACTTTGGTTGGCAATAACTGTTGAGGGGCTACCTCCGATCACCTGGAATAAGTAAACACACACACACACACACACACACACACACACACACACACACACACACACACACACATACGTTCTTCTAATATGTTCCATGGCTCTTCAGAACATTGACGAGCGATTACGGCTCTCCACAACTTCTCGTCCTTTGTCTTTTTGTTATCTTTCCTAAACTTTGGTCCGCCATTCATTTACTCAAGCTTGCTAGGTAGGTTATACGTTGTTTTCCTCTGTCTCTCTTGTCTTCAACATGCCTTGTGAGTGTCAATTTTTCCAAGAACTCTTTCCTCTATACGAGCACTAGTGATTTTAACTGTCTCTTTCTGATGTTAAGTATAAATGTCCGTTTTGTTTCCATTTTCTCTAAAATTTCGTCATTGCTCACATGTTCGGTCCATGATATCCTCAGTATCCTTCTGCAGAGCCACATTTCTGTTGCCTTAGCTGAGAATATGTATGTCTCAATCTCCATAAATACGTGGGGCACTATTGTAAGTGGGGGTAATATGCTGTCTAAGTAGTCCACAACTAGCAGTGGTTTACCTACTTCACGCCGCTGGCGAGTATTGTATTTTGTTAATGTTATAAAGATTACCATTTCATTTCCAACCTCTGTTTAGGTTATTCCTCATTCAGTAACCCTTTCTAGGTTACAACAAATACCATAGACAATATCTGATTATGTGGAACAATTTTGAAAACAGTTTTTTTTTATCTTGACAGATAATTTTTGTTTTTACACAAATGTTTTGATTAACTCACTTTTCATTTGAAATTAAGCAGGCCATTATTTTCAGACAAGATGATATCTATTTTACATTGAAATAAACAAAACACGTTTTTAAACCTGTGTATTATATTTGCCCTATGCGCAAATATCCCTGAAAAAGGTAGGAGGAGTACATATCCTTCTCCAGCTATGGGTTAAATATTAAAAATTGTATTTGGAAAAATCATTGGTATTCTCAGAAACATTTTAATGTAATATTCATTCCCAAAATAAAAAGAATTGTTTTGTTGTGTGTTTATATATATATGCACCTGAAAAATTTATTTCGGTTGAGCTCTCTGGGGAGGAAGTGTGGGTTTGTAAACAGTGACTATTACGGCTAATAATGCAAGACTCTTCGGTAAATCGAATCGAGTTCTCTCAGTCACTGTGTGTTTATCTAAAAATAAATACTCTTAAATTCAATTTCATCCCTGCCATGCGCTAACGGCTTAGTTGTAGAATCCCCGACTAACGCCAATTCAGTCGGGATTCGATCCTAGCTAGAGGCAACCGGAAGTCTAGTCGCACTGATGAGCTGTGATACAGCGAAACAGTCTGTCTGTGGATGACAATATATATATAGGGTGGATCCATTTTAAATGTGAATTAAGTTTAAGCGTCTAATGATTTTTTTCTTTTTTTCTTTCAGATTTAACAACTTAAGTCTTTGGCAATTTCAACCATGGAAAGATTAACAATCAAACAACGTGTTAAAGTTATCGAAGCCTATTAAGAAAATGGACGTTCAAATTTATAAATATACGAAAAAAAAAATATGCAAAAATGCACACCAAACCTTTTGTGGATGCAGTGGCTTTTCAACAATCTGCCTTGGATTTTCATCAGACCAAATGCGACAATTTTGCTTATTAACGAATCCATCAAGATGAAAACGGGCTTCATTGTTTTTATAATGCAAAATATGTTTTGGCATTAATAGCCTAGAAAAGTTTGAAAACCGTAAAAAACAATCAAATCAAATAATTATATTTATCATAATATTAAATTAATGGATGTTTAATTGGATCCATAGATGGATCCTGAAAGTCGAAGGATTCATAAATAGATCCCGAAAGTCAAAAGATCCAGAGATGGATCCTGAATGTAGACGTAGAATTACGAAAATCTATATAAAACTCAAGCGTATGTGTGTGTTGTGTGTATGTGCGTGTGTGTGTGTGTGTGTGTGTGAGAGCGAGCTAAAGAGAATGAGCGTATTTTTCTGTCTAACGCAAGTTTCATCAGGGCACTTAACAGTTCAATCCGCATCGGTTGCCTTGCCTTGTGCCAGACTTACCTAAGTTCAGTAAATAACACGGACGCCTCACAAGCTAGTCTGATTAACCAATACTACTGAGTAGTGAGTTCGATCCTCGCTGTATGCCCCATACATGCGGTTTTGTGCCAAAATAAAACTAAACTCAGTAAAACTGACGCCTCTTAGTTAATGTGTAGCGAGCTAGTCTGCTTGATCTTTAATATTTGGTAGTGAGTTCGATCCTCACTGGGTGACTCATACTTGCGACCTTGTAATAAACTAAGCATAGTAAATGACAACTTATGTTTACTGAATTTACTCTAATATAGCGCAAGGAAGCAACTGCCGGTCTTAAAATAAGGATGGATTTGCGTCAGTTGCTTGCTAGCTATTGCTTCACAGAGAGTAGTAGTAGTAGTGTTAGTAGTATTAGTAGTAGTGTTAGTAGAACAGATTTAATAAAATAAAATATTTCTTTAAAGTATCATCTACTTATCACCCTAACACCTCATTTAAATTAACACCAGTATTCTTAAGGACAGGTTAATCAGATAGCTTTGTTTCTGAAACAAGATACTTGGATAACCAAAACAAAACAAAAAAAAATCAAAGATCCAGTACCAAAGCAAAGGACAATCCTACCAGGACACCAGGACCACTTACTGACATCAGGAAAAGAGGTCAGTTCCCTCTACCATTTCGCCAGCAAGTGGGACCACTCCCCTAACCATCAAAGAACTAATCAGGGCAACTGCTTACTACAAAGACAGACGGGTTTCTCCCTCTTTCTCCGTTCCAACGTACTGCGATCTACGAACTCTGTTGCGCAACATAATAAACTTTCCAAAACGACGTTCATTCAGCGTTCATTCATTTTGAATGTAATAACCAACATTTTGCGAGTCCTGGGTAAGACGATAAACTACATCCGACAGCAAGGCCTTTGATCAGGAGGTTTTGTGGAGCGTGTCATGGTCCTAGCAAAGGACAAATAGTTACCCTCCCCCCCCCCAAAAAAGGGGTCGAAAAATTATGAAAGCATAAAAATCGGTTTTAATACCAGTAATACATTTTTGGAAGAATTATTACCAGCATACATTATGACCAGCAGTATATTTTTGAAAAAGGAAAATATTACCAGCAATACATTTTTGGAAAAAAATATATTTCAAGAGATAAAAATCTTGTCGGCATTAAATAACCCATTGAGGTTGATATGCCGTAAAACAACCCAAGCCAACATTTTGCGCCACACTCTGAATCATCAATCAACTTGTAATTAACAGAAATATGTTGTAACGTTTGTATCAACTTGTAGTTCTGGTTAATAATATTTCAGAGAGAAACACTGATTAAGGAAAGGCACTGCTTAATCATGTGAATGGATATTACAATGCTAGCGAATATCGCAGTTAGCGCGACTACTGTGCAACTCCATTGTGTCTGCCTTGCGACTACTTTTATGGTCAATGAAAGAGTCCATGTTCAAAGCTTTAGTATAATGAAGGTCGGTTGTCTTTCTCCACAGCAAACAACAAAATGTATATGCTTTTTTTTATATCTGTTTCCGATTTACGCTAGAAAGCTTAATGCATTCCCATTATGGATGAGAGTAAAAATCTGCTTGACAAAACACAACAATGTAATCTACTTAGAAAAATATACATCTTCCTTAATTTATATATCTATTCCCAAAAGCTTTGAGGGCGAACAGTTTAATTACAAAACAAGTTTCAATAGATTTAGTAGTGCAGAAAGTGATATTTTTTATATATTGACTCGCTCGTTTCCAACGATGGCGCTTTGCAGAAACGTCGCTACTGTCCATAAATATTGAACACTGATCAGTATCCAGTTGTTTCCAGCAGCGAATATATCACCGCTTCAGTTTTCACTTACGCGATGCAAATAGTCAGTCACAACTGGGGCATACGTTTTATATCCTGTGTTCTCTTGGAGGTTTGTCTGTCTAAAAAAAACAAAAACAAGTTCACATTATACATTGCTACTAAGGGGCGTATTTATATCTTTAGGTATTGAGAATTTCGGGACGTAAATCTCAGTTTAGTGTTCGAATTTGAGGCCCTATAAGCCCCAAATTCGAAAACTCTATGGTTGCCATTCCCAAACAAAAACTAAAAGTTTAAAGAAAAAACTGTTAGAAGAAAATTACTCAATTTAAGAAATTTTTAGAAGATTTCTTGTATATTCGATTTACAATGTCGAGAAAAAATATTGCCTTCTATATGAGAAAGGTTATATATTAGGTTTTGACTTATAAATAATTTCCGATTTTGCTTATTGATTTTATTCTTCAAGAAATAAAGTACACTTAAATTTTATTATATTATATATTCATCATTATTTGCAATGACCCGTTACCACTTACCTTACATTTACAATTCTTCGACGACTTTTGAGTAACATTCTGCGGGGTTTGAGGCGAAAAAGTCTTCAACAACCTCTTGAATATGGTTGTCATTAGACAAAGTTTTCAAAGCGTTTTGCAGCGGTCAAAAAACGTAATAATCAGTTGGTGTTGATCGGAAGCGGAAGTTGATGGGAGTAAAGAAACAAATTAGATACTGGTTTGGAGAAATAACGAAAGATTTATCTTCATTTACAAGATATGAAAATGTCTCTGATGTCGTATAGTGTAGCGTTCGAATGTACGGTGTACAAGGCGTGAAATGAGAGTGTGAAAAATGAATATGTTTAACCCGGCTGACTGCTTATTGGCTATCGGCTTGGGCTTGTCGCATTTATAGTGGTGTCCGTTCTCTTTGTGTTCACAGGAGGTCGATTTAATAGCCTGATGGTCGGACGGGCAGTCAGCAGTGCTCTCGGGATGCATCTATGGTTAGCGTATATGTGTAAAGTCTCTTTCATTCAGGTCTTTGCTCTCTCTCTCCGTTGTCCGGCTTCTCTTATAGTCTTTATAAGGGAAAAGTACGAACGTAGTTGTAGACTTTTGTGGCAAGCAAGAGTCGCGTGTGACTTAGCTTGACGAAAATTGGTGTGTAGTTAGAGATATATGTTTTCTAATGTTTGTATAAATTTGGCTTTAATTTGTTATCTTTAAAAATAGTTTTTCTGCTATAGTGTAAAATCAGATGAATATGGCTAGCGTGTGGGGTGGATAAAACAGACCAACCAAGTTCCTAAATATTTTCTCGCATTGTTCTTGCTGTATGCAGCTTTGCATTGGCGGATAACAATATTTTTTTACTAGTTTTGGCGTAGGGTGCTTTTCGATCAAACTTTTAATGGACATGTTGCAGATGCTGGATCTATAAATGTGCATTTAGTATTTCACTAAAAGAATATTATCCGGACGATCCCTCAGCAGGTAAATTACTTTTCTTCCATAGAACTCAGCTTTTGGGGTCGGATGAGGAGATTTATCCTGGCTTTTGTGTTAAACATTGTCGTAGGCAATCTATAATTTTTGTGATATAATTAAAGAATGATTAGTTAAGATGATACATTCGTCATTACAAATAGCTCCACCAAACGGACATTTCTTATGACTGAACCTAATATTATATCATAAGTTTTGATTATTATTACATGTTATAGATATGTAAAATTTAATATAATAATTACTTTTTTAATCATTTCACCCCAAGCAAAAGAATAAAGCCACTAAGACGCAGGGAGTTTACTGAGTGTTGGAGTGTATGAGAAAAAAGAAAAATTCTATTAAGGAGAGAGAAAACTAAAAGAACAAGAATTAAGAAGACAGAAGGTAACGGTTGACATTACATTTCAATTTTTGAAAATCAAAGTTGACTGGAAAGCAAGAAGCCGGAAGAGTCCTTCACAAGCGAGAAGTGCGAGAGAAGAAACTGTTAGCATAGAACTTAAGGTTACATCTAGCCATTTCAACTATAAAATGATGAGACCTTGCCGCCAATCTAATACCGCGCTTAAATTCATAAAGTCTAGGTACCAGAGAGGAAAGCTCATCAGAACAATTACCATGGAGGTATTTGTTAAAAAAAGGCACAGTGAAGCTACGTTACGGCGGTGGAAAAAGTGACTGAAGGCGAGATGTCAGATCAGGACATTGGAGACTATTCTTTGGATTTTATCAAGAATCTAGATTTAAAATAAATAATACATCAAACTTAAATAAATACAGGTGGACACATAAATAACCCGTATTATTATTTGCTGGTATGAATTCCAAGACAAACTGGTCACTTCAGATATATCACAATGGTTTGACGACAATCTTTATCGGCTGCTTGGTGAACCTTTGTTTAAAAAACAAAATAAGTTTTCATCATTTCCGCTTGTTGAAGATCGGCCATATCTTGGTTGGTCTTCAAGTAAAATTTGACTATTTTGAATGTCATTCATACACTTATGCTTAACGTAAAGCTTCTTTTTAAAAAGTTACTCAAATCATTACAACAGACTCAGTTGCAGTTTAGTTAAAGTAAAAGGGAAAAGCGATGGGAATGGGTGAGGTGCATGCAGCCACAAGGGGGGAAATGCCATGGAAATAAAATTTATTCACCCCTGAACCATATCACGTTACAGTTCAGCTCAAAATATTTTGAAGCCCTAACTACCTAAAAGGAAAAAATTATTATTATTATTATTATCATTATTATTGTTGTTGTTGTTGTTGTTGATGTTGCTGCTGCTGCTGCTGCTGCTGCTGTTTTTCTTCTTCTTCTTCTTCTTCTTCTTCTTCTTCTTCTTCTTCTTCTTCTTGGTTTTTCGGACAAATTTCTGAATCGATGAGATAGTAGAACATATTCCTATTTTACTAGTATAGGACTTTACGCCCAATGGTATAGTGATTTTCCAAGCGTAGCTTAGATGCGACACAAGGCCGAATGTATGGGGCACCAAGTGAGGATCAAACTCACTACTCAGTCGCAATTGTTCTAGCAAGAAAAGCTTGCTAACCACTACACTGCCTCTAGGTGCCCACACCCGATGGTATAGGCCACAACGTCTCAATTCTAACTGTGACAGTAATGATTTGAACCCCCGCCCATATTCTAGGAACTTCAATCCTGAGGTCGGTGTATTTCTTAAGCTTGTCAATTTCTTTGAACTTAATATGGTTAGCAGGAATAACCACCTCTATGAGGTTTGGTTTGTTTTAGGGCAAATCAACCTCAATGGGTTATTTAATGCCGGCAAAATCTATTTATGGGAATATTTTCCTTCAAAAAATCTATAGCTGGTAATATTTTTTTTCAAAAAATGTATAGCTGTTTGTATTGCTCGTATTTTTTAAAAAGTATTGCTGATAATAATTTTTCCTTCAAAAATTATTGCTGGTAATAATTTCTTTTTACAAAGTATTTCTGGAATTAAAACCTATTTTTACACTTTCATAGTATTTTGACACAAGTTTGGGTGTTAACTATTTGCCTATAACTGGGACCCTAACAGGAGTAACCAGCCCGGGTCAGGGCGGATCTGGAAACACCTGCAGTTAAGAGATGGTTCCACGCTCCTCAAAACCTCCTGATCAGAGGCCTTGCTGTTGGAAGTAGTTTATCGTTTTACCCTGGACGCGGATGTAGTTTACCATCATACCCAGGACGGACGTCTATGAGGAGACGTTTTCTTGTTTGTATCTTTCTTTGACAACGACACTTCTTCTTCTTCTTCTTCTTCTTCTTCTTCTTCTTCTTCTTCTTCTTCTTCTTCTTCTTATAATAATAATAATAATAATAATAATAATAATAATAAGTAGTAGTAGTAGTAGTTTCTCATAATATCTGGTAATTAATGTATGGATAGCGGGTTACGACCAGCAGCCTAAGGTAACATGTAAGTTTCCACTGACTCTAATTATTCATCATCCCTCGGATTAATCTTACCGATCCTAAGAGGCTTCCTTTCACTAACAATTCCGCTGAGCAAGCAATGTCAATTTTCTTTATCCATGTAACCACTTTGTCAGTCACCATAAAAAGGTCACCAATGAAAATTGATATGATTGTGACCATCATCTTCCAAAACCTTGCGTGTTCACACTTCAATGGGTCAGAGCTGATTACTTTCTTTTCTTCCTTATGGTCTATCCTTCTATCAAAGGGACACGTTGCATCAATGATTAACCAATATGTCTTGTTTGCTGTGCTACAATTTACTACTACTGCTACTACTACTACTACTACTACTACTATTATTATTATTATTATTATTATTATTTCCGGTTTTGCATATTTGTCGTTCGATACTAAATTTTTACCTGAGGCCTGAAGTAAGAGAAACTTTTAGTCAGTTTTTGAACATATTAAGAAAACTTTTTCTAAATATGCGTGTGGTACCCATGAGCCCAATCTTTTGTCTCCCAGATATTGCAGATTTTCTAGGGATTTTCTTAGTGCGCGTATCAGTGCGCTATTTAATTATTCCGAGTGCTCCTATTATTATTAACGGAATAGTTGCTGTGTTTAAATGCCACATGCTTGCAATTTCTATTCGCAGGTCCTTATATTTTATTGTTAGTATTCATATTTGATTTGATACCCCCCCCCGACTCTTAGATTTTTCTGCCAAAAACCTGCAACTTAAAGACAAAACCTTTTGCTCGTTAGGTGAGTTACGCCAATCAATGCTGCCACCAGCGCACTCACCAAAATGATGGGCATTCCCAAGGCGTCTTACGAAGCAGAAATTTTCCATTGTGCAGTAACCACAAAGGGGACAACTTGATCTGCTGCGATACGTGTACCTGTTATATACACTTATATGATTTAATAACATAATGGGCATATACAGCTATATATAAATATAGGTATACAGAGTTTATACAGAGGTGGGCATATACGGTCATATAAATATATGTGTATATAGAGCTTATAAATAAATGGGCATATACAACTATATACATATATGTGTATTTAGAATAATATGACAAACTGGTAAATTTGGTATATAGAATTATACAATATTATGTATCATTATATCATATGTGTATATAGTGCTCATATATAGATGGGCATATACGCCTATATACATATATAGATATATAGAGCTTATATATATATATATATATATATATATATATATATATATATATGGGTATATACGGTTTATACATAGATAGGTATATAGTGTTATATACATAGATGTGTATATACAGCTGTATATATATATATATATATATATATATATATATATATATATTTATATATATATATATATATATATATATTACAAAGAGTCAATCATACCTTGAATTAATCAGCAATTTGAATGCGATTATTGACGAAATCACTTCGCTAATTGACAAATATAAGCATTCCATGACTGATAATCCTGCGAATGATGAGATCCTCATAAATAAATACAATGGATGTGGTGTATTTTTATTTTTTATTTCTGCTAGTATACTTTCACTGCATCGCGCAATCATCGTCAGGCTTTATTATCCATCAGAATCAAAACTGGGAGACAATTTTTGTGTTAATCCGACCGAAATATATATATATATATATATCTTTATCTCAGCGTTAATTTTGGGCGAGCTGCTTTCTCACTTAATGATATATTCCTTTTTCTCTTTCTAGATTTCCTTAAAACAATTTGAAAAGCCAATAGAACCTAGGACTCGAAAGCAAAGATCCTTCTTTATTTAAAAAGCAAGTTATGTTGTAGGTCCCAAAGTAAAATGAAAAAATAAATAAATGAGAGCTTTAATTTGTCATGTGACAAACAGTCCCTTACTCACACCAGTAACCACAAGGGAAATGGCGTCTGCATATTGTTGTCGTTTTTTGTAGAAAACTATAAAATAACGATTGATAACGCGGGACTTCTCGCTCCTAATGCAACATTATTAAAAGTGCCAAAAACTGTAGTATGTATTGATTACGATCAGATGTGTAATGTTTGTCTATAACATCGCTTATTCTTCTATGGTAATGCTTTTAGGATTCTTAGACGTATTAGAATTGACAGGACAGTTTTCCAGATAGAAAAGGGTGTAGTTTTGATTGAAGGATGAAAGACGGACGAAGAATTGAAAAATGCAGAAAAATATACAAATTATTTTTACAATGCATGTGTCCAGCTACAAATATTGCTTCTACTCGTTTTTTTTTAAAATTTCTTTTTTAAGCTTATGTTAAGCTTATCACCCCAAGCAAGGCTGGAAGCCACTAGCACGCAAGGGGTTACAGAAGGTTTGGAGGAAGAGCAGATAGGAGTGGTAAAGGAGAGGATGTGGAGAAAGATAGTGGATCGATCAAGGCAAGATTTGGAGCGAGAGCAGATAGGAATGAAAGGTGAAAGGATGTGGAGAAGGGAAGTGGATAGATCAAGGCAACTGGAGATGTCGATTGACGTTACACTTAAATAGTTTGAGATTGTATTTGTCAGGGAAACAGGAATAAGGAAGGGAGTTCCACAGGCGAGATGTGCGAGACATGAAGCTATTGGAGTAGAAGAGACGTCTACGTCTAACAGTTTCAACGGTGAAGGGGTGGGAACGGGATGCCAGCCTCGTAGGACGTTTACATTCATGAGGCCTAGGGACCAGCGAAAGCAGCTCCTCGGAGCAATTACCGTGAAAGTATTTGTAAAAAAGACAGAGAGCAGGAATAATTATATTTATAAGAATAAAAGTCTTAATCATTTCATTCCAAGGCGATAATGTCACTAGGACGCTGAGGGTTACAGGAAGTTAAAGATAACGAGAAAGCTTTTGTAGAGAGAAATGAGGAAAAGGACAATGAAGGAACGGTTTTTCAGGAAGTAAGAAATGGCGATTGACGTTGCATTTAGATTTTTTAAGTTTGTAGGTGTCAGGGGGGGGGGAGGACAAGAAATCGGAAGAAAGTTCCAAGGGTGAGAATTGTGAGTAAAGAAAATATTAGAATAGAACAGGCGGTTGCATCTAGCTAGTTCAACAGTAAAACGGTGAGACCTGGTCGCCAGTCTGGTAGTACGCTTTAATTCATGAAGTCGAGGCACTTAGAAAACCAGTTCATCAGAACAGTTGTCATGAAGATATTTGTGGAAAAGACAGATGGAATCCACGTCATATTGGTGAGAAAGTGACTAATGACGAGATGCAAGATTAGGATCGATTACATTACAGACCCGTCTTCGAATTTCGTCAAGAATCTCGATTTATACAACAGGAGCACCGGATCAGATTCGGCAGTAGTATTTACGACCATATGTCAGATTTATAAATGTGCAAGACGGATTCTGAAGATAGACATTTTCTAGCAAGACACAGTGAACCAACCTCCCTAACAGTGGACGTAGCAACTGATTCAATACAGTCACTCCACTTGATATCAGTGGAAAACGTGAGACCAAGACGGCGTAGAGTGTAGTTCTCCTGACGTTTAGCGTTAGCCATGCTGATGGCAGGCAGAAAGGGTTCCTCGTGGTGATTAAATGAAAACAGGTTTTGTTTTGGGGTCGTTAAAATTCACAAGCCACTCCTTGCCTCGGTTAGTCACTGACTGGAGTTCATTTTCGGGAGCAGCTGCCAGTTTTACTCTGTCGGAACTGTCGGACATGCGCCTATAATAGGAATAAATTGATGTATCCTCTGCATAAATACCTAGTTGGGAATTGATGACATCGGAAAAGTCATTGAAGATCATGAACAGAGTAGGTCCAAAGATATAGCTCTGGAGAATTCACGAATTAATATGAAATGATCTAGAAGCGTCCCCGTTCAACACGACCATTACACGATCTGTTAGGAACAGTTGGATAAAGCCAAATATTCGTTCTGGGACACCGTAGCCTTTGAGCTTGTTGAGAAGAGCAGCATGCCAAACTCTGCGGAACCACAGTCCGAACCACAGATCGAGCTTTGTCGTTTTTTATCTAGGGCTTGACAGACAAATTCGGCGATGGATAGCCGTTAACATATCGGCTTTAGACCTGACAAAATAGAAGCCATATTGTTTATCCGAAATGAGGCCGTGTGAAGGTGCTTAACCATTTTAGTGTTGACTAGGGTCATTAGAATTTTACTAACATGATGTAAGAGACCAATAGGGCAATAATTTGAGGAATCAGAAGCTTCCTCATTGTCCATAAAAATATAAATTGCAGAGGAGGACTTCTAACACGCTGGAAAGCAAAAAAAAAAAACAAAAAAAAACAGTGATGCATTTATTGTAAAGTTTGGAGAGAACAGGAGCCATATTAGGTGCACATTTCTTTATGAGAATTGCAGGGATACTGCCGGATCCACAAGCCTTCTGGAGATCTAATTTAGAAATGATAACCGAAATCACGAGCGGGGCTATGTGCATATCACTCAATTGTAACTCTGTTCTAGAGGGGAAATACTCCAGATGAGTCGAGAGTAGAGTTGGAAGAGAATTTACGAGAAAATCACCCTGTTTTATCTGCACTAGATGTCAGCATTTCAAATTGATTGAAGAGAGAAGAGATTATGGATTTGTTTTTGTTCAGCACACTCTTGCAGAGCCGCCAGGAAATCTCTAGAATCAAACTGTCAGAGGCTATACGGTATCTCATTCTATCAGCGAATCGTAACTTTGTCTCTTTGAGGGCATTCTTATATTCATTACGTGCGGTGACAAAGAAATGTTTGTTACAATCGGATCTGTCGCTCTGGAAGAAGTGATTCCTGTGGGCTGTAGCGACTGAACAGGCAAGAGGGGACCAAGGAGAAGATTATGGTTTCACTTTTTATTTCCGAGCTGACACGAAAGCTTTGATGCCTACTTTCACCCAGGAAGAGACCACAGGGGCACGTTTCTTAATAGTATTATTAAAAATTACTAATCGAAGAGGCATCGCGAAGAAAATTACGAAACGATTTCCAATCAGTACGTTGATAGAAAGAAAATGATATTCTATTAATAGATTTTTTTTTGCCTGATGTGAGAGCGTGTGACCGGAGTTATCAAGAGAAAAGAGCTGATGAGCACGACATGAGTCCGGATAGGAGGTTAGGAAAAAACCAAGAAGAGAAGTGCGTTTCCTTCATAATTACAAGGGAAACGCGTCGAGAAATCTATTTGTGTGGAAGATTGAGCATCTCCCTCATCTCTTAACACCCCCCCCCCGCCAAAAAAATTTAAAATCGGAATAAGAGGGGTGGGAACAAGTGCAGGTTTAGCTTCGAATAGATGTGCTAAGGCAAAATTAGTTAAGGGAAGTGGCAGTTTTAAATTAGTATAAGTTTAGATATCCCCTAACGGAATAAAATCTAGCTGATACATCTATTGGAGTAAGAAGAAATAATACTACAAACAATAATTATAATAATCAAATGATACAATTACAATTTCAGATACACACACACACACACACATATACATATACATATATATATATATGTTCAATATATAAATATGCTGTTTAATAAGTAAACAGACAACTACTCAAATATGGGTATCCACTAAAAATAACGTTTAAACCATAAATTAAAAACATGTTGGCTTAATAAAGGAAAAATACATTCTTATATATATATATATATATATATATATATATATATATACAGTGTAACCCGGATATAAGAGAGTTGTCGGGACCGGAGAAGAAGTATCTTATATCCGGGTTTCTCTTATATCCGGGTTTGGTCTATTATATATACATTAACGTAGGCTCTAATTTAGGACCAGAGAAAATATCTCTTATATCCGGGGTTCTCTTATATCAGGGTTTCTTTTATATCCGGGTCTCTTATATCCGGGTTACACTATATATATATATATATATATATATATATATATATATATATATATATATATATATATACACACGCATGTGTTTCCGTTCGTCAGTTTTTCGATCTCGGCGAATCATAAACAACTTGAAGTAAAAGGTGTGGAGTAATCCACGGTTACCTCACTTGTCAAGAAATGGTATCTACCTTTGATATAAAAATGGAGTATGAATGAAGATTTTAAATTCTACGCGTCAGTCAGTCTTTTTCTGTTGCTTGAAGACTCTACGTCAGTTTGATTGGCAAATTATTTGCTTGAAATTTCCTTGCGCAAAATAAGTGTGAGTTTGGTTACGTCTTTTGCTGTTTTGTATACATTATTCGTATATTGTTTCCTGTGACTTATTTTTGTGTTTGGTTCTAACCGGTGTTTCCAATCGGTGTCGTGAGAACGTCAAAATTATGGCGGAGTCTCAAACTACTGATGTCACCCCCACTGAAGTAGTCCCTTCGTTGTGGACAAAGGAGAAGCCCCATCAAAAGGACCCAAGTATTATAAAGGACTAAAAGAGAAATATGGTGATTATATTAACGAAAGTGAACTGTTACCGGTGAACACTAAAACTATTTCTCTGTTAACAACCGATGTTAAAACACGAAAACTAATTGGCGTTAGCAGGGAAATTATGGAGGAGGCCCTGAAGGACCACCAAATAGTATTGGCTAGAAGAAGCAATGCGATTTGGGATATCTTGCTTGCCTCAGAGGACGCAGCAAAAAACCTGACGGGAAGAATACTCCTTACCAAAACAGTAAGGCATATGGGAACGGGAAAAAACAAAGTTACTCTGCATGGAGTTCCTATGTACATATCAAAGGACTACTTGGGATATTTCTTTGCCTAGTTTGGCGAGGTGTCTGATGTCTTGCCAGTTAAAAGCAAAACATAAATATCAATTGGAGACATAGAGGTCTGGGTAGCTCTCACACGGAACAACTTTATGAAGATTCCCAATATGCTGATGTGTAGGGGTCGTTCCATTTATGTAGCTGTTAAAGGGCGACATCCTCTCTGTTGGGTTTGTGGAGCAGCGGAACATCTCTCCAAAGCATGCCCCGGAAAGAAACAGGAGCCGCAATCTCAGCCGCATGAATGAATGGGGTGCGAACAAGTCCAAAAGCCGGGAAAGATCCAGGTGGATGGACGGAGATCACTAAAAAGGGGGAAAAAGTGGCATCCCCTACCCACCATGCAGAGCCGAAAGAAACAAAACGGGATCAACAGCAAAAGGTTAAGAAGTCTCAACTGGAGCAGGAGAGCAATCAGAAACAGGAGGAACGGCAGGAGGACCGCCATCCAGAACAGCATAAATGTCAGGAGGTGGAAATGGAGGAGATGCACCCACCTCGGTCCTCATTCTAGAAAAGAGAGAGAGACAGAGAGAGAGAGAGAGACAGAGAGAGAGAGAGAGAGAGAGAGAGAGAGAGGGTGGAAGATGAGGAGGACAAAGGAGAAATAAGCACAAAAAAGAGAAACGATCTGGACGAAGTAAGGCAGACAAGTTGATAGAGAAACCAATGTCCCAATCCGTCCCTGCTTCGCCAACAAAAAAATAAACATATTATAAGAGCCTCCCTTGTTCACCCTTTAAAGCCCCGCTGTTCCCACTTCGCAATACACCTCCTTACATCACACCAACTCCCAACACACTTACAACGGATACCAATCCACCAAGAACCACCCCTCCAGCCAACACCCCTTCTACCAACACCCCTACAGCCAATACCTCTTCTCCCAACATCCCGTACACTAGCTCATCCCCCAAAAAAGAAAAAAAACTTGTATCACAAAGGGACAAAGTCCTGTCAGGTAGATAGGCAGGCCCTTTAACGACACCTCTCGTCCCAAAATGCTCTTCTCAGACCTCTGCTTATAATTACTGTCGTAAATGGGTAGTCTGTGGAAGACTCGGAATTTTCCGAAGGCCGCAGGTGTAATGACCCGGATGCGGAGCACAGGGAGGGATCTCAAGGTGTGAGACTACCACTCCGAGGTGAAAGACGCTTTTTCAGAAATCAGAATGGTAGAGATGGGGACAACAAATTTAAAGAAATTGCAGAATTTTTGTGCTGGTAGGGTCCCAGTTATTCTCCATCCATCCTTATATAGGGCTCTGAAACTTATGTATCCCACGGACGTCGGTGGCATTGTCCTGGATGGTCGCATGATGACAGAGATGGGGACAGGGAGCCTAGGACAAGCCGTCGGGGTCTTTAGTGCCGCAGATTTCCGTCCCGCCTTTGTTTAGGGGAACCCAACTTAAAAAATGTTTCTTAAGTTAGCTAGTTTAAATGTGTGGGGCTTGAGGGACTTCGTAATCTCCTGTCCTTCGGTGTAGATGTAGCTGCGATCCAGGAGACGCTTTTTTTTTACGAAGTTGATGCGCGTGTGCTGTCTAGCGACTTTGTTGTCTATTCAGCATACGGGGACCAACAGGCCAAAGATGTTTCTTTGCTGGTTAAACGTACCTGGATGCGGGGTGGCGGTTGATCGTGGCTGATATTGCCGTGAACAATAGTTCGTTTCATGTCGTTGCGGTTTATGCGCCCACCGACCAGACGGAGCGTCGCTCGTTTTATCGGCAGTTAGGGCCGTTCCTGGTGGATTCGTCGCGATTAGTCTTAGTTGGGGAATGGAATGCCACCCTGGACCCCTATGTAGACAGGGGGCGGGGAGCTAGTGGGAGGTCATTGGGTGATCGTAGCCTAGTTGATCTGATTTGCGATTTCGGTCTCGTCGATGGATACCGGGTCGATTATCCTAGAGAGGAGATGTGGACGCGGGCACGTAAGTTGCCGTCTACCCGGGTAGCCAACTACCAGGATTGAATGTTAGTGAGAAGAGCCGATATAGATTTATTAGTCTGTCCCACGTTCAACTGGTTAGGCTATTCGGACCATAGACTCGTCTGTGCCTGAGCGTTAGATTCTATGCCTAGAATGGCTGGACACTGGAAGTTCAATCTGTCCTTACTGGACAAGCGGGACTTCCAGCAACAGCTAATTAAAGTAGTGCAGCGGGAGCTAGTGGAGCGGTTATTGGGAGTAGGTGGTGGGAGAGGCTTACGGATTGGATTAGGTCCTTCACCACCGAATATAGTCAGAGGCTCGCACTAGATAAGGCTAATACGGTGAAGACACTTAAAGCTAATCTATTCCGGGTGGAGGCTGGTAGATCCCCTAGAGATAAATTTATCTATGCAGGCCCTTGAGCGATCAACTAGAGAGCGTTACAAGGGTCAGATAGTTAGGCATAGGTTAAACAAGATGT
This sequence comes from Acanthosepion esculentum, assembly GCA_964036315.1. NCBI lineage: Eukaryota > Metazoa > Mollusca > Cephalopoda > Sepiida > Sepiidae > Acanthosepion > Acanthosepion esculentum. Next base: position 32,867,743 of record OZ038492.1, on the reverse strand, counting down.
CTAACAAAGCTGTGAACATTGGCGCAGAATTTCGCAAGGAAGGGATCCGTCGAGGCTCTGATAATTACATTCGTGAGGTCAAAACTCCAGGGGGCGTGCTCTGAGGTCGACTGACGATATGTGTGAGGCGTTTAGGCGGCATTTCGAGAGCCGATTTACCAAAGATACTGGTCTCAGTGTTGATGAGTTTCGCAGCTAATTAGCTGACTTTCCTCGGCTTTGCCGACTGAAGCGGCTAGCTGCGAGGGAGAGATCACGGAAGGCGAAGTCTACTTGGCATTGAAGAGGTTCAGCAGTGGCAAGTCTCCAGGACTTGATGGTCTACCCTATGAATTATACTTGAGGTTGTCGCACATCTTTGTGCCGATTTTGACTGTCGTGTTCAACAACTGGTTTCGGCAGGGATCCATCTCCAGTCGGTGGTCACGCTGTTGAAAAAGGGCAAGGATGGAGGGCGGGAATTAGATGATTATAGGCCCATAACTCTGCTAAACACAGAGTTAAAGATTTTGGCCAAGATCCTGACGGAGCGTTTGCAGTCAGTTGCCGAAGGTCTGTTGGGACCCGATCAGACTTGTGCTGTGAGGGGACGAATAATTCAGAGCAACCTGCATCTGATCCGCACGATCCTTTAGGGAGTAAAAGACGACGATGAGGCCGCGCTAATCAATTTGGATCAGTTCAAGGCATTTGATAGGGTTGATCATTAGTACCTGGATGCTGTCCTGCAGACCGCCGGATTCCACCAGACTTCTTTAGGTGGATTAGCCTCCTGTATCGCTCCCCCAGTGATGTTGTACAGATGAACGGAATGCGGTCGCGCGCTTTTGCGCTGTCTCGGTCGGCTCATCAGCGTTGCCCACTGTCGCCGCTACTTTACGCTTTGGCGTTGGAGCCTCTCCTTCGCTGGCTGAGGGACGGGACAGGCAGTCCGGCCCTACGTGGAATTGCTGTCCCTGGTGGAGCTCGAGCCAAGGTTTCCGCGTACGCCGATGACGCATCCATTTTCGTGTCGTGTCGCAGCGACATTGAAGTGGTACAGAAGGCGCTTGAACGAAAAGGTCGCGGAGGCCAAGATTAATCGCAACAAGTCTTCAGTTGGACGGACGGTCTTGTCCGCATTCTCGGAGTGTTGTTTGGACCCGATCTCCAGCTGGAGAAAAATTGGTCAGAAGTACAGGCAAAAGTCGGAGCGTCGGTCGCGACATGGTTTCGAAGGAGGTTGTTCTTGAAGGGTAGACCTGAGATGTGTGCCACTTACATCTTTCCTCTCATCCTTTACCGCTTGGCTGTACTTCCTCTTTGCGATCGAGCGCTTGTTGTTCACCCTCCTGTGGGGTGGGCCCAAGGCGAAGGTTCGCAAAGAATGCTGTGTTCAGCGTCCGTGTCATGGAGTGCTGGGAATGCTACACTTGGTGAGTCATCGATACGCCTCGAGGTTGGTTTTCCTACGCCGCGTTTTGACTGAGGATTCGATTTTGGTGGAGAGTGTTAGGGACGCCTTCTCTAGCCTTACGATCACTCGGCCCATTTCCTGGGCTAATACAGCCTCGATAGGTCTTGTATCGTGAATTAGTGGAAGGGGTCGCGAAGGACCGGCTCTGTGAACAGCTCGGCTTGTCGTTGACTGAGTTGCGCTCTTTCTGGTCTTCGGTAACCCTGAGTTTTCGCTTACCTGGCGATTGATTCGGAGCGTGCTATCACTCAATGACAGGTTCAGATGGGGCTGGGCGGATTTGCTCGACTGTCATCGGTGTGACCTTAGAAGAAACGGTTTCACACGCCTTCTACCATTATCCTCAGGTGCACCCTTTCTGGGATTATGTCGGCGAGTTGACGGCTCGAATTGCTCCCGGTGATCTCGTGCTCATTGATCTTGCATACGTGTGTCGCCCCCGTTTTCTGGGAAGAAACGAATGGTGTTTCTGACGCTGCTAGCCGTGGCGCGAATGGTGATTTGTACGTCGTGGATGGAGGGAATATTGCAATACTAACGCTATTCTCATCAGGCTCTGGTCAGATTCTTTCAGCATCAGTTGAAAGTGAAGATCTGAACTGATAGAAAGCGTTTGATAGCGACAGATTTCAGCGAAAGTGGGTGAAAGTAGCGATCTTGGTTTGTGTGAAAGGGGCTAACATTGAGTTTCTTTTCTTAAGTCCACTTGGTCACAACGGGGCGTGTTTCTGTGATCCCTTCCCCTGGTTATGCAAGGCACTCTTGGTTTTCCTAGTTAATGTGAATAAGTGTTGCTCCTGGTCTGTGCCCGGCACTCTCTTTTGTTATGATCCATGTCGAGATTCCCAACCGCTCCAGTTTGTTTTCGGTCACCGTTTTCATCTCGGCTGGATCAGACTTTGATTTCTTCCCATTCCGTCATTTATTTTTACCCTCCCTATTTCATTAGTGAGTGTGCTACTTGATTCTGTCTATCGGCAGGATACAGCAGCCACTCTGAATATTTTGAGGGGTGGACGGGTCTTACTAACATCTGTTTTGTTTTAGTTTGTTTTTGTTCCAATTTTAGTTTTTTTTAAGGGATTGATACCCTCCCCCTCATTTCATACATCATGACATTTTTATATATTTTTGTATTTAGGCATTTGGACATTTTTACATCACGGGGAGTTTTTGTAGGTTCCCTCAGTGAGTATGTGGTATTGGGGTATATGTAGGATTGAATGGTGAGGAATGTGTTCTTGTGGTAAATGGAGCAATTGTATTGGATGAATGGGTCATGATCGTGATTAACTAGGAATAGGATAGTTAGCGAAGTCCAGCCTCTCCCCACTTCCACTTTCGGCCATGTGCCACAATTATTGTATAATTATACAGTAATAAATATATTTAAATTCTACTCGTTAACGGATTTGGAAGTTAAAACAGTTAAAGACTTCATCTTCTCTAGTTCCCCCCTCCTGTAATTTAATACACTTAAATTACGCCACATTGTGTCAGGAAGAACTTACACCACATCGTGTCTGAAAGGTAAAAAACGTTTCCACGAAAAACAAAAGGCTTTGGAATATACAACTGGATTAAAAAAAGAAAAAAGAAATTGAACGTAAAGTCATTTGTTTTTTTGTTTTTTAATTCTTTGAATTTAAACTAAGAACAGTTTTATAAAAGTTTGGATGCAGCTGGGTTCCCGTGGTGATGGAAAGCGGCCGGATGGCATTACCATCTTCCCTTTTAAAATGGGTAAGTCGTTGATTTGGGATGCGACCTGTGCGGATACATTTTCGGCCGGTAATATGATCAGGTCCGCGGTTGAACCGGGGTTCGTCGCCCGAGACGCAGAGATAAAAAAAAAATAGCTAAATATTCTTCTCTTGCTGATAGATTTTTTTTTACACCTGTGGCAGTGGAGACTTCAGAGGTTATTGGCCCTCGTTCGATGGCGTTCCTTCGGAGGATTGGCGCGATTAACGAACGAGCCTCTCGAAACGGAGTGGCTCTTGCAGCGTGTCTCACTGGCGACGGTTCGAGGTAATGCTTTCTCCATCATAGCGGCTGGCAGAGGATAGAAAAAAAAATTGTTTATAGTTACGTTGTTCTGGAATTGTCATCATTGGTCGACTGAACTTGCTTTGTTTCAATGACTTTTGTTTTGTTATTATTAGTTACTTAGTTCAATAAAGACGAAAATAATCGTTATTTAATTAATTTCTGACGAAAGATCGGGGCGATCTGAAATATCAAATATATAAAAAAATATAAATAAGTTTATAAACCAAAAAGAAAAACAAATTTCTATTCTTAAAAAAAAAAGATGTCTAGCCCAATTGACTTGTACATTGCACAAAATTCTGAACAAGGCTACGATATCCAAAGACAATTTACGGCAAATATCCAACTTCCTGCAAAAATGGTTTTATCAGAGAATTTGGCAAGTAACTAGAAAATGTTTATTCGAAATTTTGGAAATTATTCAAAAGCCAGTAGACTCAAAGAAACTGATCGTACATTCCAAACGCTTTTGTCAATAATAGAAAACGCATACGACATTTATGAGTGCGTTGAAGTTCGATAATGAAGTGAGAAAGAACATTTACAAGTAGTAATAACGATATTCGAAGACTTTTGTGTTGGAGAAACACATGAAGCGTACGAAGCTTACAAATTTCACATTCGAAAGCAAGAAGCTTCAAAGAGTATATGTCGCTGTTCCCCAGCAGTTAGCAAAAGGCTGCAATTTTGGGGAAGTGCAAGACAGACTAATTCGAGACCAAATAGTTGTAGGGGTTAAAGATGATACAGTCAGGAAAAAGTTTTTAAAGGATAAAAGGCTTACCCTAGACAAATGTATATACATAGGCAGAGACTATGAAACTTCCAATCAACAAACTCAAAATATTTCTTTAGGCACAAATGCAAGAGAAGCAAACGTTAGCAGAGTAACACCAAAGAAATATGAAAAGAAACCTCAAGATACAGCACGCCATAAAAGCAGTACGAATAAATCTATACGCTGTGGAAATATTCCATTTCAAACTTAAAACGAGTGTCCAGTCAAAAATACAATTTGCTGAAAGAGTTAAAGAAAAGGACATTATGCAAAGAAGCGTAGGTCTAAATTTCGAGAAATGAGAGAAGAACCACACTACATCCTTGGATCTGTTAGTACTAACGAAAGAAACGAAAACGAAAGAAACCTGACGAGTTAAGCTTACTATAAAGCTACGTAGAAAAAAGTAATTCCAATCAAATTGGATACTGGAGCAGAAGTTACGGTAGTCCCACAGTAATTATTTTAGAAAAAAAAACCAAAACCATCCAATTATTCAAAAATGGAACAAACAACTGGATGGACCGGGTTACCACCAGATAAGTCATCTGTTTCGTGGAGGTTTTATTAGAAACTCCAAAAGCAAAGTCTTATCAGGATTTGTTATTGAACATTTTTAGGGAGCCATTACAGGGGGAACAAGCAATAAAAGCTTTTAACCTACTGAGGAGGGTGAATTCTATATACAGTGAAAACTACAAATATAGAACTAAATTATATTGTTTGCGAGAGTGATTCTTGCCATATAATTAACTTCATTATTTGTTTTTCGTATGAATGATTTACGTTATATAAATTGAACACGCACTACATAATTGATATTAAAATAACTGATCCTAAGTGCGAATTCCTGATAATAACTGTGACATTACTCTAATTATTGAACAATTTAGTTCATGCCACCTTTACTACAAAAAAAGTCTACTTCTACAGTACAAGAACGCACAATTTTAAAATTAAAAAAAAAATAATTCAACCATAGCGTCGTGACTGCACGCTCCCAAATTATTCTTACAGTTAACAATATCACATTTCTAAAAACATCTCTTTCGGTCTGCACTATCTTTCGATGTCTCATTATTACCTGGATTTAAAAAACTTACTTACTTTTCTACCTGATGATGGTCGGATGAAACGACTGAAAGCCGCGCTAGTAGCAAAAATAAGACCTGATAAAACCGGAATTTATAAACAAGGATCATACCATTCATTAACGGATTCGAGGTTGATTGTATTTTATTATTAAATATTGTTTGCGAGAGTGATTCTTGCCATATAATTAACTTCATTATTTGTTTTTCGTATGAATGATTTACGTTATATATATATATATATATATATATATATATATATAACGTGTCCAAAATATGTTTATACACATTTTCAGCTAATTTTATTGAAAGACTGACATCTGAAACATTGCAGAAACCTACACACAAAAAAGTACCGAACTGTTATGCAATATCAGTCCTCCTATATAGCAATGAAAACTGGACAATCTCCTCACAGATGAAGGAGAGACTTGAAACACCAGGAAGGTGGTTCTACAGAAGGATGCTGAGAATGTCCTGAGCATGTGAGCAACGACGATGTTATAGAGAAAATAGCAACAAAAAGGATACTTATAATTAACATCAGGTACAGCTGAAATTTCTAGGGCACACAATGAGGAAAGAGGGCTTGGAAATTCTGATACTCACAGGACAGGCAAGAGAGGGGAATACTTAATTAGCGAGCTTGAGCAATGGACGACAGAACAGGGTTCAGGAGAAATAGCAGGAAGCCAAAATTTATTAAGAACTACAAAAGAAGAAGAAGAAGAAGAAGAAGAAGAAGAAGAAGAAGAAGAAGAAGAAGAAGAAGAAGAAGAAGAAGAGCAGCAGCAGCAGCAACAGCAGCAGCACTACAATATGTAAGCGAATAATAAAAGAAAGGAGGAGAAAAATGTCGACAGAATTATTGAACAGATGAAAAGTAAACGTACAAAAAAGGCGGAGAAGTCGATTCAGAATGAGTTTTCTAAAAAAGACCACTTTTTTATATTTTTTGCACAAGATTCATAATTGGAGAAATTCTATACCAATTGGGTTGGTGTTGATGACGGCTCTATCGTGGCATGATTGCGAATCGACGAGTGACAAGTGGTGCTTAAGCCGTTCGAAAATGTTTACTTGCGTCTCATCTTTCACGTATGGTGTTTGCCTGGAATTAAAGCGAACACGACTGTTTACTGAGACAACTGTGCCCGCGAACACAATGAAACATGCGTCAAGATTTAAGAATCTGCACACGGCTCCACAGATAACTTACATGTAAATATAAGCATACCGTGTACATAAAATTACACCCTATTGTCGCCATCTCTCTCATTCTTAAGAACGTATACACGATCTTTTAAAATATACTTACACATAAAGAGAAAAATGGCTGAAATCAAGAAAAGGTGGCTTTTTATAAATTAAACTACGCCATAGGATTTATCAAAGAATATATATATATATATATATATATATATATATATATATATATATATATATATATATATATATATATATATCCCACACCGCTAGCACGACTCTGAGTACCTGAAGATTGAGTCGTTCATGAAACCCTGCGTTGTGCAAACGGTGAGCTATAATATGTGTATTTATTAATATGTACATAATAGCTCTATTATATTTCATGGAGCACTGTTTTATTAACACCAACACTATACTATATATATATATATATATATATATATATATATATATATATATATATATATATATATATATATAAGTGAACATTGAAATCAACCTTCAGAGGCGACAGGATGTTTCATCAGGCCGCGAGTGTTGGATTTTTCTTGGCTATATATATATATATATATATATATATATATATATATATATATATATAAGTGAACATTGAAATCAACCCTCAGAAGCGACAGGATGTTTCATCAGGCCGCGAGTGTTGGATTTTTCTTGACTATATATATATATATATATATATATATATATATATATATATATATTTTTGAATTGGACATAGTCCGACACTTTATTTAAAGACATTTATAATATGTTTAACGTTCTTTTTATAGATACAAGTATTTAAGCAAATGCTCTGTTTTATAATAAACAGTATTAAATAACATTTACCGGCCTGAATGTCCGAGAAATTTTCATGGAAAATTTTCGTTCTCCGACAGGAATCGAACCTGTATCCTATACGGAACCATCATTTAGAAATGTTATTTAATACTCATCATTTGTTTACATTTGATACGCTAGAGCAGATATGAACAGAAGAGATTCATGGAAGATTTAAGTTTAAAGATAGTAAAATCGACCTTGCTAACCAGACGCTTCTCTGTGGCCGAACGGTTAAGGCACATCACGCGAAATGATGGTTCCGTATAGGATACAGGTTCGATTCCTGTCGGAGAGCGAAAATTTTCTATGAAAATTTCTCGGACATTCAGGCCGGTAAATGTTATTTAATGCTGTTTGTTATAAAACAGAGCATTTGCTTAAATACTTGTATCTATAAAAAGAACGTTAAACATATTATAAATGACTATATGTATATATATATATATATATGGCTTGACGATTGCGTCTAGAATGAAACAGCCTGTCGCTTCTGAGTGTTGACTTCAATGTTCACTTTTATATTTATGTTTACATACGCTCTATTGGGCATTATATCGCGTAAATATATCACACTTTAAAACTATATTTCTTCATATATATATATATATATATGAAGGTAAATCAAAAATTATCAGAACATTCGCCATAACATGTGTTTAGGTTTGTCACACTGCGTGATTATCGTAGCTATTATTGTGGCCACGTGATCAAAGTTTGAGATTGATCACGCCAGTTTTCATGCTGCTGTTACCCTGTAAACATGGACGCTCCGCTAGCAGTGTGCACCGAGGAGGAAAAAAGAACTCTACTAATTAACCCATAGCTGGAAGGAGAAGAGGTGGGTTCATACCTTTCCCAAGGTTATCTGCGCGTAAGTAAATATAACGAACCCGATTGGAATTGGTACTCTGCACTCTGATTTCCAATTCTGAGACGACCTAAACGACCAAAATCTGTCAATATTAAGCATCTGTTAACCGTAGTTGAAGAAAATCCAAAGCAACTGCACGAGGATTAGGAAAACTGTCCAGTACAAGTTACACTTCAATCATAAAACATCTTGATGTATTTCCGTCAGCTTGAAACATTGAACAAAATCTTTGAGGAAAAAGGGCGCATCGTTAAAAGACGTGGTTGCTTTTACACAATACTACAATGCAACATATTGCCAGAGTTATACAAGAAAAGATTCTGGTATAAAATATGGAAGTTTCACCTCATCCTCCTTAGGCTCCTGACTTTGCTCCATCTGACTACCATCTTTTTGTATCATTTCGTTATTTTTTTGGATGGAAAACGGTTTATTATCTGTAAAGATGTCAAAACTGATAGTGATTGATTTTTTGTATCGGTACCTGAAGAATTTTATACCCGAGAGATTAATAAATAGATGAGATTATGTTATCGATAATTAGAATAATATTATCTTTACACTTTTTATATTTGGACTATTGTTCTCGTCTTTGTTGTTGTAATCACAACATTTCAGCCGCTGTGCTCTCCAGCCTTCCTTAGGTGTATATCAATCTGGTTAACCTACAGGGAGTTCTGAACTGACACTTTATTTAATCTACGGAGGGAGATTGTTCCCTTTCCACTAGCCATATTTAGGGATATGGTCTAGCTCTTATTTTTATTAACTTTATGAAATATATAAATTAAGACAAATTCGTTTCTTTTCCAACTTTAAATGCGTTAGAAATTACTTTCCAACATTATACTTCTTTATCTCATTGCCAAATTTTAATTCGAATCCTATTTTGTTTTTCTTTCTACCCGTGTATATGATTCTGTGAACATTTGCTTCTAAAATCCACATTCCCCTTTCATCACCTCTGGCATATTGCTAGAATGTTAATCACCAGCTGTTCATTACATTTGATTATCGCATTGATGCAGGGTAATCTAACTCTCCATGTCTCCATTGAGATCTTATCTTTGTTGCGTACCGTCCAGGCGACATTTGTAGCATGCGTCTCTCGTACTAACGCAGGTGTCCCTCCAGGGCTCCATCCTTAGTCCTACTCTATTTTTAACTGACATCAGCTCTCAACTTGGTATCTACGCTGACGACACAACATTTTAACCCCGCCTCGATTGTAAGGCTTATCAAGGTCAAAATGACAGCCGATGACCAAAACGACCTCAAGACCGTCGTTAACCGGATTAAAAAATGGATTGTCATTTTTAACGCCTCCAAAACTAAACTTCTCTCCATTAATCATCTGAGAGCCCCCCCCCCCACTTTCTGCCTTCCATCGGCATGGCTGATGCTAGCCTCCAGGAAAGGGACTCGTTGCGCCTTCTCGGATTAACGTTTTCTGCTGATATGAAGTGGAAAGACTATAGTGAATCCATTGCTAGATCAGCTGCTAAGAAAGACGGTTTACTATGTCGGGCGAGGCAAGTTTTCTCTCCAGAATCTATCTTACATATCTATAAGTCTACCATTCGTCCATGCTTAGCATATTGCTGCCACATATAGTCCGGTGCCCCTGTTATTTATAGTGATCTCCTTGATAAGATCCAAAGAAGAATCTGCAATATTATTGGTCCTGATCTGGCGGCTCTGCTTGAGTCATTTTCCAACCACCGTAAGTTTGCCTCTGTATGTCTTTTCTGTAAATACTTTCATGGTAATTGTTCGAATGGACTCTTACCTATCGTACCTAGAATTCTCATCAATTTACAGTTGAGCTGGCTAGATGTAGCCGTAAGTTCTATGCTAACAGTTCCTTCCTCGCATTTCTTCCTTCTGGCTCTATGTTTTCCAGCCAACTTTAATCTGCAAAAATTTGAATGCAATGTCAATCGCTATCTACTGTCCGCCTGATTACTCTTTTCTCTTTCTGCTCATCATTAATGTTTCTGTCCCTAATTCTTCCAAACTGATTTAACCCCTTGTGTTTTAGTGGCATTACTGCCTTGCTTGGGGTGATTCGAATTTTTAAAAAAAAATCAGTACCATGGGAGCTTCCACAATTCATGCCGCCATCTTATATTTGTGATCTGTCATGATTGTTTATTTTTTTATTAGGAATGGAGGGATTTTCCGTTACTTTTTCCACGGTATTTTCAATTCCTTTTTTTTATCCGGTATCGAGACATTGACTTGATCTTGATTCTTGATCACTGTTTTTTTTTTTAGATCTACGTCTTTTCAGATCTTCAGTGACCTTCCTGGTGTCATTAGTTCCCGACTAGGTATTTATGCAGATGATACAAATATATACTCCTGTCTAGTAAATATGATAGATTTGACAAAGTAAAACTGGCAACTGTTCTCGAAAATGACCTCTAATCAGTGGGTAACCGAGACAAGGAATGGCTTACGAAGTTTAACACCCCCAAATAAAACTGTTTTCATTTAATCACCACAAAGAACCCTTCACGCTGATGCTAAACTCCAGGAGAGTAACACTCTACGCCTTCTTGGGCTCACGTTTACCACGGACATCAAGTGGAGGGACTGTATTGAATGAGTTGCTACGTCCACTGTTAGGAAGGTTTGTTCACTTTTGTAGGGCCAGAAAATTTTTAACTTCAGAATCCATCTTGCACATTTACAAATTTATCATTCGTCCTGTGTATTGAATACTGTTGTCATATCTGGTCTGTTGCTCCTACTGTATATCTCAATATTCTTGACAAAATTCAAAAGGGTCTGTAATGTAATCGATCCTGACCTGGCATCTCGACTTCAACCGCTTTCTCACCAACATGACATGCATTCACTCTGTCTTTTCTACAAATATTTTCATAAAAACTGTTCTGATGAGATTTCATCAGAACCTCGACTACATTCATTTAAACGTGTTGTTAGATTAGCAACTAGGTATCACCGTTTTATTGTTGAACTAGCTAGATGCATCCCCTACTGCTATCCTAACAGCTTATTTACTCACACTCGTCGCCTGTGGAAATCCTTTCCGATTTCTTGCTTCTCTGATAACTACAATCTTCAAAAATGCAACATCAATCTCCAACTTCTGTCTTCCTGAACCGTATTCCTTTATTGTCCTTTTCCTCATTTCTCCTTACTAAATTTTTCTCATTATTTTTCACTTCAAGGAACCTTGTGTGCCTTAGTGGCTTTATCGCCTTCCTTGGGACTGAAATGATTAAAAATGGTTTTATTTTTCTTGTTACTTGTTTACGAACCACTATCTTAATCTACGCAAGATCACCTCATGAAGAAAAAACAGAGAATGTCTATAGTTATTCTTCTGTATATATTTCTAAATATTTCTGTACTTTTAAACACTACCCGGCCAATTATTTTGGGAAAACCGTTTCATTTTCAGACGGATTATTTTTTATTTATTTTTGATATAGTACCTAAGAAACTGAGGTACCTTGAAGTACTCGAGCGATGGCTAACACCTCTACCAGACGTATGAGTTGACAATTGGACTCGTTTCAAGCTCAGAAGGGCATAAAAAGAATCGAAATCGACGTATAAACACGTCTATAGCTGGTTATGTTTTGGACGTGTTTATTCGTCCGTGTCTGAAAAATATACTTTCGGTAAAAAAAAAAAAAATCAACGTATATACACGTCTGCGCGGATGAATGGGTTAAGATATTTTTCTGTTCTCTTCTTAATAAAAGACATTTTCCGATAATTTTTTTTCTCTTGGAGAAGAAGTAACGACTTCTCCAGTTGTCAACCGTTAGAAGTTGATAACTTCGTATTTAAAACTTTTTAAATCCTTGCTAACCTCGAATCAATAGTCATTTAGTGAAAAGTGTGGCAGACGCTAAATACGTTTCGATTTCATGGACCAAATGCATTGGGTTGGATGGGTTTAGATAGATGGGAGTGGAGGCAAACAAAGACGAAGTCACAGAGTGGAGCGAGTGTGGACTTCAATGAGAAGCCTCTTTTAAACCCTTCAAAATGGCGACTTTGCGATTCAAATAAAATAAAAGACAAAAGAAAAAGTATATATCTTTTTTATTCATTTTCTTGGCTTTTATCGAACAATTACTTTAATGACACTAGTTACCAAAACCCCAAAAGTTAGCCAGGCTACACATGATATATATATATATATATATATATATATATATATATATATATATATATATATATATATATATATATATCCGAATGTAATGAGAACGAAAATAAATTCTAAACTTCATAGCATTAATTCAAAAGAGGGCTCAATACCGATAGTGGAGCAATAATTATTTATTCGATTGGTGAGAACCAAAATTTTAGTTCTCACCATTCGAAGTGCAATTTTAAATGCACTGAAACGAAGTTGCATCTTTGTAGTGAGTAAATTGTTTTTGTCTATATGAAAAAAATATAATATATATATATATATGTATATAGCGTCATCTATAGACAGACTGTTTCGCAGTTCTTCAGTGTGGCTAGACGCCCGATTGCTTCAAGCCGGGATCGAAACCCGATCGATATGCGCACATGCAGAAAGTAACTTCGTCTTTGCTCTGCCCTCTTTCATCCGTCTAATTCATCCAACCCAGCGCATTTCGTCCCTGAATTCGAGACGCATTTAGAGTCTGCCAGACTTTTCACTGAATGATCATTGATACGAGGTTAGCAAGATTAATAACAATTCCTATTTCCATGAGGTTGTTTGGATGTATTTCTTTTTTATTTTGTTTCGAACCTGTTAGGTTCATGTGTAAATTTAAATTTTCCGCGTGTGCGTATATATATATATATATATATATATATATATATATATGATAAAAAGATTTGAATACTAATATTCCATGGTCATAATTTATTCCATTGGAATCGTAAAAACGATCATTTATTATATCCTTACTCTGTCCTGGACATTGAGTCCTACTTGGATCATATCCTCTTGGAATTATTTTTATACATATATGTATATGTATATATAATTGCATATGTATGTGTATATTTACCACTAATATTGTCTATATATATATATATATGAAATGGACAAAGTCCGACAATTATATTTTAAGACATTTTTTATGTTGATACATTCTTTTTATAGATACAAATATTTAAGTAAATGCTATGTTTATAATAAACAGTATTGACAACATTTACCGGCCTGAATGTCGGAGAAATTGTCATAGAAAATATGCGTCCTCCGACAGGAATCGAACCTGTATCCTATACGGAACCGTCATATAGCCTGACGTGTCTTAACCAATTGGACCACAGAGGAGTGTTCGGTTAGCAAGGTCTATTTTACTGTTTTCAAAGGTTCGATTCCTGTCGGAGGACGCATATTTTCTATGAACATTTCTCAAACATTCAGGTCGGTAAATGTTGTTAGTACTGTTTATTAGAAATTTCTACCTATAAAAAGAACGTATATATATATATATATATATATATATATATATATATATATATATATATATATATATATATATATATATATCGTGTGTAGTCTGGCTTACTTCGAGTTTTTGTAACTACTGAAACTCTAAAGTAATTGTTCGATAATCGCGTATTGCTTTAACAGGTTAAAGAGAAAGTGAGACAAGGGGAAGCAACTCGCGACTCACCTAGCGGGCTTAAGCAAGTGGATAACGGAACAGGGTTTGGGAGAAGTAGCAAAAGAGCAAAACATATTGAGAGCTACAAGTGAAAGGAGGAAGTGGAGAGCCATGATCGCGTATGCCCTGAAGGGACACGGCACATGAAAGAAGAAGAAGAAGAAGAAGAAGAAGAAGAAGAAGAAGAAGAAGAAGAAGAAGAAATACCTCCAATTGCTATACAGTTTCTACCAGCGGGATATTTATTGTGAGTGGATTGGTGGAAAAAAGCAAGAGCAGAAATTATTGACCCTGGACTTTGGTAGGTACGACATTGACGTACGTTGTCTCCAAGAAACCAAAGAATGATTTGATATTAATATCGGAATTGGACAACACAAGTGAATAGCTATGGAAACGGTAAATATCATGGAAATGTTTTGTCATAAACACCAAATGGATGAATAATATCCATAGACACTGGATGAACAATCATAGTCTACACATTGAACAAGGACATTGGACAAACTATCAATAAGAACTCTTCACTCGTTAAACTTTCAAGAACTTGGGATACCTACTACACTTTCGTCAGTTACAAAAGGACATAGAGGTTTGCAGAGAACTGATTTATTAATTATTTACAGAGTAGCTGAAGCTGAGAAATCACACCGATTTACAACACGAAATAGTTCTAATGATGATGATGGCGTTTCTCTAGTTTCAAGTATTCTATCGGGACAAAAGTTTTTGAACGTTCTGTTTTATTTGATTCTTATTAATACTCTGTTTCTTAACATTGAGCACTTTTTCATTTTTATTTATTTATTTTTAATCCTTGGTATGACGATACACTACATCCGGCAACAAGGACTTTGATCAGTAGATTACGGGTTTTGAGGAGCGTGGGACATTTTTTCTCTACATAATCTATCTTACATATTTATAAGTTTACCATTCGTCCATGCATTGAATATTGCTGCCATATATGGTCTGGCGCTCCTGATATATATTTAGAGATTCTTCATAACACCCAAACAAGAATCTACAATGTTACTGGTTCTCACCTGGAATCTTGACTCCAGTCACTTTCTCACCGATGTAATGTAGCTTCCCTATGCCTTTTCTATAAATACTTTCATGGTAATTGTTCTAATGAACTTTGCTCTATGGGACCTAGAATTTTATGAAGTTAAGCGCAGTACTAGATTGGCAACTAGGTCTCATTATTTTACCGTTGAATTAGCTAGATTTAAACGTAAGTTCTTTGCTAACAGTTTCTTTTACTCGTCTGTGGAACTACCTTCCAGCCAACATTGATCAGTAAATAAGCAGTAAATTCGACCTTGCCGAATCGGTTAAAAGGCACCTCAGGCTATATGACGGTTCCGTATAGGATACAGGTTCGAATCCTGTTGGAGGACGAATATTTTCTATGAGAATTTCTCGGACATTCAGGCCGGTAAATGTTGTTTAATACTGTTTATTATAAACAGAGCATTTACTTAAATACGTGTATCTATAAAAAGAATGTTAAACATAAAAATGTCTTAAAATAATTGTCGGACTTTGTCCATTTCATAATGTTTATTTTCTATACATAATACGCAGAAGGAAATGTAATCTGCGAAGGAACGAGTTTAATGATAATCATAATTCCCTCATAATTTATATCGAAGGGTAAACTAATTGACCATATGTTTGACTAGTATATATACAGTTGCAAGCTGTTAGCATCCACTGAATATAAAACTCAGCTTGTTAGAGTGGGCTAATATCTGCACCGGAAAATAAGCAACTTTTAGGGAAAGGAAACTACAAGAAACTGGTATGAACACCACCCAGACCGGTTACGTTCTGTTTGTGTGTATTATAAAGTCCCATAAAATTGTAACAGGTCCTATACCTGTTACAATTTTATGGGACTTTATAATACACACAAACAGAACAATCAAAGCTAATCGCCTAGATATCGTGAACAAAAACCAAAAAAACAATGTGCTTTCTTATTGACATAGCAGTCCCTGCAGATCTCACTGTATCTTTGGAGATCTTTAAAAAATTATCGAAGTACAAGAGTCTTGAAGTGGGCATCTAAAAATGTGACACATGAGGACATCAATAATTCCAGTTGCAGTTGGAGCCCTAGGATTGATTGGAAAAGGTTCCGATAGACTGATTGAAGGGATTCCTGGTAGACCATGTCTTAAAGAAATACACAAAATTGTTTTTACAAGTACAGCTCACACATTACGAAGAGCTTTATCTATATAAAATATGTCTGATCTTAGGTTTTATTTTTTACAAAAATGATCAGTGGAAGATGTCATGAAACCTTTTCTGACCTTAGGTCTCTGGTTGGGATCCAGAAGGAAACGTGCAACTGAAACCTTTAAAAATCTATTATTTGCTCCCAGTATGAATTTTGTTTGAGAAACAAGAATGGGAGATGCTTCATGATTGTCGAATCAGAATAATCCGCCATCGATTTTGTTTTGAAAGAACTAAAACAAGAAGAAAACCGATTTAAATCATGTTTTAATTTGACGCTGTATTTTCTTCTGATGGCAGTCAATAAATTTCGGATTCTGCAATACTTTCCCGTGATAATTGACTGAAATAAATGCAACTAATATATGCAATATTGCGTGCAAATTGACTTCCCATATCAAAATTAAGTTCCTTCAAAAACTTTGCTTCGTGCCCAGAATCAAGAAACCGATAAAATGCTTTTTTTTAATACACAATGTAAAATCTTATTCTCGTTGTTCTCTTTGCAATATTAGAAAAATCTCCCACTAATTCAAGGAAGTTAACATAAGTTAGCATCCGTGTCTGGAACAAGGTGTTAATGGAAAAAGGAACTGTCTTACAGAGAATATAAATTGTGTAATATCTAGACGTTTTGCATGCAACCAATGGAACACATATGGAAGGATTTTTTCATGTGTTTAAATTAAAAGTTTATTTGTTTACCTATGTTTTCCAATAAACTCTGTGGGGTTATCTTTATTCTTTCATTTTTAAATAAAATTTCAAATCTTATACTCGTTGTTCTTTTTGCAATACTAGACAAAATGACTATGGAATATATCTCCTGTCACTTCAATAACGCCCTTGTTGAAAATAAGAGCCGTTTTCTGATTCGATGAAACAAAACCAGCTAATTATGGCGAGGTTGACCGATCAAGGTTCGTTCAAAATGTCTAATCGATTTCTGAGCGCAAAGGTTTTGTCAGTATTTCGCAAAACAAACGAGGCAAGCAGGAAATGGACGATTTTGAGACATGTTTGATTATTCGAAGAACGTCGCTGAAGCCACCATCTGGTTAAAAGGCTAAAGCCACAACGAAAAGGTGTTTGAAGAGCAGGTTTTGAGACGTGCGCGTGGGAGAGGCCTGGCCATTTCAGAGAATCCGCTTGGCTAGCAGTTGTGTAATTGGATTTGGAAGAGAAAAGCGGTTTTATTAGTATTTTGTCCCTAAATTCCGATATAGACTTTCAGTGATATTTTGTATTATAGATCATTTAAGAAAGAGTTTCGGTAAAGCTTTTAACTTTCATATGGGATCGGGGAAAAAAGGTTTTATAATTTCAGTTTGAGATGAAGAAATTTCAGTATCTATCTATCTATCTATCTATCTATCTATCTATCTATCTATCTATCATAGTGTTCATTATCTATCTATCTATTATTATCTTCATTATCTATCATTATGTTCATATCTATCTATCTATCTATCTATCTATCTACCTATCTATCTATCTATTTATCTCAGTTGGTTCATAGCTATCTATCTATCTATCATTATGTTCATATCTATCTATCTATCTATCTATCTATCTATCTATCTATCTATCTCTGTTGGTTCATAGCTATCTATCTATCTATCATTATGTTCATATCTATCTATTTTATCATTGTTCATTATCTATCTATTATTATGTTCATATCTATCTATCTATCTATCTATCTATCTATCTATCTATCTATCTATCTATCTATCTATCATAGTGTTCATTATCTATCTATTATTATCTTCACTATCTATCATTATGTTCATATCTATCTATCTATCTATCTATCTATCTATCTATCTATCATTATGTTCATTATCTATCTATCTATCTATCTATCTATCTATATCTATCTATCTATCTATCTATCTATCTATCTATCTATCTATCTATCTATCTATCTATCTAGTACCTCGTGGAGCATAAGGCCTCCAGCGAACGTCTCCACTCAGCCCTTTTCATAATCCCGCCCAAGATCACTAGCCCATTGCTTCCATCTCCTTATTCGCAGTTCTTTCCCATGCCCTTCTTGGTCTTCCACTTCATCTTTTTCTTTCAGGGACCCACGTCAGTGCTACGTTTCTGTCATTGGATGAATTTTGCCTTAAAGTGTAGCCGCTGAAACTGCGTCTTTTTTACCGTACCTAAACACGAAGTGGTGAAGTCATATGCAGACACACTTGAGTAGTTCTGCAATCTTTACACAGACTTGCCATCTAATATTGTGGATCCTTTTTAAGCTATTGTCATTTAAATAGAAAATTGTCAATATATTTCGACATACTCTGTTTAAATGGGGCGGCAGTTCTAATGTTTATTGTTATAGATATTACTATAGTCACGATAAAAAAATGAAGAGCTTAAATGAATTAATTTTGAAAAACTTCCGAGCATCAAGTATTTTTCTTCATGAAATAGCAGCGATCCTTGTAAAGATTTCTTATGGAACTATTTTCAGATCATTGTAGTATTTCGAATGAGGAAATGTCAATACCTATCTATCTATCTATCTATCTATCTATCTATCTATCTATCTATCTATCTATCTATCTATCTTGAAGAGTGTCGTCTACCATGACGTGCTAAATGAAAACGAAACTATTAATGCCGAGAACTATTGCCGTCGACTGGAAGTATTGCAAAAAAACTTATAGCAAAAAACGCTTAAAATCGTGTTTCTCTTACATGATAATGCAAGATCACATATCCCCAGCGTAACTCAAAAAAGGATATGACATATTGAATTTTTCTAAGTTTAATACATGAATTCCAACACAAAGTAGGCCGTGTTGTGCAACGGGTGAAATGTTGTGGCTCTACCAACCCAATTGAAAGCACGGGTAAATAAAATAATAATGTCGTCATCTACTAATTTCTAACACAAAGAATGCCGGATCTTGCAACAGTCGAAACATTGTAACTATAACCCAAGTAAGGACACCAGTAAATCAGTGTATACTAATGGTAAGTTCGCATCTTATAAATTCTAACATGAAGAAGCCGGAACGTGCATCGGCCGAAATGAAGTGACTATAACAAACAAGGTGATGACACGTGCGTGTAAATCAGTGGATATTAAGGATAAGTCATCATTTAATAAACTCAGACACGAAAGAATGAGATATTAAATTTAACGTTTGTGAATGGGGCAAATGCTAAGAAACTTGTAGCCGGCCCCTAAACGGTGAGGTTTCCAAATATGTGGCGGTGAACGTCGGCATCACCAAATTTGTAGCGCGAATGTGTGAAGGGTGTTCATGTTGCGAGTCCCACCACAATTATTTTATTTTGTCTAGGAAAAGTGTGGAAAAGATCATGCCATTATGCTGGAGGTCGCCATCGAATGTGGTTGTCACAATGCAATTTATATTTGATGTAAAATAGCACATGGTATAAAATACAAAACAGAACGTAGGGTTGAAAGCATAACAATTGTATTTGATGTACATGCATGTGAACTGAAAGGGTTAGACAGAGTTGTGTCTCTTAGACTAGGTAATATTTGTACCTGAGCTCATAACGAATAGATTGATTATTAAACTGTAGAAGAATGAGTTGTTGCATGTTTGGAATTGTGTATTGTACAAGTTGGTAAAATTTCAGAATTATACTTGCATGAAGTTCTTTTACGACTGACTGCATTAGTCAAGACGGGAGTTCTTTAAGAGTCCCATTTTGGCAGCGGAGTTGAGACGCACGAGTGACGAAGAAAACGAGCGAGTCGAGAGAAGTTGAAGAGAGAGAGAGAGAGAGAGAGAGAGAGAGAGAGAGAGAGAGAGAGAGACACACACACACACACGCGTGTTTTTTAAAATAATTTTGTTGTACCACGTGACAGGCTCCGACTGTGTTGGCGCCAAAATAGATCTATCGCGTGGGGGTGGTTTGATTGGTCGAAACTAACCAATCAGCAAGCTAGATTGAATGTGATTAACCAATGAAAGCTTGTTGCATATGTTCTATGTAAAATGGTGGTGGTGGTGGTTACCACAAACGCATAGTTAAACAAGAAAGTTCTAGGGAAAATGTAAACAAAAAGTTTCATCCATTTATGTTAATAAGTTATATAAAATTCTTTCATTCAGTCTTTTTCTTTTCAGAGAGTTAAAATATATTCTTTAATAAGTAAAAAACAGCTCTCTATGTAGATACAGCGTGTCCAGTTTATTGTATCCATTAGAGTTAAGATCCATCAGCCAATACACTTCTTTGCATGTTAAAGAAATATTATTAAAGTTTTAAGTTATAAACAGTTCGTTCTTTTTAATTCACTTTCGTTTGTCTTTTCGGGTAGATGTTAAAAGTACTTATTGTTGATTTCTGATGTTTAATGAAAATGACAATATAGCAAGAGGAGCTGCAATGTGCATAATAATAATAATAATAATAATAATAATAATAATAATAATAATAATAATAATGTCGGTTGTTTTCTCTTTGAAGGAGTGAATACGGTGAGCTCAGTGCAGATTGACATTGGGCCGATGGATGACAGAATTACTGGATCTATGATAGCAAGCGTATTCTTGCTAGATCGATGTTTAGAAAGCTCCCCCCACCCCATGCAGAAGAAGCAATTGCTTGAATGGTCAGTTGATTCCCTGTGTTCGCGAATTTTATGGCTCTATTTTCCCCTCTGTCCAGGTAAGAAAAGCAATGTTTGAAGGGAAAAAATAATCATTTCCTGTGCTTTCTAGACAAAAGCAATTAGGAAAATAACACTTTCTGATGAAAAAACAAGCAAGTCAAAATTGTGTTATGCAATGATCTGTATAACTTCCCCATTTTATTGTATCCATTAGCGTTAAGATTCATCAATGCACTTCTTTGTATGTTAAAGTAATGTTATTCAATATCTGTCTATATTTCTGAGATGAGGTATTTATTTACATTATTTGCATTGTTCGGATTGTGGTCCTCATCTTTATTGACATATTCACAACGTTTCGGCCGTTGTACGCTCCGGCCTTCTTCAGGTGACTGTAATTTCGAACTGAACCCCTTATTTCGTCCACCGGGGTAGATTGTTCTAGTTTCTCAAGGACATATATCCCAGTGGATAAAAGCGTTGGTTGGATCCAGTGACTAGACCCAAAGAGATGTCAGTTCAATACCCGGATACTGTAGTGGTGAACAAAAACTTGGAGAGTTGAGTTAGAGAGAGACTTCAACTGTCTCTCTTTAACTCAACACCCGGAAGAGGAATGGCACGTGGAACTAGAACAATCTATCCCGGTGGACGATATAAAGGGTTTAGTTCGAAATTCCAATCACCCGAAGAAGGCCAGAGCATACAACGAACGGAACGTCGGGAATATGGACATAAAGATGAGGACAACAGCGAGTAATGTAATGTTATTCAAGTTTAAATTTATATATAACTTTTTCTTTTGTAATTAGCTTTCACTTATCTTTTTAGGTAGACGTTAAAAGTGATTATTATTGACCCCTAACTTTTAGTGAAAATGACGACACTCTAAGAGAAAGCGCAATAATGTGTATCCTGGTTCAAGAATTCGTGCCAGCTCGGACATTCAGGTGCAACGAAATTACTGTACAAAGTATTAAAAAAAATACTAAGTCGTGTTAACATCCGTGTCCGGAACAAGATGTTAATGGAAACAGGAAGTGTCTTGCAGAAATCAGAAATGGAGTAAATATCTCGACTTGTTGCATGAAACCAACAGAGCATATATGGAATGATTTTTCCTGTGTTTAAATCAGTGATTCCCAACCGATTTGGGGCCATGCCCCACTTTGGTATTTCTAAAATTCTGATGCCACCCTGTAATAATTTAGTTCTTACATATTCAAAATTTTACAGCAGTTTAAGTGAAGGAAGGTTAATAGGCCATTAACTTGGTCTCTTAAACAAGCATCCAAACACCATGACGTTCATGAAAAAGAACAATTAAAAAAACAAAAAGACAGTTAAATATACATAGTTTCAAAACATAGAGAACTGAAAGGCAGAAATATAAAATACTAGCAGCATGGCCCGGCGTTGCCCGTGCTTGATTCAAAAATCGTACGTTTAGTTAGTTTCCTCTTACTTTTCAACGAATATGTAAAACTGATTTGCAGTACAAACGGTAGTTACGCTCACCAAGCGTTTCATGTGACAAAACATACTGCCTCCGTTGAGATTGACTGGAAAGCTTCAAAGAGGCCTCTACCTCGGTTTCCTCCTCCCGCTTTCTCTTTGCCGCAGAGTCTCTTTTAGAACGCCTGCTAAGGTTGCCTCGCCATGGTATTTTGGCACGCTTAGCAAAGCTGCCGGGTCGGTCATCGCCACGGCACTCAGAAGAGTGCAAGGCAGAGGTTGAAGTAGACGCCAGCCGATTCTCCCCCAAGGAGGCGCACTCAATAGAATCCTACTCCCGTTTCCCCTTAGCCGGTGAGGCTTTTTTAGAACGCCTGCTAAGGTTGCCTCGCCTGGGTGCTTTTGCAGCCTTTGCAGCCTTTGCAGAGCTGCCGGGTTGGTCATCACCACGGCACGCAGAAGCGTGCAAAGCAGATGTTGAAGTAGACGCTATATGATCATCTGTAACCGGAGTTATTATGTGCTCCTCCGCAGTCGCCTGTTCTGCATGTGTAACGTTAACGGTGTCAGGGGTCTTCAGTTGCTGACGTGCGGATGTTCGTCGTGTAGGAGCCATTTGAAGGGTTGTAGAAATGCTGTGTAAGAATGCGAATAGAAGTTGATGCCGAAGCTGAAGCAGTGCAACCTCGTTGTATACGAAAACTAAAAATGCAGTGGAGCGGTATGGAAAAAAGCTTCTCCTAGCTATGGGCCGTGCTTTCTGGCAGCACGAAAACGTCGCTGTAGGAAGAGGTTACGCAACCAAAACGTTGAAGCGTTGAAGGTTAAAAAGTAGTGAAACATTGAGGTGTACTGGGTCGCGTAGTAAAGGCAGAAGAAAAGTAACTTGCGACAGCAGTTAACTGTCTAATAGCAAAACTGAACTACGAAAAGGAGCTGCAATGAAGCGTTTGCTCGTTTGGTTTGTGCGACAACGAAAAGCCGCTAACCGTTTGCCGGCATTAGCTTTGAAATAGATTGGGAGGAAGCCCTGCCGTTTTAGCGCAAAAACTCCTCAAGGTCTGGGATGCGGCCTGGGCTAGGGGAAAAGGTTTAAAGAATTGGAAAATGGACTGCTGAGGGCGGAACCATTTTCACTCAGCACGTATGCGAGTTTTTTTTTCAGTGAAGACGCGAATAAAGGAAGTGCTTATTTTGGTAAGATGCGACGATGAAAGCAAAAGTGTTGACAAAGTCGAATATGTCATTTGTGGTTCAAAGTCGGACCTGGTAGCAGGGATAAAAAAGGCGAATTTCAAAGCCCCTGCACCTATTCCAGAATTTGAGGTCAAATGTTTTCTTCCACTCCACTGCATGCACTGACCTGTTTCTTCCCGCGCATAGCGTGACTTTAAATTAATCTGCATTTAGGAAATACCCAACCGGAAAAACATTTTTAATGGTTGACCGATAGTCGATTTGAACTCTGTTTGGAGGGCGCTCAAAGTTGAAACTTCACATGGTGACTCTCAATGGCCTCCTCATAAATCTGGTCGGTTTTCGCTAAAAACCTACATGCGGTTCAGGCGCATTCTAGGCGTATCGGTTTTTGGGTTTTATCGATTTTCCGCGCCGTTTAGGGGTCCGTGGTCATGAAACTTCTGGACAACACTTCTAATGGTAGACTCTAAGAGGGTGTCAAATTTGGTTGAAATGCGATCATTCCTTCTGTAAGCAGATTATCGATTTTTTCGATTTTTTCGATTATCGATTTTTTCGGAACCTGAGTCCGAACTCAAAAATCGGGCTCCGTCCTGTCCTTACGGCAGCCATTTGCAAACTTGTGGTGAAAACCGCATCGAAATCGGGTGAGAAATGCGGCCTGGGCGAGGTAACAACCCCCACGACAAACACACAGACAGACAACATGAGAAATATAGATAGTAAATTTGAATGAAAGCTATTCTTTAATATACTTTGATCATTTGAATCATGAAATAATAATGCAAAATGAAATTTGAGCTCACTAGAAAACAATTCACTGTTAATAACTCATTCTCGAATTGTCCCCTTATTTTGTTGGTACAGTAAACCGAAGGGTGCACATCCTAGGTATGCCCCACCAAAATATTACTATGACCCCCCGGTGGGGCATGCGTCTCACGTTGGGAATCATTAGTTTAATTCAAACTTTATTTGTTTACCTATGTTTTCCAATAAACTTTATGGGGTTATCTTCATTCTTTCATTTTTACGAATTTTGAAAAATGTACAGATACATTATGCCCCCTCCACCTATATAACGGATTATTTAAAGCCGTAACGTAAAAATAATACTTTTTTTTCGAGTAAATATTACATTAACAAATTTTAAGAATAACAATGCGTTTGTGAAAAATACGACAGGACTTTCTATAGCTTTCGAACTACTGCCAATTATCAGACAGTGTTTTTCTGCTGAAAGCCATATTGCATGGCTTACCCTTAAGCACATCCAATATGGCGATCATAGTTGTATGTACACGCCAGAATGCACCCAATATGAAAAAAGAAATTTGACAGTTAACTGAGTTGTTTCTTACGGCTTATCAACCTTTTGTGGGTTATTTAAAACAAGAGAATAGTTTTAGATTGTGAGATTTAGGGGAGGATAATAATGATTTTTGCTGATACAAGTCCTATTATTTAAAACACAGTTAAAGTGAGGAGATAGTTACGTACATTCCCTAAGGGTAATTGCGTGTCAGTGAATATAACGGACGCTACTGGAATTCGAACTCTGCTCTCCCATTTCTCATTCTGAGTCGCTATAAAAGACGACAACCGCACGTCCACAATATAGGACACGTTTTATAAGCTCGACTTTCTTTACATAGAGTGAACGTTGATCGAATTTAAACTGACGAGCGTTTTCGAATTGAACAGAGAGGCATGATCAAAGCTAAACTAAAATGTAACTTCTTATCATTCGTCACGTTCACATGAAAGACATATTCATTTCTTGTGTTTAACATGTCACTTTCTTTTTTCGAATTGAGTCACCTGTAAGTTATATTCAATATAATGCATTCACACAAATGGCACTTTTGTTTAAAAGCTTGCAGATATGCATGCTGGTGTGTCAGATTTGTTTCTTTGCCGACAAATTTGCACATGTACACACGACTCACAACACGACTAAACCGCCATATACAGAAGATAGTAAAATTCTGCATCGCTTGTAAAATAACATGTTATTCACAAAGTTCTCTGAAAAAAGCAAATGATATAATTCTTCAGTATCTGTCTATATTTCTGAGATGAGGTATTATGTACACTATTTACATTATTCGGACTATCGACCTCATCTTTGTTGCCATATTTATTCGATCCTTCAGTATCTGTCTATATTTCTGAGATGAGGTATTATGTTCACTATTTACATTATTCGGACTATTGTCCTCATCTTTGTTGCCATATTTATCCGATCATTCAGTATCTGTCTATATTTCTGAGATGAGGTATTATGTACACTATTTACATTATTCCGACTATTGTCCTCATCTTTGTCGCCATATTTATCCGATCCTTCAGTATCTGTCTATATTTCTGAGATGAGGTATTATGTACACTATTTACATTATTCGGACTATCGACCCCACCTTTGTTGCCATATTTATTCGATCATTCAGTATCTGTCTATATTTCTGTGATGAGGTATTATGTACACTATTTACATTATTCGGACTATTGTCCTCATCTTTGTTGCCATATTTATCCGATCCTTCAGTATCTGTCTATATTTCTGAGATGAGGTATTATGTACACTATTTACATTGTTCGGACTATCATCCACATATTTGTTGCCATATCTATCACAACATTTCGACCGTTGTACGCTCCGTCCTTCTTCAGGTGGTTGGAATGTCAAACTGAACCCTTTATTTCGCTCGCTGGGGTAGACTATTCTAGTTCCACGTGCCATGTCTAATGGATGTCAGTTATCAGTTATCTCCTGTTAATTCCCCTCTCCAAGTTCTCCACCGCCTTAACTCACACTCTTTGGGTCCTGTCACTGGATCTAACCAACGCCTTTATCCACTGTGCCATGTGTCGTTGAGGACATCTATGTATGAATTTCTGGGTATTATAAACCTAATGTCTTCAGTAACCATTTTTACCAGTGCTCATATTGCAATTTTTACTGTTATCGTTGCATTTTTTTTACCTGAGTTCATATTATAATTTTCGTTGTTATTATTGCTTTTCTCTGCCACTCCTTATTACTTCTTCCCATACTGTATTCATTTCTATGCTTCTTCTCATATAACTTACAATTCGGATATACAATTCTTTCATAATTTATGCCGGAATTTTTTACACGTGGAATTATCATTATTACATGCGTTTCTATTTGGACTAGCATCTTCATCTTGATTATTATACTCACAGCATCTTTAAATTCATGACGAAATTTTTGAGACGTGGAATTATCATAATTATATACCTTTCTATTCGGACTAGCATCTTTATTTTGATTGTTATTCTCATAACGTTTCAGCTATTCTACCTTCCAGCGATCTTTCATAATTTATGCCGGATTTTTGAGGCCTGGAATTATCATTATTATATTTCTTCCAATTCGGAAGTGTACCTTCATCTTGATTGCTATACTTACAATTTGTCTTTTCGGGTAGATGTTAAAAGTACTTATTGATTCCGGAATTTTTGAGACGAGGAATTATCATTATAATATGGCTTTCTAATTCCTTTCTATTCTATCGTCATCTTGATTGTTATACTCACAAGGTTTCAACCGTACTGCTCTCCGGCCATCTTTCACAAATTAATGCCAGAATTCTTGCCTTCAATCTATCCTGTGAGTATCAAATTTTCCAAGCCCTGTTTCCTGATGTTACGTATAAGTGTCATTTTGTTTCCATTTTCTCTAAAGCTTCGTCGTTGTTCACATGCTCGGTTCATTGTATCCTCAGCAACCTTCTGTAGAACATCCATTTGAATTATATGTCATATTCGATATGGGTCACGTGGTGCCAACACCAGGTATTCATGAATGAACTAACAGATGGGGAGAGAAAGATCCATGCTTTTTTTCTAAGGGCATTAGTACAAAATGGAGATAAGTTAGCTCACTTTCTATTATGGCTACAACGAGTGTCTCCGTTTTTTCGTTAGAATGATTGCTACTTCAAAGATATAACTTCATTTATATCTCCATTTAAGCGAACAGAATATTTATTCCGGATTACCATTTATCAACATGCCACAAACGAACAAGTCAAAAACTTTGTAGAGACTGCAAGAAAACTCGAGCTGATAAGGCAACATAAACATATAGAAAAGCGAAACCTTTAAAAAGTAAGACTTTACCTGGAGTAAAGCCCTATAGAATTAGATAACACAGTCACATCGTCACACGCAGAGTTGGGCAATTGCGTTTTCATATTGCCACTGACAGGTGTCATTCAGAATCAAGTTCGTGAAGATTTTAATATCTCAGCTTTCAGTTTTGTTTTTCTGACTGTAAAACGTGGCGAACATATTGAGAGTTAGATAAATATCTGTTATGGGTCCTTACCTATAACTTCAGAATTAACTCTTCCAAACACTATGTATACTACGCCTCTCAAGAGAAAGAGAGAGACGAATCGAGTCGAGCCGATAGAAGTTCACTCAAAACCAGACTGACAGTCATACTAACACGTTCCACATCTTGTATTATTATTCCGTGTAATATACCTTCGTTATTTCTACTCTTGTGTTCGTGTTGTTCTTCCTTGGTCCTAACCTGGACCATAACAATGTCTAAGACAGAGTTAAAAGTTGGGGAAAATGTTTAGTCTTTAAATCCGGCATAGGTAAACATTTTCGAGCTGTGGGCGGAAATGATCTATGGCTCATCACAATGCAACCGTCAGTTCTATTCTAATAGTTTTCTTTCTCGCACTTCTCGACTGTGTAACTCCCTTGCGATTTCTTGCTTCCCTGACACCTACAATCTTCAAAAATGTAAATGCAACGCCAATCGTCATATTCTGTCTCCCTGACAGTCTTTTTCTTCACTTCTCCTCACTAAAGTCTTCACATTCTCTTTTGCTCCCTGTAATCCCCTTCGCCCTAGTATTAGGGCCTTGCTTGAGGTGAAATAATTTAAAAGAGAAAATAGAACATACGGTTCCATCAAGATACTTCAACAGTAAAAACGGTGAGACCTAATTGCCAATCTAGTAGCACATTTAAATTCATGCAGTAGAGACACAAAGAAAAAAACAGCTGATCGGAACAGTTGCCATAAAAATATCTATAGAAAAGACTGACGGAAACACCGTCACGTCGGTGAGAAATTGACTGAATTCTAGATGCTAGGTCAGGATCGATTACATTTCAGACTCTTCTGTGAATTTTCTCAAGAATCTCGAGATATATAGCAGTTGCAGCTGACCAGATAAGACAGCAACATTCAATGCACGAGCGAATGGTAGATTTATAAATATGCAAGATGGATTCTGATGAGAAAGAATTTCTGGCACAACACAGTGAATCAATTTTCCTAGCAGTAGACGTAGCATTTGATTCAATATAATCACTCCACTTCATGTCAGTGGGAAACACAAGCCCAAGAAGAGCGCAACGTGTTGTTATCTTGGAGTTTAGCATTAGTCATGTTGATGGCAGACCAAAAAGGTTCTGTGTAGTGAGTAAATGAAAGCGGTTTTCCTTTGGAGGCGTTAAAACTTAGAAGCCATTCCTTGATATTGTTAACCATTGATTGGAGTTTTTTTTCAAGAGCAGTTGCCATGTTTACTTTGTCGGATCTGTCGGACTTGCTACTAAGAGTAAATAGTTTTGTCATCTGCATAATCCAGTAACACGTTTAAATTCATATTGTCGAAGCAAGGAAAAAGCGCATCCGAATAGTGGCCATGAAAATAATTGTAGCAAATACAAAGGGAAGCCACGTCAAGTCTGTGAGAAAGTGACTGAAGTCTAGATGTTAGGTCAGGATTATATTACAGACACTTCTGTAAATTTTCTCAAGAAACTCGAGCTTATATAGCAGTTGCAGCTGACCAGATATGGCAGCAACATTCAATGCACGGACGAATGGTAGATTTATAAATGTGCAAGATGGATTCTGACGAGAAAAAATTGTCTGACACGACACAGTGAACCAACATTCCTACCAGTAGACGTAGCAATTGATTCAATATAATCACTCCACTTCATGTCGGTGGCAAAGGAGAGTCCAAAAAGGCGAAAAGTGTTGCACACCTTGAGTTTATCATCAGTAATGTTAATGGCAGGCAGAAAAGGTTCTGTGTGGTGATTAAATGAAAGCAATTTCATTTTGGACCCGTTAAAATTTACAAGCCATTTTATAACCACTGATTAGAAGTCGTTCTCGAGAGCAGTTGCCAGTTTTACTTTATTGGATCTATCGGACTTATTACTAAGAGAGGAGTAAATAGCTGTGTCTGCATAAATACCTAGTTGGGAAGTGATGACATCGGGAAAGTCGTTGATTAAGATTAAAAATAGCGTAGTTTCAAGGATAGAGCCATGTGAGACAATATGTAACAATATGAAATGACCTGGAAGCGTTCCCGTTTAACAAAACCTTCATCACACGATTTGTTAGGAAGGTTTGCATTAAGCCAACTATTGATTCG
The DNA here is from genome assembly GCA_964036315.1 of Acanthosepion esculentum. Taxonomy (NCBI): domain Eukaryota; kingdom Metazoa; phylum Mollusca; class Cephalopoda; order Sepiida; family Sepiidae; genus Acanthosepion; species Acanthosepion esculentum. The sequence continues at coordinate 32,837,829 of OZ038492.1, read as the reverse complement.
AGATTTTTTTTACAAGAGCAGCATGCCAAACCATGTCACTCGTTTTTCGCTCTTCTTATTTAAAGCTTGATAGACAAATTTAGTGATAGCCATTAACCTATCGGCGGGAGACCTGGCGAAACGGAAGCCATATTGTTTATCCGAAAGTAAGCCGTGTGAAGTAAGATGTTTAACAAATCCAGTGTTGATTAGCGCCTGTTCTACTTCACCAAAAATGGATAAGAGACTAATAGGGCAATAATTCGAGGGCGCAGAAGGTTTCACAGAATTTTTTTTAAAGCTGAAAAGATGAGGCCTTCCAACAAGCTTCAAAGCAAGAAGCAACGAGGCATTTATTGTGAAGTTTGGAGAGAACAAGTGCCAGTTCAGAAGCACATTTCTTTAGGACAACTGCAGGGTTACTATCGAATCAGCAAGCCTTGTGGAGATTCAATTTAGAATTCAATGCAGAAATCATGGACGAAGTTATGTGCATATTATTTAGTAGAGACTCTGTTCTAGGGAGAAAATCAGGCAGAGATACTTGAGATGAGCAGAGAGTGGAGTTGGAAGGGAATTTACAAGCAAAGCACACTGCTTTATCTTCAGTAGATGTGAACATTTCGAATTCATGGAAGAGTGAAGGGACTGAAAATTTGTTCTTGTTCAGTACACTTTTGCAGAGCAGCCAGTAATCTCTAGAACCAAACTTGTGGGAGGCTATACGGTGTTTCATTCTATCAGCGGATAGTGACTTAGATAATTTAAAGACACGCTTACACTCATTGCAAACGGCGACAAAGAGGCGTCTGTTACAATCGGAACCGTCGCTCTTGTTTTTTTCTTTAGAGAAAACAATGATTGTGAATGTTTCCTGTTTCAAAAGCAAAAGACGTTTACACGTATGACCTCCCGTAGCGAAAATCGCCAATGGTTTAAAACGATGAAAATGTTACTTTCACCGAAAGTTTACAAAATTCGCGAAACATTGTGTACTTAATCATTGTTTATGTAAACAATAAGAAACGTTTCTTTATGAAATTAAGCATGGCGTTCAAAAAGGCGAAACAGACCGCAGTTTTCTCATGACTGTGTCAGAGGCTGGGGAAAATGTTAGAGACTGGGAACAAAAAGCCAATTCCATTATTTTCTCTGTGGATTTGATTAGGTTTTCGTTATTTTATACTGAACTAATAAGAGGCCTGGAATTAGTCTGTAAACAATACAGACTGCAATCGGCAGCAAATGAACAAACCGCAAAGTATTTTTTTTAAATGATTCTTTCAAAAAAACATATTAACATATTAACCTTCGTATTTAAACACACATGTATCAGGCTCCTCTTGAGCGCTCCAGCGCAGTGTAATGGTTAACAAGCTTGTCTCGCTAGATCTAATAACGACTGTGTAGTGGATTCGATCCTCACTGGGTACCCCATAATTTCGGCGTTGTGCGACATCTAAGTTACGCTTAAAAAATTACCATCAGATTGTTGATTTTTGTACAATTTTTGTGATGTCTTTCACAAAATTAAAGTAAATTTTGTATCATTTATACAGAGGAAAAAAGAAAAATAAGTATTTTTTGTGAGTGAATAAGATCCTTTATTTACACTATTTATATTCGGACTGTTGTCCTCATCTTTGCTGTTGATATAAAAAAAAGTTTCAGCCGTTGTGCTCTCTGGCCTTCATCAAATATATATCGATCCAGGTAACATACTGAGATTTCTGAACTGAATCCTTTATTTAATCTGCGAGGGTTGACTGTTCTTGTCCCACTACCCACGACTAAGATCTAGGAGAGTGAACATTTTATTACTATGTCACCAAATTCACGAACCAACACTTTAATCCACTAGACTATTGTTCCACCGGACAAATTCCTGTGGAAAACTTGGAGTCTTAAACCTAACTTGCCTGCCTGCTGATGAGTACTGCTGCTGTTTGTCATGCTTGACTGCACTCACTAAAGCTTTCCACTTTTGATACATCTGTTGCTGCTGTCGAAGACTTGCTGCTGTTTGTCTTTCTTTCTGTATTAGCGGCTTCCATAACGTATTTATTTTGCTACTAGGTCTAACAAAAAGGACATCAAAGCCTAGTATTTGCGCTGATTATATGAGACGTCTAACTCTCCAGTGTTCTTCCTTGTCTAGCATTTTCGCTTTATTCAACAGAGGTTGATGACTACCTATTTTCCTGCATACATGATCAGCCATACCCGATTTCATTGTTTTGTCGCTCACTACGGATTTTCGATATCTCTCCAGCTCTGTTTCTAAGATAATTTAATGATGAATGTGCGAGTAGCGTAGCGGCTGATGGCTTGGAAAGTGGGATCGGATCGGGTCGGGGAGCTGAGTTCAAATTCCGGCCGCGTTCAATTTTACACAAATGCCCCTAAGTAAAGAAAAAACTATCAATACATTTCTTCTCCTCTTTCGCTAGATATGGGTTAAATGTTGGATCAAACTGGGCTCTCTAGTCGTCGTTAGGATGGGAACTAATTTGAATTTGAAATTCTCTAGGCATGGGTATAGCAGCTCCAAACCGTAAAACGTACTTGTTACTGTTGAAACCAAAGCAGAACCTAGTGTGGTGTGGTTGCGACCGTATTTTCCAGGGGGAGTCTACAGGGTGTAGAGGGGGTTAACTGAATGCTTCCTAGTGGATGATCAGTGTAGTACACCAGGAAATTCAAGATGGTCTGAAACGAATTAAATGCCAATGTGGAGGATTTATCCCAAATGAAGTTGATATATGATGATCTCAATACATACTGAAGTAGCCATGGCACTCAGTGTCGTTCCTAAGCATCAGTGAAGTCAGGTGCATCAGAATATTCACCTGGAAAGTCCCAGGTGTATATTTGCGCTATACATGATATTACAGGCTGCCGTCGACATGTAAACAGGTGGCCGATCCACCTGCGTTTAGGTTGTGCACATGTGTGACAACCGGACAATAGGAAGATATATTATCCCCTCCCCCGAGAGGGAAAAGACAGAGAGACTTTCATACCCACAGAAGAAAGAGATCCACGTTTGGAGAAAACATCCAGAGTTACACGCTCACTCATCGATATCAACTGAAGAAGCTCGGAGGTGAATGAACAAAGTAAATTTAAGTACGAGAAATTTAGTTTCATGTTCTTAGTCATTACAACGATAGCACTATATATATATATATATATATATGTGTGTGTGTGTGTGTGTGTGTGTGTGTGTGTATGTGTGTGTATACACATATATGTATATATATACATATATATATTTTAATATATTTTCTGTTTATTGATTTTTGCAAGAATTTCCAAAATAATGTATTTTTTACCGCAAAAACTCTAAAATTCCCACAGTAATCTTTGCACACACCGCGTATAAAAAACCCTAAAAAAAAACAAGATTTTTAAGCAAAATTTCGAACGTGCTAGAAGGGATTAGACAATTTTATAAAATAATCAAAAATACTTTGGTCTTTCGTCTTAATAATAGCATAAATATTTTGACGATAAAACTTTGGGGCCTTTTTCATCATGCTATACTCTTTTTTAGCGAAAAAATGAATGTGTCTCTCCCCCCTCCCCCCCTCTCTCTCTCTCTCTATATATATATATATAAATATAAAAGTGGACATGGAAGTCAGCACTTAGAGGCGACAGTCTGTTTCAGTGCAATCGTCAGGCAACCTTCTTTATATATATATATATATATATATATATATATATATATATATATATATATATATATCTTTGTAGTGGAATATGCGCGTAGAAGCGAAGAATTAAGTTAACCTTCAAACATGGATCTACAAATTTGAATAACTTTTTATTTATTTGAGTATTATTTTTCTTTCAAATTGAAATAAATGAATTACAAAGGATTCTTTGCGAACAAATTCACACAAAATATCTTGTGCATCTTTTTTTTCATAGCACAACCGAATGAATTGCGTTAATGTAGGAAAAACAGAAAATGCCTCTACATGCTAACCTTATATTATTACTATTAATTTTCCAAGCATAGCTTAGATGTGGCACAAGGCCGAAAGTATAGGGAACCCAGTTAGGATCGAACTCACTACTCAGTCGTAAGTGTTCTAGCGAGACCATTACACCGCCTCGAGTTGCCCAAATATATTATTACTATACATACTGCCAATTTTTGTTATTCCAGATTGAAGGAGATTGGCTGTAAGAACTCTTTAAATGCACCCTACTAATCACTGCTTGTCGCGGGTGATTTGTTTGCAGAATGCAGCCGGGGGGTGCAGCAAAGTTGGAAGCTCGCTCGTTGTACAATTAAGTTTAGTGGAAAAACTGAACAAAAACGTCACAGAAACGTATGAAATGCACCTGACTCCAGTTCGATCAACTTTTCTGAGCCAAGAATCTGTTTTTCGATGGCACAAGAGGTTCAAGGAGGTGAGAGACGATGAAAAATGAGGAAGGGAGAGTGACGTCAGTACACCAGAACTGGTGGAGAAAATTTGCAATTTCCTGGATGAAGACCGTCCTGTGATTTTCTTTCTTTTCTTTTTATGTGCCATGTCCTTTCAGGACGTAGGCGATCATGGCTCTCCACCTCCCTCTATCCCTTGCAGCTCTTAACAAGTTCTTTCCCTCGGCTTCCTTCCCCAGACCACATTCTGTCATCCACTTGCTTAAGTCCACCAGGTATGTCACGAGTTAATTTCCTTTGTCTCTCTTTCCCTCTATTCGACCCGTGAGTATCAGATTCTCCAGGCCCTCCTTCCTCATTATGTGTCCCAGAAACTTTATCTGCTTCTTCTTGATGTTAAGTATAAGCCTTCTCCTTGTTTGCATCCTCTCTAAGACCTCATCCTTGCTCACACGCTTGGTCCATGGTATCCTCAGCATCCTTCTGTAGAACCACATCTCCGTCACTTCGAGTCTCTTCCTCATCTTCGAGGAAATCGTCCAACATTCGTAAAGAAGGACAGATATTACGTAACAGCTCAGTATTCTTTTCTTCGTTACCAAAGAAATCCTCCTGTCTCGCAATACTCTACCCAGCTTTTGGAATACGTCTTTGGCCATCCCGATACATCTACGGATCTCAGTGTCGCACTTACCGTCCTCTGTCAAAACGCTTCCCGGATATTTAAACTTCCGCGTCTGCTTGATTCTAGTGTTCCCGACCTTCAGATTGCATTTCGGGCTCATCCTCTTACTGACGTCCATGCACTCCGTTATCGTGTAATTTATGCTTAGTTCCTTCTTCTCACTCTCCGTCGCTACCTTCTGTCGGGGATTTTGTAATTTCATTTCCGTGTCTCCTATCAGTACTGTGTCATCTGCATATCTTATGTTGTTAAGATTGTGGCCGCCAATGCTAAATCCCGGTGAGACAATAAGCATACACTTGGAAATTTTTGTGGCAAATGTATACAGAATTATTCAGGAAGATCAGGGTGCTCGGTGTCGAACAGAAGGAAAAACGCGTAGAGAAATGATTTAGATTATTATGTAAGAGTAGAGTCTCTGGTAACCTCTAGCGAAAGACGTATCTACTGATCCAGAGACCAAGAGACATTAGAAACATTTTGGTTCCCCCAGAGCCAAGAAGATCAGACAATGTGAATCCACTGGGTAACACATGATTATCGCCCTTTTCGACAGTACGGGCATCATCTACATCCACTGAGTTCTCTTTGGCCAGACGGTCTATAAAGAGTACTTTGTGGAAATTTTGAAGGGTTTCGGGAAGAGATTTCGTCGCAAAAGGTTAGAGCTCTTCCACTCGGGAGTGGTGGTATCTGCACCAGGACCATACACAATTCCATCCTGGTAACCGACTATTTGACTGAGTATCAAAACTGTTCCACACTCCCTACGGTCCATTCCTTGCTCCCTGTGACTTAGTTGTGAAGGAGAACCTCAGGGGCAGTTATTTTGAAGACACTGAAAAGATGAAAGTGGCTGAGTACTGAACAACTTCATTTTAGATGACTTCCATGGGGCCTTTACGAAGTGGCTGGAGCGCTACAATAAAAGTCAGATTTGAAGGAGATTAGAACTTTATACAGGGTGACCCGAAAAACGGGAACTTTTTAACAATCCAATAAAACCAAGAGTGATGAAAGAAAAATATTTAATTCATAGTAATTGAAACCTTAAAACATGCCATTTAAGAAACAATGATGGAATTTTCATTTTTTTTTTTAAATTACGTCCTGTAGATGGCGTCCTCCTGTACGAATGCATTCTTGAAATCTGCTGTTGAGATTCCTCATTGACTGCTGCAACATCTCAGCTGGGATACTGTGAATTTCATTCTCGTTACTAAAATGGCGAAATGTTTACTTGCTCAAGGACACTGTCTCGCAGTGTTGCCACTTGCTCATGTCTGGCAATACGCACTTAAAAAAATCCCGTTTTTTTGGGTCACCCTATACTTTTTTAAAAATTAATAAATGAGTCTTCTTTGAAAACTTCTGCAATGCACCTCTTATGGAGATTGTCTAAGCATAGATTAAATGTGGACAAGGCCGAAAGTAAGAGACGCCCAGTGGGGATCGAACTCACTATTCGTAAGTGATGCACCTCTTATGTAAGCATTGTTGAAATTGATCTTCTATTAGTGAATTTCTAATTATTTACGTCAGCCGCATGTCAATGGAAATTGGAACTTCTGATGTGACGAAGCCGCTTTCATCAATGCCCAGGCATAATTTTATTCGGTTGAAGAGGCTTGCATGATTCTTTATTCTGCTGTCTCATGTCCGTCAATAGAACTTGAAGGCTCATGTTATTCTTCTCAGTGGAATTTGAAGCAAATGTATTCTTCTGCCTCTCCAAATGAAAAGCATCATTTCCCGTCTGCAAATGAGGTAACATCAATGGAGTACAAAAGCATCCTCTAGGCTTGCTCGCCAAAAGTAGATAAAGTCGATTTAGAATGACGAATTGATCTGGCAAGCGATAATATCTAGCGACTGATTGCTTACAAAATCGACACCAATTTCGACAAGCGGATAAGATTTTTTTTGTCAAAGCCTGTAACCTCATTGACTGCATTCCTTCATCCAGTCATGTTTTTTTTATTTCTTCTTGTTCATGTTCTTGTCTCAGAATGTGATATCATGTACATAAATCCACACACACACACACACACATACACACACACACAGACACACGCGCGCGCATATATATATGTTTCTAAAGATTTAATACATACACACACACACACACACACACACACATATATATATATATATATATATATATATATATATATATATATATATATATATATATATAATAAAAAAGGCTCAAACCCTAATATTCCATGATTATAATATGAGAGTCACTAAAATTTAATTTTTTATACCCGGAGTTATATTTTCCGATTTCTTTTTGAATTTGTAGGTCTGATAAATTGGATTGTAATTATGATTCCAATGTAATAAATTATAACCATGGAATAATAGTGTTTAAACCTTTTTATTATATTCTTACTCTGTCCTGGACATTGAGTTCTACCTGGAATCTATCCTCTTGGGAATTTATATATATATATATATATATATATATATATATATATATATATATATATATATATATATATATATATATATATATTGACCACTAATACTATATATATATATATATATATATATATATATATGAGATGACGATATATATTTTTATATAACAAGAACAATATCGGGGAAAATGTAGTACAAAAATGAAAAAAAGTTTTGTGACTTGTTTCGTTCTTTAGGACTTCATTGGACTAATTCTAAAATTATTTTCTCTCAATATATATATATATATATATATATATATATATATATATATATATATATATATATATATATATATATAAAGTTGATGGATAATTTTAATCCGCCATTTATTTACTAAGTAAATTACTGATATTCCCTGAAGAGTGGACGGACAGGTCCGGCTACGAAACTCTGGAGTCGGGATGTTGAAGGTAGCATCAGTCAGTTAAGTGGCAAACTTTTACTCCCATTAATATATATATATATATATATATATATATATATATATATATATATATATATATATATATATATATATATATGACAAAGTGTAAAAAATTTACTTGTGGCGCGTTTCGTCCTTTATGACTTCATCCGACTAAATTTGTTATATTGTTATCGGTACGACTACAAATGCGCTCGAACGAAGGGTGCTGGGCAATTAGTAATTTTTATTTTAATATCTAGACGAATTTATTTAGATTTTTTTTTCTTTCCACCACTTTTGTTAGTAGGTATCTTAAACTGTAATAAAAGAAGATCGGCCAGGAATGGTGAAACATTGTACGAGCCAGGGGACAAATTTACTGTAGATGATCTTTCTTAAAACAAAAGTGACGGAAAGAAAAAGAATCGCGTAAGAAGTTATGGTATATAGAGATGAAGTAAAGACCAAATTCACTGTCTATAGTACCATTTATTGTTGACTCCATTTGATTAAAGTGTTTAAACTGATTGACTATCGTCATAGTTCTTTTTTTGTGATTTGAGATTACATACAGAGCTGTTGTGTTCCTTCTGGTTGACGGAAATTAATTCGTTGTATTCATCCTTTCTGCTTTCTCTTCTGGAGATGTACGTCAGGTCAAACTCGCAGCCGATGAATCACCAACCCAAGCATTTCGAACTGCTACCTCAAATGAAGTTCCTCTCCACTGCGGCGTCTCTAGTCTTGTATGTGGTTTTCTCCTTTTTATTGGGGCTGACACATCTGTGTTTCCCGTTTGATTTTTGGCGGAACGTGTTGTCATTGGTTGATTTTTTTATGACGTTTACTGACCCACATAAACTAAGTCCGGGTTCATGTCCGTTACCAAGGATATGAACAATAGAAGAAAGGAAAGGAAAGGAAATATATAGAAGTCAGAGAGAGAGAGAGAGAGAGAGAGAGAGAGAGAGAGAGAGAGAGAGAGAGAGAGAGAGAGAGTTTTCTTTGTCACTCAGTTAGTAAAGAGGAAAGTGTATATTTTCGTATGGTGTTGTTACTCCCCAGTCTTATATCAAAGTAAAGTTTTTTCCACTTTGTCATATAATTTCCCCAATATTGTTCTTGATATATGAAAAATCGTTATCTCATATATATATATATATATATATATATATATATATATATATATATATATATATATATATATATGGAGAAAGCATATCTAGAATTCCATCAAACAGAGAAATTATGAATAATTCAATGCACACGTTTGTCTTTTTTATGCTGAGTTACGAGCAACTATTTTTTTGATTTGGAGCATTCAGTATTCGTCATTTGGAGGCTTGGGGTGTTCGTCATTTCAGGGCTTGGGTTATTTATTAATCCTTCAAAGTCCAAAGAAATTCTTCAATTTGTGCTTTGAGTGGTCGTCTGTCAACCTGCCATTAAATCCTTCAGATATTCAATTCTTACGCGCTCCTAAATCGAGTTCCCAGTGTCAATGCTATTATGGTGACGACATAAAATCAATAGTTCGAAAGAAGTGATGCCAAAGGGTCAGGGACAGAGCGAGAATCTTTTTTTTGGTTTTTCGTTCTACCGAGACACGACAGTTGGTTTGCATACTTCTTGTCCGTATCTTGTCAACAGATTTTCCTTAGTTCCACATTAAGCTCTTTGGGTTATTTACATGTTTCCTTTTCCAATCTTGCGTTTAATTGTCTTTCTTTCTTTCTTTCTTTCTTTCTTTCTTTCTTTCTTTCTTTCTTTCTTTCTCAATACTTCCTTTTGTTTGTTTGTTTGTTTCAATCTTTCTTTTACTGCTTCTTTTACTTTCTTTTACTCATACCACCTCTTTCTTTATTCCCTACTACCTCGTCTTTCTTCTTTTACTGTTGCCTTTTCTTTCTTTCTTTCTTTCTTTCTTTCTTTCTTTCTTTCTTTCTTTCTTTCTTTCTTTCTTTCTTTCTTTCTTTCTTTACTGCTTGTTTTACTCCTACCAACTCTGTCTTTCCTTTTTGCTACTTCCACGTCTTTCTTTCTTTCTTTCTTTCTTTCTTTCTTTCTTTCTTTCTTTCTTTCTCAATACTTCCTTTTGTTTGTTTGTTTGTTTCAATCTTTCTTTTACTGCTTCTTTTACTTTCTTTTACTCATACCACCTCTTTCTTTATTCCCTACTACCTCGTCTTTCTTCTTTTACTGTTGCCTTTTCTTTCTTTCTTTCTTTCTTTCTTTCTTTCTTTCTTTCTTTCTTTCTTTCTTTCTTTCTTTCTTTACTGCTTGTTTTACTCCTACCAACTCTGTCTTTCCTTTTTGCTACTTCCACGTCTTTCTTTCTTTCTTTCTTTCTTTCTTTCTTTCTTTCTTTCTTTCTTTCTTTCTTTCTTTCTTGCTTGTTTTACTCCTACCAACTCTGTCTTTCCTTTTTGCTACTTCCACGTCTTTCTTTCTTTCTTTCTTTCTTTCTTTCTTTCTTTCTTTCTTTCTTTACTGCTTGTTTTACTCCTACCAACTCTGTCTTTCCTTTTTGCTACTTCCACGTCTTTCTTTCTTTCTTTCTTTCTTTCTTTCTTTCTTTCTTTCTTTCTTTCTTTCTTTCTTTCTTTCTTACGTTTAAGCTTTCTTCTAGTTTCTTTTTTTGTTTGTTTTTCTTTATTCATCTGCTTCTTTTTTCGCCTTTAAAAAAATCTCCGGCATTTTTGTCTTATCATTAATTCTTTTATTTGTCCCCCCCCCCATTAAACCATTATTACTTTCCTCTGACAATTTTCTTTTACTCATCTTTCTGTCTTTTCTTTTTGTAGGCTTCTTTCAAATTTTCTATTATTTTACACATTAGACTTTTAAATTCTTTGAATTCGTTGTTTAAACTTCATATTTTCTCTTCTTTCGATTCCAGAACTTTACTTTTCTTTTTGTCATTAATTTCCCCACATCATTTCTCTCGAATTCGTCTCTCTTTCCTTCTTTTTTCATTTCTTTTCCCCCTTATTTTTCATCTCCCTTTCCTTCTTACTTTCATGCCTCTTTACTTCTTATTTTTTCATCCCACTAACCTACTTATTTTCCATCTCACTTTCCTTCTTATTTTTCATCTCTTTCATTCTTATTTTTCATCAATTTCCTCCTTATTTTTCTTCTCACTTTTCTTCCTATATTTGATCTCTTTCTTCCTCATTTTTCATCTCTTTCCTCCTTATTATTCATCTCTCTTTCCTCCTTACTTTTCATCCCTTTCATTCTTATTTTTCATCTCTCTTTCCTTCTTATTTTTTCATCCCTCTTTCCTCCATATTTTTCCTGTCTTTCCTTCATATATTTCGTCTCTTTCCTTCCTATTTTTCATCTCACTTTCCTTCCTATTTTTCATCTCTCTTTCCTCCTTATTTTTCATCTCTCTTTCCTTCTTATTTTTTCATCCCTCTTTCCTCCATATTTTTCCTGTCTTTCCTTCATATATTTCGTCTCTTTCCTTCCTATTGTTCATCTCACTTTCCATCCTATTTTTCATCTCTCTTTCCTCCTTATTTTTCATCTCTCTTTCCTTCTTATTTTTTCATCCCTCTTTCCTCCATATTTTTCCTGTCTTTCCTTCATATATTTCGTCTCTTTCCTTCCTATTTTTCATCTCACTTTCCTTCCTATTTTTCATCTCTCTTTCCTCCTTATTTTTCATCTCTCTTTCCTTCTTATTTTTTCAACCCTCTTTCCTCCATATTTTTCCTGTCTTTCCTTCATATATTTCGTCTCTTTCCTTCCTATTTTTCATCTCACTTTCCTTCCTATTTTTCATCTCTCTTTCCTCCTTATTTTTCATCTCTCTTTCCTTCTTATTTTTTCATCCCTCTTTCCTCCATATTTTTCCTGTCTTTCCTTCATATATTTCGTCTCTTTCCTTCCTATTGTTCATCTCACTTTCCATCCTATTTTTCATCTCTCTTTCCTCCTTATTTTTCATCTCTCTTTCCTTCTTATTTTTTCATCCCTCTTTCCTCCATATTTTTCCTGTCTTTCCTTCATATATTTCGTCTCTTTCCTTCCTATTTTTCATCTCACTTTCCTTCCTATTTTTCATCTCTCTTTCCTCCTTATTTTTCATCTCTCTTTCCTTCTTATTTTTTCAACCCTCTTTCCTCCATATTTTTCCTGTCTTTCCTTCATATATTTCGTCTCTTTCCTTCCTATTTTTCATCTCACTTTCCTTCCTATTTTTCATCTCTCTTTCCTCCTTATTTTTCATCTCTCTTTCCTTCTTATTTTTTCATCCCTCTTTCCTCCATATTTTTCCTGTCTTTCCTTCATATATTTCGTCTCTTTCCTTCCTATTGTTCATCTCACTTTCCATCCTATTTTTCATCTCTCTTTCCTCCTTATTTTTCATCTCTCTTTCCTTCTTATTTTTTCATCCCTCTTTCCTCCATATTTTTCCTGTCTTTCCTTCATATATTTCGTCTCTTTCCTTCCTATTTTTCATCTCACTTTCCTTCCTATTTTTCAACTCTCTTTCCTCCTTATTTTTCATCTCTCTTTCCTTCTTATTTTTTCAACCCTCTTTCCTCCATATTTTTCCTGTCTTTCCTTCATATATTTCGTCTCTTTCCTTCCTATTGTTCATCTCACTTTCCTTCCTATTTTTCATCTCTCTTTCCTCCTTATTTTTCATCTCTCTTTCCTTCTTATTTTTTCATCCCTCTTTCCTCCATATTTTTCCTGTCTTTCCTTCATATATTTCGTCTCTTTCCTTCCTATTGTTCATCTCACTTTCCATCCTATTTTTCATCTCTCTTTCCTCCTTATTTTTCATCTCTCTTTCCTTCTTATTTTTTCATCCCTCTTTCCTCCATATTTTTCCTGTCTTTCCTTCATATATTTCGTCTCTTTCCTTCCTATTTTTCATCTCACTTTCCTTCCTATTTTTCATCTCTCTTTCCTCCTTATTTTTCATCTCTCTTTCCTTCTTATTTTTTCATCCCTCTTTCCTCCATATTTTTCCTGTCTTTCCTTCATATATTTCGTCTCTTTCCTTCCTATTTTTCATCTCACTTTCCTTCCTATTTTTCATCTCTCTTTCCTCCTTATTTTTCATCTCTCTTTCCTTCTTATTTTTTCAACCCTCTTTCCTCCATATTTTTCCTGTCTTTCCTTCATATATTTCGTCTCTTTCGTTCCTATTTTTCATCTCTCTTTCCTTCCTATTTTTCAACCATCTTTCAACCTTATATTTCATCTCACTTTTTTCCTTATTTTTCATCTCTTTCATTCTTAATTTTTGTTGAATCTTGACTAATGCATGGAATAATAATGCAAACACAAAATGTAGTTAGAATAAAATGTATTGAAACAAGAAAGGGTACACAATATTTACATATAGTCTTCTGTATATTTCTGGGAAGACCGTTCCTGGAGAATGTGTTGACTAAGTCGGGCAGAGTCTCTAGTTGGATCTCTGGATTCGCCTCCATGTCTTCCGGTACCAACCATATTTATATACTCGGTACTCCACTATGCAAATTAGGCGGATCCTACCACAACAATTATAATCTCTCTTTCCTTTTTATTTTTCATCTCTCTTTCCTTCTTATTTTTCATCACTTTCCTCCTTATTCTTCATCTCATTTCCACCTTATTCTTCATCTCTTTCATTCTTAATTTTCATCTCTTTTTCCTTTTATTTTTCATCTCTCTTTCCTCCTTATTTTTCATCTCTCTTTCCTCCTTATTTTTCATCTCACTTTCCTACTTATTTTTCATCTCTTTCCATCTTATTTTTCATCTCTCTTTACTCCTTATTTTTCCTCTCTCTTTCCTTCTCATTTTTCATCTCACTTTCCTCCTTATTTTTCATCTCTTTCATTCTTATTTTTCATCTCTCTTTCCTCGTTATTTTTAATCTCCTTTTCCTCCTTATTTTTCATCTCTCTTTCCTTCTTATTTACATCTCTCTTTCTTGTTTATTTTTCATCTCTCTTTCCTTCTCATTTTCATCTCTCTTTCCTTCTTTTGTCATCTCTCTTTTCTTCTTATGTGTCATCCCTCTTTCCTTCGTATTTTTCATCTTTCTTTTCTTCTCATTTTACATCTCTCTTTGTTTCTTATTTTTTTATCTTTTTCTTTATTATTTTTCATGTCTCTTTCTTTCGTATTTTTCATCTCTCTTTTTCTCTTATTTTCATCTGTCTTTCCTTCTTATTTTTTCTTATGTCTTTCCTCCTTATTTTTTCATTTCCTATCAAAACGCCTTTTTTATTTTTCTCGTTTTCTCTATACTTTTTTTGCTATCAATCGTCTTTTATTTTTAAACGTGTTTTTTCTTTTTTGCTTTTGGTCTGTTTTATTTTATTTTCCATCTATTTCAATTTTTACTGATTTCAATTCATTATTTTTCTCTATCGCCTTTCGATTTTTTAGAAACTTATTTCTTCAATTTTCTCGGGTTTCACGGTTTTACTTTTATTAGATTTGACCCTCTAAACGGTAGCCGTTAAAGTCTGATCGAGCACTAAAATATCTTCCATTTTAGCTCATCTTTGAACCTACACTTCATATATCCAGATTCTATTTCATCTGTCTCACCGCATCGCTTATCTTTTGTAGTTTGTTAAGTTATTTTTGACCAGTAATTCATTCAGAATAATTCAAATTTCAACTACTTTTGAGGTTTTACGGAAAGAGAAACAAATAAAACTGGTGGAATAACATTTACAAAATAAGCGCTTCTTCTCTAAAGGCAAGAAACAATCGGTTTGTTCAAGACCACCATTGAATTCAATTAAGACAATAAAAACGATAAAATAGCGAAATGAAGATTTATTGGGATTCTTTCAATTCGGCCGTAGAACGTTGTTAGTCTAATATCCACGTAGAAGGCAAAACATTTCAACTGAATAAATCTTTCGACATAAATATCTGTCTGATTATCACAACTTTCGCACCCCTAAGAAAAGTACCCCTAAGCATTATCGGACACTTAAGAAGACAAACTCTTAAGATGGCTTGTTCGCTGTTTCCCTGTAGACGCCATTCGTTCATAACTCTTGTGAATATTCATTTTTCCAAACCTTTCTCATAAAGTGTTCCAGACATTTCAACTGTCTATTTCCTATTTTAAGAGTGTCTTTCTAGTTTCCATTTTCTTTAGAACTTCATAGCTCATGGTATTCAAAAGGCACCAAAATGCAGTGAAATGTATAATTTGTGCCAGAAGATTCAATTTTCTCTTTCCGATTTTAAGTATCTGTTTCTGTCTAGCACCCATCTAGCTCATATATATATATATATATATATATATATATATATATATATATATATATATATATATATATATATATATGTTTGTGTATTTAGGCAGCAATCCTTCTTTCATGCACATTTCATTGAAAATGACAGACAAGGTGCTTTTATTATTTTTTTTTATACAATTTCTCATGCGATCTAACAATTTTTTTCTTTTTGGACGATAAAATATATAAAACTGTCTGAATGTTCTTTTTATCCGAGCGCTTTCGGCTATACATTTAGCCATTTTCAAGGATTATATTTTAACTGTTAAAATTAGAAATATTTTGTTGCATGTATGTTTCATAAAATGTTTTCATTTTTTTGTTTCAAAACACGGTCATGGCTAAAAATAATGGAAGCCTTATTAATAAAAACAAACAAACCAACACTTAATAATATTAACTTTGAACATGGACATAATATATTGACCGTGTTTTAAAACAAAAAAAAAATGAAAACCTTTTATGAAACATACATACAACATACGATTTCTAATTTTAACATATAGAATATAATCCTTGAAAATGGTTAAATGTATAGCCGAAAGCGCTCGGATAGAAAGAATATTCGGCCAGTTTTTATATAATTTATCATCCGAAAAGAAAAAAATGATTAGATCACATGAGAGAGAAATTGTATAAAAAACTAAATAAATGCACCTTGTCTGTCGTTTTCAGTGAAATGTGCATATATATATATATATATATATATATATATATATATATATATATATATATATATATATATATATATATATTAAATATATATTAAATAATAGGAAAGAACAATGAGATTTATAATTCAGAGTTTTTAGCATTTATTTTTATTTTTAAAAAATAGTGCTTGATACAACCGTATAGCATAATATAATTGTTTTTTTTTTAAATATATAGTCATTGCAACACCGGAATTCAAATGTTTCAAAACTGAAACTTCAATTCAAATTCAATTATAAAAATTAAACTTAAAATACAAAGTTCTGTTCCCTTATCAAGCGGCTCTTAGCATCGCTTGATAATGGAACGGAACTTTTTATTCCATATCCACCGATGCTGATCCAAGTGACTATGGCCTATTCTGCTCAATTGGACACTTACCCCACGACCAGCGATTCAACACTTTGGATGAAGTCAAGGAAGCTTGTTTACAGTTTCTTTTATTCAAGTCCAGCGGACTGATATTTGGGACAGATTCGGATGCTGTCAGAAGATCGTCGAGAATGATGGACATTATTTTGAAGAAGAAATGTTGGTGTTGCTCCATAAAATTTGGTTGCTTTCTTTCCGCTTCCTAAGTGGGTCAGGACTTTCTGGCCTTCCTAATATATATACAGGATGTTCGGAAAGTCACTGTGAACTTATATTTTTTATTAACAGACATGTTTCAATATAAAATATAGGAGGGGAATATAATTGAAAATTATAAACAATGTTGAAATTTAGCAATAATACAAGCTTGGATCATTCTTATTCTGTTTCTGAACACCGCTAACAGTTATTCGCCATTATTTTGAATGGGAAGAGTATTAATTTTTGTCTGATGGCCTTCTGAGCTCTTCCAAGACCAATATCTTGCTGCTGCGTTAACTTTCGTAATGATTGTCTTATAAACATATTTGTAAATATTCAAAGAGACGATAAAGTGAAAATGTGAGTACATTTTTGTGACATACTTTATAGACAGCAAGAAAATAATTTTTTTCACCAAATTGAATATTTTTTAATGTTTTTATTGTATTTTTCCGATTTTTGAATTTCTTCACTCGATCTGCGTTTTGAACAGCAAATCAGACATCTTGATGATCAATCTTCTATATTCCTTGACCAAAAGTCAAGTAATATTTATAGACTAAGAATACAGTTAAGGTAGAATGGCAAACACGAGTGCTTAACGGACAACTCTGTTATGATAAAAGGAGAAGAAAAAGAAAGTAAAGAACAGAAGTAAAATTGAAAAGTTTTATTTTCCCTTCATCTCTGATTTCTTGGTATAAAGAATATATCTTTATTTAGCAACGGGTAACTGGGAGCAAATGATTTGTGCACGGTAATTTCTTTTATTTAAAAAAAAACGGGAGGAAGGAACAAAAAAAAAAAAGAAGATACGTGAACAAAACGAAAGCAGAAAATGAAAATGAAGAAAGTGATGGAAACGAAGAAAAAGCAAATGAAAAAAACTAAAACCAAATCAGTTTAGCTGAAGCATGATGCGTTAAGTCGTTGTGTATAAAGGTTGCGTGTTAATTATTTGCTATCTGACGTCTATTTCGACAACAGGATATTTTCCATCAACTTTTTGTAATTGACAAAACAGTGAATAGGGTCTAGCGGTTGCTCATGCCTTAATGACGCCTCTGACACCGAGGAATGCGTGTGTGAGCAATATATATATATCAGACATATATATATATATATATATCCGACATATATATATATATATATATATATATATATATATATATATATATATATATATATATAGATATATATATATCAGACATATATATATATATATATATCAGACATATATATATATATATATATAGATATCAGACATATATATATATATATATATATATATATAAGACATATATATAAATATCAGACACATATATATATATAGATATCAGACATATATATATATATATATATATATCAGACATACATATATATATATATCAGACATATATATATATATATCAGACATATATATATATATATCAGACATATATATATATATATCAGACATATATATATATCAGACATATATATATATCAGACATATATATATATATCAGACATATATATATATCAGACACATATATATATATATATATGTGTCTGATATATCTGATAATCATACACACACACACATATATATATGTGTGAGTATGTGTCTGATTAAATAAATTAGACATTATGTCTGTTTATTTTTAATAAAATCCGTTCATACTCACGAATAACCTTCCGTGTATTGCGATTAAATGACTTGAGAAATGTGCTATAACAGTAAAATATGCTTTTACTTCTCATTTCCCAAATAATTTCGATCTTCTTCCGAGATCATTTTCAGGGATGCAAGTAGTAATAAAAAACTGCGTGTTGTTCAGGGGATGACCGTTGCATTTAAAAGCAAAACGATAAAAAATTACAGTAATGGATAGCAATACACAGTTTTGTATTACTCTTTGCACTCCTGAAGATGATCTGGGAAGAAGATCGAAAGTATTTGGGAAATGGGGAATGAAAGCGATTTTCACAGATAACGCACATTTCTCAAGTCATTTAATTGCAATATTAGGATGGAGATTCTGAATAAATTAGATTCACTAAGTAAAGCTTAGAGATCGGTGAAACATACCAAAGTAAAAATTCTCACAATTAATATACTAGGTTGGCCAGGATTTTGATCTATGTCTGGTGGAATTTCAAAGGAGTACTCCATTTTGAGCTTGTTCCACACGGTCGCGCCATCAACGCTAAATTGTATTGCCAGCAGTTAGACCCCGTGTATGATAAACGAAAGTATCCTGATTTGGTTAATCGAGGTCGGGCTTTGTTTCAGCAAGACAATGCGGGACCACACACTGCCAGGTTGACTAAGGAGGAGTTCGATCAGATGGACGGTGTTGAGATTCTTCCACATCCATCATTCTGTTCCGATGCTGCTCCGGGTGACTATGGCCTATTTTGCTCAATGACACACTTTCTCCGCGACCAGAGATTCAACATTTAATGAAGTGAAGGAAACTAGTTTACAGTTTTTTGATTAAAAGCCAGCGGACTGGTATCTAGTACAGATACAGGTGTTGCTGATCCCTGGCAGAAGATAATCGAGAATGATGGACTTCATTTTGTTGTTGCTGCTCCATAAAATCTTGTTTTCTTTCCGTTTCCTAAGTGGGTCAGGACATTACGGCCAACCTAATATATCTACAGGGTACTTGAAAAGTCACTATGCACTTACATTTTTATTAACATACATGTTTCCATATAGAGTACAGAAAGAGGATATAATTGAAAATTATGAACAATGTTGAAATTTAGCATCAAGTTTGGATCATTCTTATTCTGTTTCTGAACACTGCTATCAGTTGCTCACCATTAGTTTGTATGGGAAGATTTTTAACTTTTGTCTGATGGCTTTATTAGCTCTTCCAAGATCAATGACTTGCTGTTGCGGTAACTTTCGTAATGATTGTCTTGGACACTGCTACATACAGTCAGGAATATCCAACAGTTTCTCCTTCGATAGCTTTGCTGGTCTTCCACAGCGTTTGGCATCGTCTTCTGATCCTGTTTCCCGAAATTTAACATCACGGTTACGAACTCTATTCCGATGTGCAACAGGTGTATCTGAAAATCTATCAGCAAAACGCTGTCGCACCAAATCTCTGTATTTACCTCCATCTCGAAAAATATGTTCGACGAGAAGTTCTTCAGTTGTTAAAACAATATTGCGGTGAAATCTTAAATATAAAAAAATATGATTAGAAAAGTACACGCACGCACGTATATATATATATATATATATATATATATATATATATATATATATATATATATATATATATATATATATATATATTAAGATATTTTTTATGTTTATACGTTCATTTTATAAATTTATTTATCCGTTCTTTTTCTAAAATTTGATAAAAAATGTCTTAAAATAATTGTCGGACTTTGTCCATTTCATAATATATATATATATATATATATATATATATATATATATATATATATATATATCAACCCAATATTTTAAGAAAACCATTGCTTGCATGCACCACTAGAGTTCCTTTTTATAGCCAGAATAGTACTATTTACACACAGCCTGATGGAGTAAAGTATGGGAAACCCTCTCGGGCCGTGCTTCTCCAATTATTACATGTCATATGTTGAGAACAAGGTTTTTACTAAAGTTATTAAACCTGAAATATATGTTCGTTATGTTGACAATATTTTTATTTTGGCTGAAAACAAAAAAGAAATAGAAAATCTGAAAGTTACATTTCAACAAAATTGCGTCCTAAATTTTACTTATGAACTTAGTGAAAAAAAAACAAACTTCCATTCTTAGATGTTCTCGTCGATTTTATAGTTTTTATATAATTTATCATCCGAAAAAAAATTATTAGATAGCATGAGAAATTGTATAAAAAACTAAATAAAAACACCTTGTCTGTCGTTTTCAATGAAATGTGCATGAAAGAAGAATTGCTGCCTAAATACACACACACACACACACACATATATATATATCCTATATTAAATTTATGCAGGTTTGGCTGATGATGAATAATGAGAGTTTTATTGTATATATATATATATATATATATATATATATATATATATATATATATATATATATATATATATGTATAAAAGTGCATAAAAATAATATATTATAAAAATAATAAAATAAAATAATAAATAAAAAAGGTAATAAAATAAAATAACCATAAAAATAAAATTATAATAAAAAGTGCATAAAAATAATATATTATAAAAATAATATATATATATATATATATATATATATATATATATATATATATATATATATATATATATATATATATAAAATGTATAAAAATAATACGTAAATTTAAAACCATTTTTCACCCTTGGAAATGTGATCTGATGAATCAGGTAAATACCACCTATTTATACAATATAATCAATGAACCTTTAAGGTTGTCTGTTTTCTAATTAAATTGAATTAATATATATATATATATATATATATATATATATATATATATATATATATATGTAATTGCAACCTCCTTAGTATGTACTTCATCCTAATCAGGATTAAACACATATAATATAAATTTACCCATTGCACCCTGCATATATATATATATATATATATATTTATATATATATATATGTATGTGTGTGTGTGTGTGTGTGTGTTTGTGTGTGTGTGTTTGTGTGTGTGGGAGAGTGAGTGTGATTGTGTGTGTGTGTGTGTGTGTACAGGGTTCAATGGGTAAATTGTCGCTATTTTATATTTTCATTTTCGCGCATGCGCGTTGTTTGTTTTCCATTTTGTCGACTGCACAGTATAGTAGATTCAGTTGGGTAGCGTCTGTGAAAAAACGAGCACCCTGACGCAATTAACTCCGCTAGAAATTAGGAAACAGCATGCTGTACTGCTTGCCATTCGCGTCGGAAGCTCCAATACGGACATTTGAGAGTCTTTCCGTGCCAATCTGAGAAAAAATGCAGAGGATTCGAAAAGAGTTGAATGAGTCTAATGGTGATTACGAAGGTGTTTAGAGTGATCACTAGGGATGGCGACGTTATGCCTGCATTCATCTTTCCACAGGGCCCCAGACTCAACACAGTGGCCTACATCAAGTGCCTCGAGGAGGTAGTGCTACTCTGGGTCAAGGTGTTGGCTACTGGAAGAGCTATGTTTGGCAACAGAATTATGCACCATGCCATACAAACAGGAGAACCTAGTAACGGCTGTCAGACATTTTGTGATCACATCACCCCTTAAATCTGGCCACCTGACTCCCCAGACTGTAACCCCCTTGATTATTATGTGTGGAGTGCAGTTGAGCGAGAGACCAACAAAACTCCTTGTAGCATCAAAGATGAACTAAAGACAAGAATTATGGCAGCATTCACCAACTTAAACAAGGAGACAACCCAGAAGAGTTGCAGGAGATTCCAAAGTCATTTGGAAGCTGTGGTTGAAGCTGATGGCGATTTTATAGAATGAATTTAGTATTTCAAAATATTTTTGCGTAAATTTGGTAAATATATCTGTTAAAATGAGATATCAGTGTCATTTTCCTTTTGGTATAATTTAGACGACAATTCATCCATCGCACCCCGTACGTAGAATTAATACAAATATAAAATTTGTCATTTAGCTGATTGATATTAACTTCAACATCCCGACTCTAGAGTTTCGTAAACGGTCCTTCCAGCAATCAGTCCGTCCACTAGTCCGGACATTATATATATTTATAGCGGGAATACCAGGTTAGGTAAGCGTGGATGTGCTTTCGGTTAATTAGTAGGAGTTGTATTAGTAAATAACTATTTTACACCGCCCCTCGCCAATTCTTATAATCTAAAATATTTTCTGGCTTTAAACAACTTGCAAGGGGTTGATAAGTCGTAAAAATCAATCAATTAAGCAATATATATATATATATATATATATATATATATATAAAAGTGAACATAGAAGTCAACACTTAGAGGCGACAGACTGTTGCCTCTAAGTGTTGACTTCTATGTTCACTTTTATATTTACACACGCTCTATCACCGATATTGAGCACTTTATCCCATAAATATAGCACACTTTAAGACTATATTTCTTTATATATATATATATATATATATATATATATATATTACAGCAAAAAACAAAACAAAAATTACCTCAACATAGGTATAGTCTATTTCAAACCGTTCTTCATACGGCTATCGTCAGCCTCTAAGTGCTTGTCTCGGAGGATTTTTCTAAATTTATTTTTAAAGTCAGTCTTCCTCTAGTCGGCGCCTTGTTAATGAGAGTGAGTATGTGTTAGCGATTGTTGGAGGCATAAGGTATCTTATCCCGAGGGAAGCGGTCTGGATTTGGAGTTTATTTATGGCCAGGATTATTGTTTATAGTTTAATATCAGTTCCTACTATGTGGTGTTTCTTCTAACGGCCTCGGAGTGTGTTTTTCTGGGATTCACAGTAAATAGTCTTTGTACTACTAAGCAATGGGGGATTTAAATTTAAGTCCGTTAAGATTAATGTAATTTAGTTGAGTTATAGATTTATAGATTGGGGCGGCTAGCCAATCATGTTAATGCTCTTGATTCGTTTGAAAGAGAAATGAGAATGCTTTGCGCATGTTGTCTAACATTATGTTAGGCCGTCTTCCCGCCAAGTGTGTGTTATCAAAAAGCCTAACGCACCCTATGGTTATGCCAACATTCAGAAGTAGTTATAATAAATCATCTTTTCCTTCAGTATGTCTTGAGAGTGTTAAATTCTCCAAATCTTCTTTCCCTATTATGTGTTCCCTTATTTTTGAGCTCTGTTTATGAAATGTTACTGGCAGTTTCCATTCCCCTTAAAACTTCCTCGTTACTCACATGATATTCTCGGTATAACGGGAGGTTTCTATGGAAGAAAGATTTATTCCCTTATTTGAATTTCCCCCGTTATGAGCATTATTATTTAATAACACCGTATTTCATGGACGTAACAGAATAGCTGGAAAAAAAAGGAATGACAAATCTGCTTTTTTCTCAGAGAGAGTTTTATAATGCTACGTCGTACACAAAGTTAGATATATACGCATGTGCACATACCCCACGCAGAGAAATTATAACATGTATGCAACAACAAACGGTTTGTAAAAGAGGGGGAACTTACTTGTAATATTTCCCGAAGGAAAAATTGGAGTTACGACGGTTTCTCTATCAACCTGGTTAGGCCTCGGGGTTCTTCTTGTAAGACCTACCGCTGTCGGCTAAAGAGAGGAATCCTTATTTTCTGGGCTCTTCATCGCAACTGCCCTTCGTCACTCTATCCTCTGAGAGTCATTCGCCGTCCGACACGTGACTGCCTCAAAGAAGGGAAGACGTTTGTATCCCTACATCGTCATTTAGCGGTAGAAGTACAAGTCTACTGCTTTAAGATTTTTCTCGCCTGTGAGGTAATTGTCCAGTATTCACTGTGATATAGGAGATTAACTATTGCATAGCAGTCAAGCACTCTTACAGTTTTCAAAGAACAATTTTCCCTCTCTCCTGTCGTCGTAGTGCCGGCCGCTTTCCACGGCATGCAGCAATTAACGACATCATCAAAAGAGGTTTGGATGCAGCTGGGTTCCCTTCCCAAATCGAACCCGTAGGCCTCGACCGTGGTGATGGAAATTGGCCGGATGGCATTACCATCTTCCCTTTTAAAATGGGTAAGTCGTTGATTTGGGATGCGACCTGTGCAGATACATTTTCGGCCGGTAATTTGATCAGGCCCGCGGTTGAGCCGGGGTTCGTCGCCCGAGACGCAGGGATAAAAAAAATAGCTAAATATACTTCTCTTGCTGATAGATTTTTTTTTTACTCCTGTGGCAGTGGAGACTTCAGGGGTTATTGCCCCTCGTTCGATAGCGTTCCTTCGGAGGATTGGCGCGATTGCGTCTCGATTAAGGAACGAGCCTCGCGAAACGGAGTGGCTCTTGCAGCGTGTCTCACTGGCGACGGTTCGAGGTAATGCTTTCTTCATCAGAGCGGCTGGCAGAGGATAGAAAAAAATTGTTTATAGTTACGTTGTTCTGGAATTGTCATCATTGGTCGACTGAACTTGCTTTGTTTCAATGACTTTTGTTTTGTTATTGTCGGATTTTAATGTAACTATCGGGATTTATTACAAATGAAATAAATGATTTTTCGATCATTTAATCTTTTAATTGCTTAGTTTCTGAAAGATATCTTTCGCTACTACAATACGCATTTGAGTTTCTATGTCACACTTACCGTCATCTACCACACTCAGCAGTAGAGAAGAAAAAATAGGAATTCTGAACAACTTTGTCAAAGTGGTTTTTATATTTTTGTTATAAAAAGAAAAAAATCTCAAATTTGATTTCATAGTCTACACTTTTTACATCATCAGATAATTTCAAGGAAAAAGTTTCCAACCTATAGAAGACAAATGCCAGACCGAACACAGAGAAATATTGAAGTCATGGAAAAAACTTTCGTTGTCTGTCGCAATTCAAACTATTATTAAGACTAGTTTATTATTCTGTTCATTTCTATCTATCTATCTATCTATCTATCTATCTATCTATCTATCTATCTATCTATCTATCTCATTCTGTTCATATTTATCTATCTGAGAAGTTTCTGTAGTTTTGATCCCAACATTATTGGCATGGCAGCAGTAAAAACATTTCTGTTTTAGCTTTATTTTGTTTTACGTCCAATACTTTTATAAGTCTGTTTCCAGAGGCTATCCTGAATGCGGTCCGGCATCAAGGCATTTTCTTCCCCGATGACATTCAGCCGCCCAATGTTTAGCCATCGCATACGAAGGGCAGTCCTCATGATAGACATTTTACATAAGATCGTAGTTTTCCCGCGGCTTAATCTAAAAAAAATCAATAACAGCTTCAATTTCTGATTTTGGTTTTCATCGTTCGTCGTCAATTACATCAATTTTTTTTTCATTTCTTCTGTAATGCAAATCACCAGAAAATATTGAGAGCAATGACAATTTCTAAATTTTATGAAAACAATTTATATATAAGGAATATATTATGACAATGAAGAAAATAACAACATAATCAAGATGTTAATATAGAAGGTTAAGAAAGCCCCCCCCTCCAATCAATAACTAGAAACAACGATAACAGCTACTGGTTTTGAGAAACTTATTTTCTTAAAAAAAGTGTTTTAAGAGAAAGAATTGATAAATTTCAACCGAAAACAGTACTCTCTGCTCGGTCAATTAATGCCAATTGCTTCCTTTATGGGAAAACATAATCTGCAATGTTATTGGTTCTGAACTGGCATCTCAGCTTCAGTCACTTTCCCATCGCCGTAGCGTAGTTTCCCTGTGCACTTTTCTATAAATATTTTCATAATAATTGTTCTAGTGCGCTTTCTCCTTTTTGGTACTTCTGTTTTCTTTTATGCGTCGCGTCTCTTCAGGACGTAGGCGATCACGGCCCTCCACCTCCTCCTGTTCCTTGTAGCTCTTAATAAGTTTTCTCTTTTTGTTATTTCTCCCAAACCCTGTTCCGCCATCCATTTGCTCAAGCCCATTAAGTATGTCACGCATTGCTTTTACCTGTCCGTCTTTCCATTTATCCGTCACGTGAGTATCAGATTTTCCAAGCCCTCCTTTCTCATTACGTGTCACAGAAATTTCAGCTGCTTCTCCCTGATATTTAGTGTAAGTTTCCTGTTTGTTTCCATGTTCTCCAAAACCCCGTCGTTGCTCACATACAGTGCGAAATTGGCTGCTAGGGTTCACCATTTTACTGTTGAAACTGCTAGGTGTAACAGTAAGTTCTATGCTAATAGTTCCTTCTCTCGCACTTCACGCCTGTGCAACTGACTTTCGGCGGTTTGCTTTCCTGTCAAAATTCGATCTTCAAAAATTTAAATACAATGTCAATCGTCATCCGTCACCTTGAATCCCATTCGTTGTCTTCTTTCCTCAATAATAATTTTTCTCAGATTCTTTCATTCTTGTAACCCCTTGCGTCTTTACGGCTTTATCGCTTTCCTTGGGATGAAAGAAAATTAAACTCGTCACAGTAGGGATCATATTCAAGGTGATATATATACAAGGTGATTGAAAAGTAACTCATATATATGCAAGGTGATTGGGGGCACCTCGGGGCGGTGTAATGGTTAGTAAGCTTGTCTCGCTAGAACAATTACGTCTGAGTAGTGAGTTCGATCCTCACTGGGTGCCCCATACTTTCGGCCTTGTGCCACATCTAAGCAGCGCTTGGAAAATTAGGGCACCTCGAGGTGGTGTAATGGTTAGCAAGCTTGTCTCGCTAGAATTCTTTCGGCCTTGTGCCACATCTGAGCTACTCTTGGAAAATCACTATATACAAGCTGACTGAAAAGTGACTCATATATATATATGTTGATTGAAAAGTAACTCCCTATTTTATGTATGATGGCCTCTTCTATCTTGTAAAAATTATATTTAGACGAAGAGTCCATCATCCATAAAATAGGGAGTTCCTTTTTAGTCACCCTATATATATATATATATATATATATATATATATATATGCATGTCATTTTTTCTTAAGTCATTTTTTTGACAATAAAAGTTGTATTAGCTAACCGATGTTGGGTAAAATTTGCAAGTTATCTATAATGATACTTATGATATATAGAGGGTGCAATGGATGAATTGTCGATTAAATTACGCAAAAATGAAAATAACACTGATATCTCATTTTAACATATATTCACTTGCCAGACATAAGGTCTTCCAGGAGCTACTCTCTTGACCAAGGTCAGCACAAACTCCTCAAGGCACTTGATGTAGGCCTCCGTGTTGAGTCTAAAGCCCTCACCAACAAATTGGGGATTTCTTTTCTAATCTGAACGATCAGAATGAGTTTTTATGAGATGCCGTACCTTCGTAATCACTATTAGACTCATCCAACTTTTCCCGAATTCTCTACACTATCCTAAGATTGAAACCTAAACACTCTGAAATGTTCGTATTTTAGTTTCCGCCGCGAATGCCATTTCTAAATTTCTGTCGGAGTGAATTGCATCATGTTCTTTTTCTCACAGATGCTGCCCAACTGACCTTACTATACTGTACAGTCTGCAAAATCGAAAACAAACAACGCGCATGCGCGAAATCAAAAATATAAAATGTCGACAATTTACCCATCGCACCCTCTATAATAATCGGCGTTTGAAGGTTCAGCAGTACTGTTCTCAGAGCCGAACAGCCAGACTAACCAGATATTTGATTTGATTATGATGGTGAAAGCTTGTGTTTTTGGAAGGGCCCAATACAAAGAACTGGGGCATATAGACTGACATTATGTCATGTTTTGAATTCGTCTTTCTCCTAGACTGGTTTCCAACCAAGGTTTAGAGATTTTAGATCAAACAGTGTGTACTACAAACGGAGACGCAGATATGAACCATCCTGCAGCGCACGTTTACTTTATTAAGTATTTTCGACTGTGCAGGCTAATAACGTAATAACCACGGTTATCCACTAAAAATAACGTCTGAAGTATATATATATATATATATATATATATATATATATATATATATATATATACACACACTTCAGTA
>OZ038492.1:32789782-32804782 GCA_964036315.1 Acanthosepion esculentum | reverse complement strand
GCAACACTATCGACAACCAACAAGCGACCTTATGCTGGGCAGACCCAATCATTGACAAAATAGGACGTAAAGGGATACCTTGTTTATGGATTTTAGGTGACCCATACAAACGGGGACGAATAGACCCAGTGGGGTGAATTACCTCAGAGATATCAGAAGAAAGTAACCCATTTCTAATCCACTTTAACAATTGTTTTTGAAACTGAATTTCTATAGAAGTACCATCATGGGTCTCAACTGGAGCTAATTTTAAGAACTTGGATGTATCATTGAGAATACTATCCATTTTCGAAATATAATCGGAATGGTCCATTAAAACAACACCGTTACCCTTATCAGGTTTAATAATAACAAGGTTGTGATTATTACGTAAACCCTTAGTTACACGACGATGTTGTATCCTCCATTTAGATTCAGAAAAGGCAACAGAAGAACCAGCATATAAATGGGAAAAACAATTAAGTTCAGCCTTAAAGTCACTGAGAAACTCCGCAGAATAAGGCTTGAGTCTATGAGCTTGCGCAAATAGAACCTCAAATTCAGCAAAATCCTCTCACGGTCTGGCATTGGGAAAGGGACACAACATTCCAAACCATGAGCAAGAATACGGGTCTCAATTTGAGAAGGCTAAGAAGAAGAAAAATTAAAAACAATTCCATCCCCAGTAAGTTCATCACTACATCCAAAACGCTTACCAAACAAAAATTCTAATTTAGTCTTATTAGAAACAGACAGTTTTTTAGAATTAAGTTCGTGTATGTAGGCAACTAGCCGGGAAAATCGAATCTGATCAAAATAAGAAAGTGTTGGAAAACACTTCCTCTATAGATTGTTAAAGTTTAAATTGAGAAGACGGATTCTTTAAAAAAAATTATATATATATATATATATATATATATATATACTACGTCTCACATTTTTATCATGTTTGTTTGAGACATCAACAATGTTGAGGTGGGAGGCGGTGTATTGTTTTGGGGTGTGATTGTAATGGTGAGCCCAGGGCATATTTCAGATGGTGTTAAGATAACAACACAAACATGTTGTTTTTTTGAAGGCACGCTTTGAGGTCTTCTTCACGAAGAACCTCGTCGCTTTCAGAAAGATGATTTTTATGCGCGATAATAATATGCAACTAAAACACTTTTTTCACGGGTCATGACCCAACTAAAACTTGATGAACATTCTAAAAAGGCAGGTTTACATTAGCGGATGGCAATTTACATATTAATGTTGCAGTATACTGAGATATACTGGGCACTGTGGTGTCTTTCATATAAGTAAATATTACACTATTTACATTATTATTGTCCTCATCTTTGTCGCCATATTTATTACAACGTTTCAGCTGTTGTACGCTCCGACCTTCTCCAGGTGGAATATCGAACTGAACTGGGGTAGACTGTTCTAGCTCCATGGATGTCAGTTATCAGTTATCTCCTGTTAATTCCCCTCTCTAAGTTCTTCACTGCCTTAACCGGGTATTGAACTTTGGGTCCTATCACTGGATCTAACCAACGCCTTTATCCACTGTGCCATGTGTCCTTGTGGACATCTGTGTATGGATTTCTGAGTATTATAAAGCTAATGTCTTCAGCAACCATTTTTTACCAGTGCTCATATTGTAATTTTTCTTATTATTATCGCTTTTCTCTGTCACTCCTTATTACTGGTTCCCATATTGTATTCATTTCTATGCTTGATCGGCTCAGGAGATTTTTGTGGCCTAGCATATGTGCTGATTCCTTAAGTTTACGAAGGAATCAGCACATATGCTAATAGTCCGAATAATGTAAATAGTGTACATAATACCTCATCTCAGAAATATAGACAAGTAAATATTAGGTTGTTCGGAAAATAATGTCGGATTTTAGAATAAACCTTTTAATTGTGTTCTAATATATAATTGCACAAAAATATATTCAGTCAGTCATGTGCCATGCGTGACACACGCACGCTTAGGCGATCAATTATCTTTCGATACACGACTGACGAGGCAGATTTTTTTCTGCGGTAGACCAATTGCCATCCAAGGCTATAGAACCAGGTCTGTCCTGCTGGGGGAAGAAGAAGAGGATTGATACCTTTCTCAAGTGTATGTGACAGTGAAGATGAGGACAACAGTCACCCGAACAATGTAGTGTAAACAGTTGCAATACCTCATCTTAGAAATATAGACAAATTCCCGTGTTAAATATGCAACTCTCCAGTAAAAGCCGTTCTCATATGTTTCATTTAAACCAAAATGATTCCAAACGAACGCAACAAAACCAGAAACCAAATGTGAAGACGACAGCTACATTTATGCAGAACAGAATATATATATTTATATATATGTTTATATATATATATTTGTGTATTTAGGCAGCAATCCTTATTTCATGCACATTTCATTGAATACGACAGACAAGGCGCTTTTATTTAGTTTTTTTATACAATTTCTCATGTGATAAAATAAAAATATCGTCTACATAACGAACATATATTTTAGGTTAATAACTTTAGAAAAGCCCTGTTTTCCACATAGAACATATAATAATTGGAGAAGCACAGCCCGAGAGAGTTTACCATACCTAAAATATATGTCCGTTATGTAGACAATATATTTATTTTATCGCATAAGAAATTGTATAAAAACTTGTCTGTCATATTCAATGAAATGTGCATATATATATATATATATATATATATATATATATATATATATATATATATATATATATATATATATATATATATATAAGTTTGCAAAGGTTTCGTGAGTTAGGGATTTATCTTTCACGTTTACAATTTTTTAAAATTTGAAATAACATCTATTTATGCCCAAGCTATAACGTTATATTTGCGCTAGTCTTTTAGAGGAACTAAATAAAATTTAAGCCAATGTTATACGACGTTTGTGCTATGGGTTGGCATGTTAATCTTCCTTGCGACATTTATATTTCAAACAGATCGTTTAACGAGCAATGGATGCTTTCATTTCTGGCCTTTGATCGAATGTCCCCGTTTCTCCATCCACCAGACAGAAGACCTTACGCTTGACAACGACCCAAGGTGTATATTTTACATACTTTAAATGGCTGCTGCAGGAACTTTGAAGAATGAAGATCATTCCCTGTTCTCAGGGTCTTGTTCATTTTAAATTATAATTCGAAAAGACAGTAATAAAAATAAAAGAAAATCCAGATGGCGCCAGTCTTGTTCTATCTATATGTTAATTACGTCAAGATGATTGGAGACAGCCGATTAGTTCCGAGTAACGTCGGCTTTGATTTAAGGCAATAATCAATAAATGAACCTAAATTTCAATTGGGATAAATTTTCTATGATATCATGTTTGTGATTCTCAACGGGACCTTTGACGTCAGCAGATGAAATGAAGCGATGTGTGCCGTGGTTTGGCAACATCCTTGTTATTATTAGGCGCGAGAGAAACACGCTAACAAATATAGAAATATACAAACTCTAGTATACTTACCCTGATACACAGGCTGATAAGGGTATACTAATAAAAATTATTATTATTATTATTATTATTATTAATATACAATAAATTGTATTAAAAGTATTTTCGTTTTTTACAGACTTTTAATCTAAAGCTCGTTAAATGTAAAGATCTAAAGCTTATGACGTCACTGTATTTGACTTGACTTATCTTGACTTGTATCGGTTTTCACCCTGGTCGGGTTGAACTGGCTTCCTCCCGAGCAAGTACAGCATCACTGACCATCGCTCCCCACGCCCGCCGATCCTGAGCCAGGTCACATGAAATGGCGAGCCACTCGCAATTCCATCGTCGAAGACCAACTACTTGTGGACCCGATAGTACTGCCAGATCATACTCGATTGTGCTAGCCCACGTCTTCATCTGCCCACCGACACGTCTTCGTCAGGCAGGAAGAGAAGGAGGGAGAAGTACATCTCGGATGAGCTCTCCCACCGGGCGTCGAGCTGCGTGCCCGAACCATCGGAGACGACGCTGGAGCAGGACGGGTGCAAGAGGACGGAGACTCAGGCGACGACGCAGCGTGGTTGTGGGCACACGATCGATTCGGCGGCATCGTAGAATGCAGCGAAGGCAATCGTTGTCGAACACTTCAAGCCTTCGTAAGTCAACCGCTCTAAGTGGCCACGTTTCGCAGCCATAGAGAAGGATAGTCCGAACAATAGCCTGATAGATGCGTCCCTTCGTAGCCGTGGAAATCTTTCGTCGCCCCCATACTGACCGCTTGAGACAGACGAATGCGGACCTTGCAGCTCCTATACGGCGTTCGACCTCAGCAGCAGCCTGCCCAGATGGTATAATGGTTGAACCAAAATAGACGAAAGACTGTACGTCCTCCAGATTGACCCCGTCCAGCGTCAGTGACTGCCAGTTGATTGGATCAACCAGGGACGGCATAACTTTAGTCTTCGAGGCATTGATGGTCATACCCACATCCCGTGCTGCAGCTTGCACACGGTTGAGCGCTGCTTGCACATCGTCACAGTTCGATCCGACCAAGACAATGTCGTCCGCGTAGGCCAGATCAGACACCCTGACATTCCGACCAACGGCAACTCCAGCGTAGTTCCGAAGGGCCTTGCTGAGGATGTAGTCGATTGTATAGTTGAATAGGGTAGGGGACAGGGCACACCCTTGCCGCACACCAGTCTTCACCTCAAACATCCCCGACTCTTCACCATAAGCACGAACACGGGCTCGCGTCGACCGGTAGTAGCCCCTGATGAGACGAAGGAGTTTAGCGGGCATGCTATCGGCCTCCATGATACGCCAGAGCGAGCCTCTATCAGCGGAGTCGAAGGCAGCCGAAAAGTCGATGAAGCAGAGGACTGTTGGTTGCTGGTATGCCCAGCGTTGTTCGAGGGTGCGCCGCAGGCTGAAGATCTGATCAACACAACCTGTGCCCGGGCGGAAGCCACCCTGAGACGGGCGAGTTCGCAGATCACGGATGCCCTGAAATCTTCGCAGGAGAAGCACTGCAATACTGTCACGCCGATGAGGATGATTCCTCTATAATTCGAGCATAGTTCCCTATCACCCTTTTTGAAGAAAGGTAGCAGGATGGCCTCGCTCCAATCGGCAAAGTAGGTCTCAGAGAGCCAGACCGCATTGAAGACACGATGCACCCATGAGGCGAATACATCTGGTACGGCTTTATATACTTCTGCAGGTATACCATCCACACCAGGATACCTCGCACTTCATCTACCGTTGGGGGTGCAGTGTTGCAGTCGTATTCATCGGTCGGTTCAACGGCCACTTCCGTCGCCGGAGTCGATGAATGAGTAGCTCGTTAAAATGCTCTTTCCACCGATTTAGCCGCTCGCCCAGACCCGCGATAATAGCACCATCACGGGAGCGAAGCATCTCACTCACCCCCGCAGTTCCGCGGCTCGCCTGTCTCACCATCTGGTAGAGTTTGCGAGAGTCGCCACAGGCTGCTGCACGCTCAGTCTCCTCGGCGAAGGCGCGCCAGTGCGCATTTCGGTCAGCGCGGATGGAGTGAGATGCGCGTTTATATGAGAGTCACTATATTTTCATTATTATTATTATTATTATTATTATTATTATTATTATTATTATACAATAAAGTGTATTAAAATTATTTTCGTTTTTTACAGACTTTTAATCTAAAGCTCGTTAAATGTAAAGATCTAAAGCCTATGACGTCACTGTATTTGCATTATTATTATTATTATTATTATAAATTAGTATGCATTAAAAGCATTTTTGTTTTTTACAGACAACATTTTCTTTTTAATTTCTACTGAAATAAAACTTTTTTTCGAATCTTGGCTGAACCAGTCTATGCTGTTTTCTTAAAGTCCCTATTTTACTCAAACAACTTTGGATTTTTTCTGTCACATTCTCAAGCGTACACACTGGAACAGGAACAGCATACCCCCACAAGTGTGGTATCTCATATTTCAAATAATGATACCTTTATTATTATTATTATTATTATTATTATTATTATTATTATTATTATTATTATTATTATTAAATGAGAAAGTATCACGCAAAACAAAGTGAGGTCGAGATACAAATATACGACGCCCATTATATCTATCATGATACCCAGTGTGATGAGAGTATACTAGGCATTATTATTATTATTATTATTATTATTATTATTATTATTATTATTATTATTATTATTATTTTCTTGGATTTCTGTTGCATACACATTTCCCTCCGGGTCCCAACCAGAGACCTAAGGTCAAAAATGGCTTCGTGACATTTTCCATTGATCATTTAGTAATGTGTGAGTTGTACTTGTGAGTACAATTGTTTGTATTTTTTAAGGCATAGACTACCAGAAACCCCTTCTTTGAGTCCATCGGAACCTTTTCCAATCAATCTGAGAGCTCCAAATACAACTGGAATTATCGATGTTCTCATGTGCCACATTTTTGAGATTTCCACTTTAAGATCCTTGTATTTTGATATTTTTTTTAAAGATCTTCAAAGATACATTACAATCTGTAGGGACTGCCATGTCAATAACTAGGCACTTTTGTCTTTGCGGTGTCTAATCACGATGTCAGGGCGATTAGCTGTGATTGTTCTCTCTGTGTGTAAAGTCTTATAAAATTCTTACAGGTCCCTTTTCTGTAACCGTGTCTAGGTGGTGTCTATATTTCTTGCAGTTTCCTTTCCGTAAGCTTTTCAGATTATCCCGTGCAGATATTGGCCCACTCTGTCATGCCGTGTTTTATATTCAGTGGGTGTCAATACCGTGCAACTTGATTCAAGATGTTCAGTTGTTTCTGGATATTTTTCACAGAATCTGCATTTTGGGCTGACACAATTTTTCTGTATGTGTGCTTGGTAAATTCTAGTTATCAAGAATTGGTTCAGTGCAGCAAGAATAAAACATTCAGTTTCAGTTTTTAACCCTGCACTATGTAGCCACTAATGGGTACGGGGTTTTTCTACATCAGTTTGTTTGGTACGGGCAGAGTATTGACCGTGAAGCGGTTTATCTTGCCATCGCTTCTGCATCTGGTCGGTTGCATTTAACTTTGCTTTCTTTTTTAAGTACTTTGCAGTTTCAGTCGGTGTATTATGCTTTACTTGTATTTCTTCACTCACTTGAAACTCCATTTTGAACCTGGTTTCCTTTATTACTGAATAAAGTCACTTACTACCTTCATGTTCTTTGACACAGATCATCAGCCTGTCTTCTGTAGTTTCTATGTATCTTTGAAGGCCAATGGTTGTAGTTTTCTAAGACAGTTCTAGTTGAGCTAGTCTTCTGCCTCCTTTGGATCTGGACACATACAGACGATCCACACCAGCCTTGGGATGATGCATGCAGTGGCAGGTGAGAAGCTTTCCCGTTTTAGCGTCCATTTGCTTAATGTCAGTTATGGTCCAGTTAAAAATCTTGAAACTGTATTGCACCACAGGGACAGCCAAGGTGTTTACGGCTGATAAATCTGTTTTTGGAATTCAGCTCGGTATTCAGTACCAGGAATACACGCTTGTAGTACTCCTTTCTTAACTTCTCCTTTATTTGGATATGCTGTATTCCATCTTCTTCCTAGATATCTATAGGATTCTTCTTGTTGCAGTTTCCTAATCTTTGTGCCAAAATCTAAATCTATTGAGTGTGTTTCTGTAGTTCTCCCTTTCTTGAACGTCACTTTTGCGCATTTATCTAATCCGAAATCCATACCGATGTCATCCCTGGAACATTTTGCAGCATTGAGGAGACCCATCAACTAATTATTATTATTATTATTATTATTGTTATTATTATTATTATTATTATTATTATTATTATTATTATTATTATTATTATTTAATATATCAATTTAAAATTCAAACAGTGCAGTTCTGGTTTTAAACGTAACAACGAATGAAAGAGAGAACTATAATTTCTCATTTGTCTCCGCTGTTCTTATAAATTAAGCCGCAACAACTAATCTTCTGCCTCCTTTGGATCTGGGCACATACAGACGATCATCATCAGCTTGGGATGATGCATGCGATGGCAGGTGAGAAGCTTTCCTGTTTTGGCGTCTATTCATTTAATGTCAGCTATGGTCCAGTTAAGGATGTTGAAACTGTGTTGCACCACAAGGACAGCCAAGGTGTTAATGGCTGATATTCTGTGTTTTTTTTGTATTCAGCTCGGTATTCAGTACCAGACACACACGCCTGTAGCATTCTTTTCTTACTTTCTCCTTCATTTGGGTATGATGGATTCCATCTGCTTCGCTGACTCCTAGGTATTTATAGGATTCTTCTTGTTCCAGTTCGCTATTCCCTGTGCCAAATTCTAAATCTATTAAGTGTATTTCTGTAATTCTCTCTTTCTTGAATGTTACTTTTGCACATTTATCTAATCCGAAATCCATACCGATGTCACCCCTGGAACATTTTACAGCATTGAGGGGACCCATCAGCTAATTATTATTATTATTATTATTATTATTATTATTATTATTATTATTATTATTATTATTATTTAATATATTAATTTAAAATTCAAACAGTGGAGTTCTGGTTTTAAACGTAACAACAAATGAAAGCTAGAACTATAATTCCCATTTGTCTCCGCTGTTCTTATAAATGAAGCTGCAACAAAGTACCTTCGACTCATGCTAAAAGATATACAAGCTACTTGGCCAAGTGGAGACGTCATTTACGAGAGATACTATTAAACATTTACTTTTTTAAAAAAGTTTTTATTTCATTGTTTTCTGTCTTTACTCAAGACCCAAGAAAAAGTTTTAGCCGAGCCATCAAGATCGAATTCTAAAGGACTGTAATAGTTGATTGTAAGTTATTCTTTTAAGCATTTCACTCCAAGCAAGACGGAAGTGCCACTAGCACGCAATGGGTTACAGAGGAAAAGAGCAAGAGGAAAGAGGCGTGTTTGAGGAAAGGATAAAGAGAAGGATGGGGAATAAGATCAAGACAACATATGTCGATTGACATTACACTTGAATAATTGAAAATTATACTTATCAGAGAAGCAAGTAAGAAGAAGGGAATTCCACAGACGGGAAGTGTGAGAAAAGAAGCTGCCGAAGTAAAAGAGGCGGTTACATTTAACCGTTTCGACAGTGAAAGTGTGGAACCGAGACGCCAACCCAGAAGCTCGCTTAAATTCATGCAATCTGGGAACCAGAGAAAAAAAACTCATCGGAACAGTTGCCGTGAAAATACTTGTAGAAGAGACAGAGGGAAGCCATGGCATGTCTGTGAGAAAGCGACTATAGACGAGATGCTAGATCAGGACCTATCACATTGCATATCCGTCTCTGGATTTTGTCAAGGACCTCGAGACGTACAGCGAGGGCACCGCACCATATATGAGAGCAGTATTCCATGCAAGGACGGATGGTTGATTTATAGATTTGAAGGATAGACTCGGACGAGAAAAATTTTCTGGCACGACACAAAGAACCAGATTTCCTTGCAGTAGATAATGCTATTGATACAATGTATTTGTTCCACCTTAGGTCAGTGGACAGCGTGAGACGAAGCAGGCGCAGCGGGAGTTGTCATTTATTGCAATCGTCTTATCAAATGAACCGATACTAATTTCTCAATGACCTCAGATAAAAATTTTATCTCAGATTTTCACCTGAGATGAGATTCTGATATTATGGAATTTAACAGATTGTAGGGTTTGTGTCGATTTTATATGGAGGTGCGTGTTCAGATATATAAACAATTACAGATAAGAGCATACAAAAACTTGAGTTTCAATCACGGACAGTTTATTTTCTTTTTTTTTATAGTAACTTTAATGGAACAAATTTTTCGATGTCTCCTCGGTATGTCCGTTGTCTTTTGGGTCCATAATCAACCTTCTCGACACCCGGTCATAATACTCTCCCATCGCGACACTTGCCCGTCAACAATTACGCGTCATCCCCTAGGGCAGCTGTTCCGAAACGGTGCAGCGCACCTCATAGGTGCGGAGGAAGAGGATAGCAGGTGAGGCAGAATGATTGAAAGACAATCAAAGATTTAGAAACAGTTTCGCATGCCAAAAAATAAATATTATTTCAAAATTTAAAATATTATTATATATTACTTGTAATTGCATGCACGAGTATAAATAATTATTGACCTATTTTATCATTGTGATATTTTTTAATTATATCAAGTATTAAGAATACTTACTCCGTGTCAATAGGCAGGACAGAGTCCCAGACACTGAAGTGCTTCAGCGTGCTGGGATGGAGAGCACCCGTACCATCCTATTGTGCTATCAGCTCCGCTGGGCTGGCCACGTCCGCCGCATGGATGACTGTCGCCTCCCAAAGATATTACTCGATGGTGAGCTGTCCACTGGTAAGCGCTCACTCAGCAGACCAAAGAAGCGTTACAAAGACACGCTGAGGGAGTCTCTCAAGCATTGTGGCATTCCCCATTCCACCTGGGAAGAGTCTGCTGAGGACCGTGCCGTCTGGCGCACTCTTGTGTCTGATTTTGAAGAGAAAAGAAACAGGGAGAAAGAACAGAGATGTCAGAAAAGGAAAGATCAAGAGTGTTCCGCCTCCTGTCCTGGTTCAGCCTCCAGCATCTCATGTCCCATATGCAACAGATTTTTCAGGGCGAAGATCGGACTCATTAGTTATCTCCGCAACCACCCCGAGGTCGAACGATAAGAATATAATAACTAGGGTCAGCAAATTGGAGGAGAGAGTTATCAATTCGAATCTGGGGTTATCTCCTTTTAACCCTTTACTGTTTTTTTTTAAATGTACCTTTTTTTCGCATAAAGTTTGATGAAGCGCGAGCAAATTTTTATTAAGAAAAAATGTTTGGAAACCACTGCCCTAGGAGAACATGCCCAACTGGCCGAAGTCATGTAACTGACAAG
Organism: Acanthosepion esculentum; assembly: GCA_964036315.1. NCBI lineage: Eukaryota > Metazoa > Mollusca > Cephalopoda > Sepiida > Sepiidae > Acanthosepion > Acanthosepion esculentum. The sequence continues at coordinate 32,793,929 of OZ038492.1, read as the reverse complement.
CAAATCTTCTGGCTATTTCATTCTTTAAACAACTCTCGCAACACAAGGCTATGATGAACCCTATTACTCCTACTGATGAACAGAGATGCACAGTGCGTCATCCGCTAGGGAAACATACCCAACCGACAAGCAAATCTGTGTCTCTGAATTCAGCAACAGAAAACATGCACATGTTAACACCCCCAATCAGTTAAGTTCAGAAGTCATGAGAACTACGCCTCGTCTTGTATCAGATCAGTTTATTATTATTATTATTATTATTATTATTATTATTATTATTATTATTTCGTATTATAATTAAACTTGAGCCTTGGCTTAGTAACAATTTTTCAAGGATGAATTTGTTATAAAAAGAATTCTATATATAATGAAAAGCGATCGGCCATGATTTCAGGACGTGAACCAACATGGTTAAGCACAACTTCCTCTCATTTATGATTCTAAATAACCTTTCACCCTTTAGCCCACTCACTTTGTCAAGGTCGTGCCATTCCTTCACATAATTTGGTTAAGTAGGTTACTTTTCTTCTTTCTCTTGTTTTCAATGGGTCCTCAGAGTTACATTCTCCAAGCTCTTTTTCCTCATTATGCGTTGCAGGGATTTCAATTGTATGATTCTGATTCTAAGTAAGGATAGCAAGTAAGTATTTTAAAGGGAACAAATATTCCTCAAAACTATAAAGGATGCCAATTTGTGTGGAGCTATGATCGCTAACGTCCTGAAGTGACATCATTTAAAAAGAAATTCTTAATTTACCGCTTGCTTGGGTTGCCTCTTTTGCTGTTAATTATACATTTTGCTTTCTTACAGTTAACAGACCTTTAGTCCTGCTTTTCTTTACTACTTTGTCTAAGACAGTGGATTACGTTGTTCCCCCAAACTACGGGAGGAATTAAAGGACAAGTGAATAGTTGTATAAGCTAGAGGGCTGAGAACATTGCGTAACGTTAGGTTGACAGTCGGACCTATGGTTATCGGAATACTTGATAGCTTAGAAAAAAAAAGGTTGGAGAAACGAGATCAGTGGGAGGACTGAGATAATTCAGAAGGCAGTACTGCTAAAATCATCTCGAATACTGAGGAGAGTTCCAGTTTTTAAAATTTTCAATGTCAAATTTATTTTAAAATTAACAATTTTAACCATCACACTAAGAATTATTGGTTGATGGTTTCCTTGCCTTGAGAAAAGCTGGTGACAATACTAGAGCCACTTCATTTGTTGAAAGGAATATGAAAAATAATGTTTATTGACCGTGAAAGAACTGTGTTTTGTTTCATACGGTGATAGAAGCAAAAGACGAACTTATCGAATAATGTCGAAAGAACCATATTTCATTTCATTTGTTGAAATTCAAACATTTTTTTAATACATTTTTCCATCGCTCGATGAAGTGAAAATGTCATCTTGTGAGGCTGTTCATTTATGATGTATGATTCTGTCGAACTTATTTTTTTCTTTCTGGAAAGAAAGAAAGAAAATAAGCACGACAGAATCATATATCACTTAATTTGTTGACTGAAGCAAAATGAAAAAAAAAATCAAAAACAATTAAATGGCCTCCTCACGAGATCATACATTCACTTCATCGAGTGATGAAAAAATATATAATTTTTTTGGAATAATCGAAAACGTTGTCTTTCTTAATTTTCAGACTGTTAAACAACCTCACCAGATCCATGTCTCGTTTTATCTTAGAAAAATGAAAACCAAATTTTTGTGTTAATCCCGTGAGAGATATTTACAGCTTGAACGAAAAATCAGCACCGGAGCCTATCAAGTGGATCTTGTGGCTACTTTGATTATCAGCACATGATCGATGCCAATCGACCAATTCCTAAGAAAAGAACCAATCATTGCTTAACTTCGCTAAAAGTTACCGCCCACACCAATTACGATTTCAAACTCGTGGGGACTGTAGATTTTACCGACCACCAACTAAACTTCTTAGTTCTGCCAGTCCATAGCCTTAACCGGTAATGTCATGCACATTGCAGTGAACCACCCTTCGTTTTCCCCTAGTGAGATGTAAGTTCTACTCTAGCAGTTTCTTCCCACGAACCGCTGCCTTGTGGAAGTGACTCCCAAGCAGTTGCTTTCCCGATCACTACAATCTTAATCTGTTCGAGTATAAACGGGATCGGGTTTGTCAACCTCCCCGAACGAGGCTCTGCCCTTCGGCGGAGCCTCGTCCGGGTTCCTCCCTGTCCAGAGGCAGAGAGTTCGACCAGATAGCTGAGACGTCCAAAAAGGACTGACTCACTCACTGCTGCTTCCTCTTGAGGCGCAGTATTTACGGGCTAGTCCATTACTATTATGGGTAGGTTCCATCTACCACGCTGTAAAAAAAATCATCAATTTACTCAATTTGTTTAGATTTTATGAATTTTTTTCAAGTGTACGTTACAGAATATTGTTTCACTCATATAAGATTCACTTACGGATTTGCTATTTCGTCTTAATTTGAACAGAATCAGACGACTTCGAACAAAAGTTTAATAAGGAAGCCCTCATCAATAATGGTATAAGTGTTACTGGAATTGACATACCTACTTTCCTGAAAAAATTGTTTTATAAATTTCTAACCGACAGTTGAACTGGCAATAAATGCCGAATGTTTCCATATAAGGAAATGGCTAATATTACTATTACTCTTATTAGTAATCCAGGCTCCAATTATTAGGAATGCTTCTAACAGGACCACCCCGAAGAGAAGCGGTGACCAATCGGCATCACTTTCAGCAGGCTTCAGTTCCCATAGAATATAGAATGTACATAAAGTCTAGACATATAAGAAATCTATAAGTTTTTTTTTTGTTTTTAACTCTACAGGTTTTATCGAAATAAGAAAGAACTGACTTCTTTTTTTTGGATTATGCTAAAGGAGGTTTACTAAATGAAAATAACATATGCAACACACTTGGTTAAACGCATACAAAGTGAATGTGCTAAAACTGACGGCAATGTGGAGTTATTAAATCAAGTTCCCGTGAATCTTGCATCACAGCCTTTGCATCACAGGTAATGGAAATCATATTGAAGATGTTATTTGCAAAATAAAATTATTCGCAGCTGGATGTAGAGAAAGAGCCGTTTGTATATAATCTGAAATTTTGTTTAATATATTACAGTCTCAAGAAGAAGAAGAAGAAGGAGGAGGAGGAAGAAGGAGGAGGAAGAAGAAGGAGGAGGAGGAGCAAGAAGAAGAAGGTGGAGGAGGAGGAGGAGGAAGAAGAAGAAGAAGAAAAAAGAAGAATAAGAATAAGAATGAAATAACGAAAGTCAAAAGCACATGAAAGAATCAAGTGGGGACTCAAGAGATAATTCCCTTGCAACTACAAACACCGGGGCCATGCATATATATACTAGAATCTTTTTGCAAAGAAAATATAGCCTGTGATAGAGAATTCATTTGTAGCAATAGAAGAATTTAGATTGGTTTCACAAAGTGCGAAGACATCTGGAGACTGTTTCAAGAGAAAAGATTCAACACTACACCAATCAGAACGAATGTCACGAATATTGGAGAAAGAAAGGTTGAGGGAGTAGGTAATTTTTTTTTACTAGCCTACACGTATTTCTTTTCATTGTATCTGTCATAAGAAGATTTGTTTTCAGAAGAAAAGGGCCCAAATAATTATCACTATCGTATATGGCAGTGATTCTCAACGTAGTCCATGTAGATCACCGGTGGTTCCACATAGCATTTCTAGTGGTCCATAGAGAATTCGTAGCCATAAAAAAATTGTATACTATATATAAATTTTTATTCATATAAAAAATTATTCCTATGTTAATAGATCACTACACAATATTGTTTGATAATAAATTTGATACCAACAAAATTGTTTATGATATCTTGTGTTAGGAATACCAAGATAAATATGGTCACTAGCTGAATGGACTAAGACTGAATGACATCATCAAAATTCATTTTGATATCCTGTATTTATCCTTGTTTACTAAAATAAATTTTAAAGTGTTAATAGATTGTCTTTTCAGTGAGTATTTTAGTGTGAAAATTGAAGAGCCTAAAAGTAAAAGTAGGAGTGGTACATTTAAATTTTTGAAGAAAAAAATGGTTCATGGGCTGGGAAAAGTTGAGAAGCACTGGTCTATGGCAATACAAACTGGCCAGAAGGTGCCTA
>OZ038492.1:32782282-32787282 GCA_964036315.1 Acanthosepion esculentum | reverse complement strand
ATGACGATACTGAATCAAATGAAAGAAAGTAAACAAAGCAAAATAACGTTACGTCTCAAAAATCTTTCTTTACAAGTTTGAAAATACGTCCTCACCCAAAAAATATATTAGGTTAAAATATAAATACGGTACAAATTATTCAATTATTAAGTAGTTTAGTCAATACAACGTTCATAATAATATAATAATTTTCTAAACCTATCTTGCGGATAGAGGTTGATAGGTCTGTGTTCAATTATGAACATGGTCACAGTGTACTGGTTGTTTTCGGAAATTAAAACATTCGTATTGCTATAAACATCTACATATTCATACAAACAAACAAAAAAATCATTAATAATGGCTAATAGATTAGCTGAAAGCGCTCTGAACCGCAGATAATTTGGACAGTTCTTACACATTCTATGTCCGCCCACACCAAATCTCTTGTACGAATGCAAAGAAAAATATAAGGTGTTCTAATAACTTGGGCAGATTTTAAATGTGAATTAAGTTTAAGAGTCTAATGATTTTTTTCTTTTTTTTCAGATTTGACAACTTAAGTCTTTAATTATTTTTGTCATATCATATTTTAAATATGATATGACAAAAAAGGGCAATTTATAGAGTAAAAAAACAAAAATCCTTTTTTTTACGCCTCAACTTACTATTACGTTGTAAACGTCATCAACTCGGTTTGTTTTCTTTGATTTTAATTCTTAAGAGCTTCAAGCTTCTTTGCACTGTTTTTACTTAAATTATGGATTGACCAAGACTGGCAACTGCTAGTCGAAATATTTCCATAAAAATAAATCATTTATTGGTACTGCAAGTTATTTCTTTTAATTATGTAACTACCAACGGAGACAAGTATTCTAAATTTGGTAACTTAAGTCTTTGGCAATTTCAACCATGGAAAGATTAACAATAAAAAACGTGTTAAAGTTATCGACGCCTATCTTTTGTCAAAATTGGATCTATTTATGCTTGTTTGACTAGGTTTGGTGGTGGGAGGGGGAATTTATGTATGTATGAATTTTGCATATGTACACATGGATGTGTATCTGCGCTTGGCCTCGGATTGTTCATATGGGTGCGTTTGCGTGTTTTGCGTACTCCTGTATGTAATCGTGTCTCTTTGTATGAGAATGTCACCCGAACAAATACGGAAGAAAATTCCCCCTCCCACCACCAAACATAGTAAAAAAAAAATCATAAATACAGGGGTTGGACAAAATAATTGGAACAGATGCAAAGATGCACTCCTATATTTCAAAGACCTATTATATTAAGAACTTTAACTAAAACTTCGTAATTGCAGGTTATATCTATTGTAAATACGTTTATTTATCTAATTTACTGTCTTTGGCTTATTTATTTTTAGAATTTAGTAAAATTTAAGCTAAATGCGTGAGTTCGAAAATGGGCAAATTGTTGGAGCTCGCATGATAGGAGCCTCGATCACTAAGGTTACTAAACTGTTTGGTTTTTCAAGAGCTACCATAGCAAGAACTATGACGCAATTCAAGGAACAGGATAAAATCACTAGCAACCATAGCAATTAGGGCCGGACTTGCAAACTTACTGACAGGAACCGACGTGCATTAAAACACAATGTGGCGAAAAATCATCGGACTACTGCGGCCAAAGTGACTCCTGAGTTGAATAATCATCTGAATAGTTCAGTTTCTACAAAAATTGTTCGTCGTGAGCTCCATAAGGATGGATATCATGGGAGAGCCACCGTAAGGAAACCTCTTCTCTCCACTTGCAACATTCAGAAGTGGTTGAAGTGGTGCAGAGATCACAATGCCTGGTCTGCAGACCAATGGAAGCAAGTCATATTCTCAGACGAGTCCAGTTGTACTCTTTTCCCAACTTCAGGGCAAGTTTATGTGTGGAGGCAGCCCAAAGAAGCTTACAACTCTGACTGCCTTCTTCCAACAGTGAAGCATGGTGGTGGATCAGTGATAGTTTGGGCCGCTATATGATTTTAAATGCCCGGTCCAAAAGTTGCACTGCGTGGTAGAATGAACAGCAAAGATTACCTGAACATTTTGGATGATCATGTTCATCTAATGGCCCAGACTTTATTCCCTGATGGTGACTGCATATTCCAAGACGATAATGCTCCAATACATACCGCTTGAGTGGTTAAGAATTGATATGAAGAGCATGAAAGTGATCTAGAACACATGGAGTGGCCTCCCTAATCTCCAGATATCAATATTATTAAACATTTGTGGTGCATTTTGGAGAGACAGTTTAGGAGCCGCTATCCTCCACAGTCGTGTCTTAAAGAGCTAGAGCAGGTGTTAATGGAAGAATGAAAATTCCTCTCGATGAAGTCAGGAAGCTGTATGATTCCATTGCTAGACTTATTAAAGCTGTATGTGAGGCTAAAGGAGGACCAACTCCATATTAAACAAATTTTCTTTGAATTTAACAAGTGTTTCAATTATTTTGTCCAACCTATATATATATATATATATATATATATATATATATATATATATATATATATATATTATTTGAATTAAAATATGGTTTCTTCGCTACACAGGAATTACCATGTTTCAAAAACCGAAGCTAAATCTTCAAATTTAATTATATAATTTAATTAAAAGCATTAGTCCTGTTTTATCTTCAAGCGAATTTTGGAATAACTTAAATAATATTTAATAATAAAATAATTAAAAAAATGGGAGCTGGTAATATACATACTTATATTTGATATGTAATAATAATTTTTAAATAATTTAAGTAATTCTAATACATTTATTTGTTTTAAAAAGAAATATAGTCTATTAGTAATTAAGAGTAAAAATAATATATTAAAATTGTAGTTCAATATAACGTATTCTAACCCAAACAACCTTTTAGAAAAAATCTTCATGTATGCAAGTACGAATTTAATGGAAAAAATAGCGGAAAACTTTTTCTCGTTGATAAAGAAAACCAGACGACATGCGTTGAACGGATGTCAAAATTCGTTGAAAAATGCACCCTTACCATACCTAGACTTAACCTCTTTCTCGAACGTAACTCATAATTGATAGAATAATAGTTAATAAAAATGAATACGCTACCGCCCCTATCTAAATGGATTTCTCTGTATCCTTGGAAACAAAAAATTATTAATTTTATGTTCGTTTAAAACTCAGTAAATTTAAAAATAAGTTATTCCAAAATTCGCTTGAAGATGAAACAGAACTAATGCTTTTAATTTAATTATATAATTAAATTTGAAGTTTTTAGCTTCGGTTTTTGAAACATGGAATTTCCAGATGAGCTGGATATAGGTCAGGGCTTGGATTATTTAACAAAACTCAGATAGGATTCTTGAGCCGATCACCTACTCGCCATAAGCCATAAAAACGGCTCGTCATCCACAGTCAGCAACCAGATCTGAAACGGAACACTAAGCCACCAGATCTGAAACGGAGTAGTCAGCAGTCGATCTGTTTAAGATAATCAGCGAACCAGACCATGCTTCGTTAAAAAGTTTAGACACGCGTTACCATGACAACGCATCAGTCAGCGATGATTTTTCTACATACAATGCCACGACGAAAGTAAGTCTCGTATCCTCTATCCGTTCACTATGTTTTGGAATTACTGCTATCGTACGCAATCAGTCAGCAGTCACACACATGTTTCATTAGCGTGTACTTCACGCACGCACATATTGGCGTACATATCATTACGAATATTGCAAACTCACTCGCAATAAATCACATCGAACTATTAGTCTCTCCATGGTCACAAAAACACTTCGAACTGTGTAGACTACCTTGCGACAAATCATTTCGAACAAATGAAATATTGGTATGTTCCTGGCCACAAAAAAAAAATATCTAAATACATGTATCTGACTGTATAAATACATGTATCTGACTGTATAAATGTTTTTGCCATATTTAGTTTGGTCTTCTTTTTCTGCGAAGATCATTTCCTCGCGTTGTTTATTATTTCATGTAGTAATTTGTGAACACAAGACTCGGATTTTATTTTTCCACCTAAAATCCGGTTAGACTGACCCCACTTTTTCTCGTTTTTGGGTTCAAGGTTGTGTTCTGTATTTTTAGCACTTCCAATCCTTATTGCTCATTTTCGAGCAATAATGATTCGAATCCTTCTGTTCTTTCCTTTTTTTTTTTCATTTTTCCTTTCCTTCTTTTTCCTTTCAAATTTCCTGTGAAGAAACGTTTTATTCATTTTAGTAAATGTATTTTGATAATTGATAATTCCATGGAAAAAATTACTTTCTCATGGACGAAATGATCATCTGTATGAGGTAAATCGTTTAGATTTCATTAATTGTACTTCACTTATATGCTCTATAATAAAAATTATATTGAGCTTTCTTTCGTGGATCAAATTTAATATTTTATATTAATAGGATCTACTTGGATTACTTACCCACGGATTGCGTTACATATATATATATATATAAAGACATTTTTATGTTTATACATTCTTTTTATAGAGACAAATATTTAAGTAAATGCTCTGTTTATAATAAACAGTATTAAACAACATTTACCGGCCTGAATGTCCGAGAGATTTTCACAGAAATTCAGGCCGGTAAATTTTGTTTAATACTGTTTATTATAAACAGAGCATTTACTTAAATAGTTGTCTCTATAAAAAAGAATGTATGAACGTAAAAATGTCTTAAAATAATTGTCGGACTTTGTCCATTTTCATAATATATATATATATATATATATATATATATATATATATATATATATATATATATATATATATCTGTGTGTGTGCATGTGCGTGTTTTAACAACCTAAAATAAAGCATTAACTATTGTTGTTTCATTTTATATATTTCGGGGGCTCATTGATGGTGAGACTGTTACTCATTAACGATAAGAAAATTAAAGAATTGGTTGGTTCGACTCTTAGTATGTTTCCAGTTTGGAAATTAGCATTGATACTGTAATGAACCATCGCGATATCAGCAGACATTGTCCTACATAATTGCGTCAACCGAGACGAGTATTG
>OZ038492.1:32660061-32782082 GCA_964036315.1 Acanthosepion esculentum | reverse complement strand
CTACGATTTATTACTGATATTTTTACAGTGCAATTATCACAGGCCCGAATAGGCGGAGTTGAGTTAAGGCTGGTCGACACTAGCTATCCTATACCTAGCTAATCAAATTCACGACACATTCTTTCATTACAATTTATCCATTCACTCCTGCATATACCACAATACCACAGGTTCGCGGGGAATCTAAAATACACCCCAGCGCATTATAATTTCAATATATACAATTGGGTTTGCAAAAAATATATATAAAATGATGATTATATTAATGTTATGAAATGATGGGGGTAGGGAGAGAGGGTGACCCCAAAAACAAACTGAAAATAAATGATGCAAGCAGGTACCCGTCCACCCCTCCAAAAATAAGAGGGGCCGCTCTATTCCGCCTTACGAAAAAATCAAGGGGCTCTCTCGCTAAGGGAGAGGGAAAGGATAAAAAATGATGTGCATTAGAAAATTCAAATACTGACCCAGTCGAGATGAAATGAGCAGGCCAAAACAAACGTTTCTAGTCATAATATGGATTTAAAAAAATATATATTATACTTTATTTTCCATATTTTTGCTACACGTGTTTCCGGTCTCGCGACCTTCCTCAGGAAAAGAGTGGATATTTCCACATATTATTAAAAGGAATTAATTTTTCTTATGTTTTTCGATGTTTAACCATTGTCTTTTTCGTATAGTAGTAACTCAAATGATTTTCTTGGACTGGTGGCAAATAGTTTTCTTCTGCTTCAGGTGTAATAAAACAATTATGATTGGCCAGAGAAAGGGCAGAGGAAGGAGGTCTTCGTTCTTATCTTTTTATGATCCCTGTATCTTCTTAGATCTATTTTTATTTGTGTTTATTGTCTGTACATGTGTGTTTTTGCTAGGATGTGTATGTATATTTCATTTCCACACACACACACACACACACACACACACACACACACACACACACACACACACACACACTTCCTTTGTTGTGTAGGGTTCGTGTGTGAGTAGTCCATTTGTCTTTTCCAGTATGTGTATTTATATTCGTTCTCTATAGATACTTACGTGTGTGTGTGTGTGTGTGTGTGTGCGCGCGTTCGCGCGTGTGCGTGCGTGCATGTATGTATGTGCATGGTCCGACCAGTGTATATGGCTATTATATGTGTATGCTGTGTGTTTAAGTGTGTGGTTATGATCTGTTTAGTGCTAGTTTAAATTTGTTTATGAAGTTTTTTTCTTGTATTTGTAAGTAAGAATAATTGTCTGTTTGATATATTGGCATAATTTTAAATTTACCTTGATTACATTTGTGGACCTGATGTGATACAAAATTTTCTGTTGTCTGGTAATTTTATGTTGATTTGTGAAGGGAAACTTAGTTGCTTAGTGCTTGGCTGATACCTATATATGACTTGTATTTTGTGTATATGAGTGCATAAATCACATTTTTGGATTTGCAGTTTAAATTTTTATTTATTGGGAATATTGTTGTGGGGTTTTCAAAAGTGTAGGAGTTTCCTTCTATAATGATGTCACAAACCCCACATCATTTTTGTTGCATTTTATGACCTCCTGTATTGTTGTTTAAATTTGGTTGAGGTTAATATGCGTCTCAGGGTTTTAGATTGGCGCTTACTTTTAATTATTTTGGTAATTTTTAGTATATATTTCATTTAGTCATTCTTGTTAAGTAGGTCTAGATATTTTTGTAATTTCTGTAAATGTTTCTGGATTGTTCTTATTGTATGTTGAGACATATGTTAGAGTTTGTTCGACGTTACGTTTCTTTGGATTTCGTCGTTGGTCTAAAGGAATTTTTTGCTAGTTCAAAACCTTTGTTTATTAGTGATGTGGTGTTGCCTCGTTTTTTTTTTAGAGTTTTATGTAGTTCTTCTAGAAGGGTTTCGTAGGTGTTTGTCGGTCACTATAGTGTAAGCCTTACGTACTACGGAATAGCGGATGGATTCCAGACTGCTTTTTGGGTGATGGCTCTTGAAATGAAGATATTGTTGGGTGTCTGTCGGTTGTTGTGGTAGATATCTGTGATTATGTGTTTTTTTACTATTTTTAATGAGTATATCTAAAAATGGTAATTCATTAAAATTATATTCTTGAGTGAATTTGATTTTGGGGTGTAAGTTCTGAAGTAGAGTGTGGAATTGGTTAATATCGCCCCATTAGGATTTCCAGAAAATGAAGCAATCATCTAAGTATCGTTTCCAGGATTTAGCAAAGTGGGTTTTTATATTTTCCCCATATGTTTGTTCTATCTCTTCATAGAGGTTTTCCTCTAGGAAAGATAATGTTAGGATGGCATATGTTGGTGCCATTTTTGTTCCCATTGCGGTACCTAGGGTTTGGATATAGTTATTGTTGTCAAATTCAAAAGTGTTATTGTTTAGATTTAAGTCTGTACTATTGATAATGAATTCCCGAGTGAATCTGGGATGAAGTATTTCTGGATGTTTTTCAATACAGAATGAGATTGCCTGTTTATCTAATTCCCGGTGTATGTTGCTATATAGGCTACTGATGTAAAAAGTGGCCATAAGTGGTCCCGGGTCAACTTTTGGGGCTATGGAGCTAAGGAAGCGAATATCGTCTCTGATGTAGCTTTTAATCTGCTTAGTTAATGGTTGTAGTATTGTGTCTATTAAGTTACAGACTCTGCTAGTTAGACAGGCTGGCCTTACTACTATGGGTCTGAATTTAAGGTCACTGGGGTTTGAGATTTTAACGTATTCAGATTTTTGTCTGGATAGCTGCTTTTATTTCACTCGATTTTTAAATTTTAGGTAGTCCGTAGAAATTGATTGTTTTTGGCACAAAGTTCATTAGAAAATCCTTCTCTTAAAAATATTTTATTGTGTTGAGCAGAGTTTTGTAATTTTTGATATAATATTTTTGTCTATGTTGGTGTCGATTAATTTATAGTTGTTCTTATACCCTATTGCCTCTAGAATTTTTTATATTATATTTTTTCCATGATCAATATAGCACTGCCTTGTCTGCTTCCTTTATAATTATGTTGTTGTTGTTCCGGATGCTCTAGTCTTTGACTGTATGCAAGGTTGTTGAATGGTTTGGATTTTTCTTGTAGGTCGAGGTTCCAGAGTTTTTCAAAAATATGTTTAGCTCATTTGTATTATTATTTTTGTTTGGGAAGAAATTGGATATAGTTTTTACAAATGATTCATCTGTAAGAAACGGAGGGAACATTTATTCCAAGGAAATTCCGGGGAAAAATGAATCCACAAGACATGGAGAAACGAAAACAAATAAAAAATACACTAAGAATAGCAAATTGCAGGCCAAATTGAAATACAAGAAGATAAAACAATACACTTCACGAAAAAATACACCGAGATTGATAATAAATTGTTGACAGAAATACTAGCCAAAACACACATGCACACACAATACACAAAAATGGAAAGTGATCTAAGAAGGGTCACAAAAAGATAAGAACGAAGACATCATTCCTCGCCCTTTCTCTGACCAATCCTAATTGTTTTATTAGCCCTTAAGTAGAAGAAAACTTGCCACCAATTCAAGAAAAAACTTTTGGGTTACTACTACACAAAAAGACAATGGTTAAACATATAAAAAACATAAGGAAAATTAATTCCTTCTAATAATATGTGGAAATATCCACTCTTTGCCTGATGAAGGTCGCGAGATCGGAAACACGCGTAGCAAAAGTATGGAAACTAAAGTATAATATATATTTGAAAAATCCACATTATAACCAAAAACGTTTGCAGTTTCTCTCTTCTTTTTAAAATATACACTTTTCTCTCGGAACATCTATAACCTCTTCCATAAGGGAGGTATTATAGTGGTTCCAATGGGAGAAAATGGTACATATTAAAGAGAAAAGAGAACCCACAAACGTTTTTTTGTTTTTAATGTAATGAATATGCATACACCTGTGTTCCCCCTCACAGGGATATGATTGGCTGGTGTCAGCCATAAATACAGATTGGCGTGGAGGTACAATAGAGACCAAGTCTATGACGACGCCCATTGGACTACGCCATTGGCTATCCTATTGGTCTACGTCTAATATTGCCTACATCTATTGACTACGACTACGACGAGTACCAGTCGATTACGGTTACCCACGAGATTGTACTACTTGGTTGCAGTAGCCAAAACCACTTAACTACTCCGAACTTCGAAAAATATATCCCTTTCCGCGACATATCAGTTTTTAATGTGGACTTTTAAAAATATGTATATTATATGACGCTAGATCAATTACGATTAAATAGAGTGTTCGATCTTCATTGGGTGCTCCTCAATTTAGGCCTTGTGCCACGCTTAGTATAATGGTGGGTAGGTTTGTCTCATTAGAGTAATTACACCTGAGTAGTGAGTTCGATCCTTCCTTGGTACTCTATACGTTCGGCCTTGTGTCAACCTACACTTCGCTTCGAAAATCTCTCTCTATATATGTTATTTAGATGTTATTTATTTATTATATATAATTTATATATAATTTATATACTTGGCTACACATAACTACAACGCTACCGACCTCTCTGTGTGCTAGTATACGGGGTCTCTCAGCAAAACCATAGCCTCCCGCGTCCATAGCTTCGAGTCTCGCACCCTCAGGACCATGGCGGCGGTGGACTGGTCCAATCTTGTGTCCAACGAAGAGCTCAACCAGAGGACCGGCCAGCCGACCATACTCCGCATCATCACTCAGAGCCGTGTTCGCTGGCTCTGTCACGATCTGATGACGACCTGATAACCACTCGACCAAAGTCATCTACCATTTCGACCCGTCATCTGCAGAGTGTCGACAACCTCGTGGCAGTCCACGTAGCCGCTGGAAACGTCGTCCGCCAGGACCTCTAGCAGATTAATCTGGCTCTGGAGAATATACCAACGCTCTACCAAGACTGTCAGAGCTAGAGGGACAAGGTAGCTCTCGTGGGCTCAACGTCTTCCTGTCATGAGATTTAACTGCCATTAGGACTGATATTACACTACAGTTCAGTACTCTTTTTTTTTGTTTCTAACGAAATTTTTATATTTCTTAATGTTGTAGCATACCTACGGACGATAATGGATATATTCTCATTTACATAAATAGAGTAGTAAATACTGTATGTTGGTCTGCAGTCGGAGATTCGTATCTAGCTGTGCTGATCAAACTCTCTGCTTCCGAACAGAGAGGATCCCCAAACAAGGCTATGTCGAAGGGCAGAGTCTCATCTCGGGAAACAGCTACTCGACCCCGTTTCATATGGTGTCTACGGGGAATTGTTGGCCGATCCTACGAGCTCGGATACTCCACATTAAATTCGGCCTCGTGCTACATTTGACCGCGTGGGGCGGTTGGTAGATATCCTGCAATTGGAGATTCATTTTGGAAGTCACTTGACTCACTTCTAGCAGTTGACTACTTCATCTACGTGCCGCTGGCGAATCTTATATGGGCTGTTCTTGTTCTAAGTGTTATCGTTCGTTTCCAACCTTTGTATGATTGTTCTATTAAGTAAAGTTCCCTAGGTTACAACACTTATAATTTGTTTGGCTTTTGGAAGACCTTTTCGCTATACCAATGCGCCTTCGGATTTCAGTGCCGCATTTTTCTTAAAATATTTCCCAGATATTTAAATTGTTGTACTTGTTTTATTTTGGTATCTCCAATTTGTAATTTGCATGATGGGTTGTTCTTTTTGCTAACAACCATGTATTCTGTGCTCTTATAATCGATGATTAGTCTTTTCTTCCAGCTTTCCTTCGCTATCTTCTGGAGGAATTCTTTCAGTTCCCTTTCTGTGTGTACTATCAACACTGTATCATCTGCATATCTCATGTTGTTAAGATTGTGGTCGCCAGTAATGAATCCTAGTAGGACTTCTAATTCTCTCAGAATCGCCTCACTGTGTAAGTTGAATAAGAATGGTGAGAAGACACGACCTTGTCTTACACCGCTTTCTATCTTTCCATATTTACTGAAATTTTTTTACCATCCATAAGCAGGCGGTATTTTTTTACCGGTATCGGTTCTGGATTATTCTAATATCCTTCCTAAATATGTTACCTAATAGCTCAAATAGTTCTTTTGACGTAATTTATCAAACACCTTTGTATAATCTATAAAACATAAGTATGCATCCTTTTGCTCTTTTTGGTATCATTCTGAGCATAAATATCACATTCCTTGTTCCAGTGTCTTTACCGAACCCGCATGTTCCACATCGTTGCTGAATGAAACACCCCTCAAATGACCAGAAAGCGACCGAAAAATGTGGTAGTCTGAAGGGCCTAAATCAGGAGAATATGATGGGTCTGCTTCTGCTGCACGCTCTGTTAATCAGAATACAGAATGGTCAATGTAAAGATGTATGTTGAACAGGGTCGAAGATGCAATTCATCTGAAAATACCTGACCGCCGATACAATGTGATCATTCAACAGGAAAATTCTTGCTTGCACGTAGCTAATATGCCTAAAAATGCAATTAAAAAACTCTGTTGGGAAGTTCTCCCACACTCACCATGTTCCCTTGATTTAGTTCCCTCAGATTACCAGCTTTTCCGGTCGCTTTATGACAGTTTTCGTTCAGCAAAGATGTTGAGCTTAAACGTGGCTTGAAGAAATTTTTCGAGTTATTTCTATCGTCGAGCGATTGAACAGTTCGCGAATCGTTGGCAGGAGCTCGTAAATAATGAAGTGGAATACAGTGTTGAATGACTGACCAGAAATATCAATAAATAATAAGTATTAAAATAACTGTAAGAAACAAACGAATGGTTGTTTTGCAGCGTTTCATTTCCGTACACAGTACAAATGTCCCGAGCAATTTTGGCAGCTTTGTGACCTTGATTAAAAACAAAGATGTCGAACATGCTCAGTTTTGTTTAGTTGGCATTCCATTTGAAAGACGTGACTAATCTGAAATAAAATTTCAATAACGTTAGACAACATCTTCACAAGATGACAAGAGTTACTAAGAGGTAAAAAATGCATCAAAAGATTATTTTTTGAGATCATTCGCAGAGTATCAGAAAAAAATAAACGAATATATGTAACAACCTAATATTTCGAGAGTCGACAATTCGTGCAACGATATTTTAAACTTGACGATCAGTAAAAATACCATTTTCATGCTTTAATACATAGAAGGGAACCAGGTACTTTGAATTATTCGCTTTTGCTCGGCTCCAGCCGAGTTGTTTCGGCTTACAAGTAATATTTTCTCAATTATGCTTCAGAACTGTCTACAGATACATGCAGTTAAAATGGCGGCAAGAAGAAATTTTGAAAATTAGTGAACGTCACTTGAAATGTTCAGAACAAAATGACTAAGGTAATTTAGTCCGCATGATGAAAAAAAACAAACCCCGGAAAACAAAAAATAAAAACAGAAAAATATGAAAAGAAACAAAAGATCGTTGTCGTAAATAGCAAGAAGGTATAAAATAATGAAGAAGGGGTGCGACAATCGGAGAAAAACGATTTCGCTTTCATACATTAACGATGTTTGATTGAGGCCGAGTTTCAATCCATAGACTGACAAATTGCCAAACTTGGAAATCTAGCTGCTACTTAGGGAATAAGTACTTATGGAACAACAGAATATATATATATATATATATATATATATATATATATATATATATATATATATGAAGAATAATTACTTATGGAACAACGGTAAAAGGAAAGGTTTAATGACAGTTTTTTTGCAATATATATATATATATATATATAAAGGGAGAGAGAGAGAGAGAGAGAGAGAGAGAGAGAGAGAGAGAGCAAGAGATCAACAAAAACAGCATGTCTTGTGCAGGTGTTGTAAGGGCGATAATGTGAGTGAACGTGTGTGTGAGTTTTGATAAACGGTTTACTGTGTGTAGTTAGGAAGGACTCCCTAAAAACTATGTCATTAAACATTCGTTTTACTCATTATATATATATATATATATATATATATATATATATATATATATATATATATATATATATATATATATATATATATATATATATATATATCGAAAGAGAGAGAGAGAGGGGGCACGGTGGAGTAATGAATAGTGGCTCGGATTGAGAAATCGGAGAGCCGAATTCGAATTCCATTACATTAATTTTACGTGCTAATGACCTTGGAAAAGGTATGAATCCTCTTCTCCCACTAGTTATGGGTAAATATCAGGACAGACTAGGGTCTATAGCCTTGGATGGCAATTGGTCTAGAAGAAGGACAACTCTGAATTCAAAACCTGCGGAGATTTGGTTGGGGACCTTGTGGCACGTTGTGCACTAGGTCTCTGTATTCGGCCCTTGAAAAAGTGTTCATGGTTCTGCACAAAACCATCACCACTATTATCAAGTCACATGTGCTGGTGTCTGACTATCGGTTCCTAGGAACTGAGCTGCTTGACCCTCAGACGTCGAATACAACGGGAGAGTCGAATAAATATATATATATATATATATATATATATATATATATAATTGTGTATTTGGGCAGCAATCCCTCTTTTATGCAAGTTTCATTAAAAATGATTGTCGAGGTACTGCGGTTAAGATTTTTATTTAATTTTTCTTGTGTGCTTATAATTTTCTACTTTGCTAGGCGTAAATTATGTAGACATTGTCCAAATATTTTGTATACCCGTGCAATACTTTTAGCCATTGTCGAGGATGATTTTATTTTTACTTTTAACTGAATGTGTGGATTGTTTTATGTATGTATCTAGAGTTATAAAATGTTTTATTTTCCAAACACGGTCAGCACATTTTGGCTGTGTTCTTAGTTGATGTTATTGAGTTTTGGCTTTTTACTTTTTGTTAATAAGGCTTCCATTATTTTTAGCCTTGTCTTATATGTCGATGAGGCTGTCATATTTGTATTATCAACGAGTATGTTTCGGATAGAGCTTGGTAGGTTTCCATATATATATATATATATATATATATATATATATATATATATATATATATACACTCACAAGGAAAGAGAGAGAAAGAGAAGTAGACTTGTATGGGCGTAACATGTATATTTGCTGATATATATACAATTATAAGAAATAGAGCATATATTGATATAAACAGTGTTGACATGGAAATCAACACTGTATGTTGACAAACTGTTTCATGCTTGAAGCAATCATCACAACATGACGTGAAAAAATATATCAGTCACCATGCGGTATTAATTTCAGTCTCCACGCTGTCTTAAACGGAAAAAGCACTATCACCAATACTGAACACTCCTCATAAATATAACAAATTCTAAGCCAAACACACACACACACACACACACACACACACACACACACACACACACACACACACACACACACAAGGGTGTTTCATTAAGACGGATTTTATATAAGGGTGTTTCATTAAGACGGATGAAAATCAGCAGTAAATAAATCAGTGTTATTGGTGAAAATTTATTTATTTCTGTATTGGATCATGTTATTTAAGTCATGACAATTATGTATGAAAAATAATATCGCCCAAAATATCCGCCAAAGCTTCGGCGGCACACCTCCACCCGATGGACAAAATCTTTGATGACGTCTCTGCATGGTTGCTCCTCGATCTCATCAATATGTCTTATTATCTCATCCTCCAGCTGTTGAATTGTTGTTGGCTTGTTGGCACAGACCTTACTTTTGAGATGACCCCAAAGGAAGAAATCTAAAGCCATCAGGTAGCAGGATCGTGGTGGCCAATTGACTTCGCTGTTTCGAGAGATGATGCGACCTGGGAACTTCTCATTCAAATTCTGTCTGAACGTCCATTTTCGTAATAGGCTTCGATAACTTTAACACGTTGTTTAATTGTTAATCTTTCCATGGTTGAAATTGCCAAAGACGAAAGCTGTTAAATCTGAAAGAAAAAGAAAAAAAATCATTAGATGCTTAAACTTAATTCACATTTAAAATCGGGCCAAGTTAATGGAAAACCCTTTATATGTGTGTCTGTGTATAGACACCGTTTTTCCTGATATTTATTTCGCATGTTAGAATAGATCCTAAAATGTCACCTTGAGAAATATGGTCAAACTCATATGGTTGGGTTTATTTATACCGTTAACATTAACCTGAAAACTCGTGTCATGTTCCTAAATAACCTCATCACATCGAGACTTTCACACGGATGTCATGCACGGCACCAAACCAGTTCAGAAATAACTAAACTGTCTACCGTATGAGACCACTTTCCAAGATCAAGGATTAAAAAAGGCTTTGAATGAGTGGAGCCTAAGGATATTGGCGAAGACCACATTTTTTTGAACCTTGTGAACTGGCGCTACATAATCACAAACAGAGAACTGTACCAAATAACAGAAACCACATCCCTTGAGTCATTTCAACAGCAGCAACAGCTAAAATAGACAACACACAATAACGACATAATCAAGATATTGACATTCCACGCTACTTCAAACAAACGGTTAGGAAGGAAACACTCATTAGTATTGGAAAGAGCGATAACAGCTAATGGATGTGAAAAATCTATTTTGATGAAAAATTGTTTTACGAGAAAGATTTTATAAATTTCAAACGACATTAGTATTGACTGCTCGGTCAATGAATGCTGAATGTTTCCTTATACGGAAACGGTTCATATTATCCTCACCATTACGGTAGAGTTTATTCGAACGAAGCTAACACTTAAATACCCTTGTTTGATACACTTCTTTCAGGATGTGGAAAATCATGGCTCTCCACAACTTCCAATTTTTTGTATATTTCTATTTTATTATCCCTCTCAGTTCTTGTTCTGTCATTCATTTACACAAGCTCGTTAGGGTAGGTTACACGCTGTTTCCCTCTCGTCACTCTAGCCTTCATTGTCTCCCGTGAGTTGAAATTTTTCTTAAGTCCTCTTTCTTATTATGTATCCCAGAAATTTCAACTCTGTCTTTCTCTGCTTTAGTGTCTTTTTGTTAAGGAAATTTCCTTAAAACTTTCTCGTTTCTTTCAAGCTCTGTCCACGGTATCCTTTTGTAGAGTCACATCTCAGTTGCCTCAAGTCTCTTCTTCATCTGTAAGGAGACTGTCCAGCATTCACTGTCATATAGAAGGATTGATATTACTTGACAAGCTCTGCACACTTAGTTTCTCACGCTATCCCCCCCCGTTTCTCAATACTTTGCTTAGCTTTTGGAAGACACCTTTTTCTATTCAAACGTACTTTCAGAATTTCGGTGTCACCTTTTCCGTCATCTGTCAAAACACTTCTCAGACAGTGACAAACTAGTTTCTAGGTAACAATAGAATTAAATATAGATGATTATAAATTATCATGAGTATAAATAAATGTTAAAATATTAAAATAGGCAGTTATTGTCAAATGTTATAATTATATCCTTTCGTCAATGTTGTGTTGTTCCAAGCTTTCGGATCGCATGAATCCTCATCAACGTGCGTGTGCAAGAAAATAAAATAGAGAGATGTGAATATGCGGCACTTAGAGGTTTGGAAAGGGAAATTGGCGAATCAAGTTCAAATTGTGGCCGAGTTCACTGCATTCATTAATACAGTTGAGAAAAGTATAAATTTATCTCTACTTCCAGATGTTGGTCAAATAGATTGGGTTCAGACTGGGCTCTCCTGCCGTGTTTGACAACCAGTTTAGGAGAAGGATAACGCTGAATTCAAATTTGGTTCGCGTGCTAATTAAAACCAGCCAGTGTAAAGATTATAGAGTTCTCGGTTAACTGCGATGTGGGGTTGTGGACTCCATGATTTCGACTGAAGTCGAATAAAAGAAGTAGAGGGATTCAAGTCTAGTTCCTATATCTGTCTGTCTATCTGTTATGGGTCCTTACCTATAACTTCAGAATTAACTCTTCCTAACACTATGTATACTACGCCTCTCAAGAGAGAGGGACGAATCGAGTCGAGCCAATAGTAGTTCACTCCAAACCAGACTGACAGTCATACTAACACCTTCCACATCTTGTATTATTATTTCGTGTAATAGTTCTTCGTTATTTCTACTCTTGTGTTCGTGTTGTTCTTCCTTGGTCCTAATCTCGACCATAACACTATCTATCTATTTATGCACATGGATTTATTATGATCTAATTTTACGCTATGTCTATCCGCGTACCTCTCCGTACAGTGGGCTGTCTTGTCTCACTCCGATTCTTTTATTAGATTTTATACGAAACCGAGTTCTAATTGGCTCGTGCTTGAATTAACTGAGTACACACCAGAAACCTAAAGCGCCCTAAATGATTGTTTTTCTAGTCAGGGTTTTATAACTGGATACACAACATCCAAAAAGAAAAAAAAATTCAAAGTGGCCACTCGTTGACCCACAAATAGGCAGAAACGAATAATAAATGAAAACTTTTGGGATTAAGTGCCACTTAGCCGGAATTTCCGGTCGTAGTTTTATATAAGCAGAATTAGAGTTAGGATAGTTGTTCCCGGTCGCTTTCTTGAGAGCCACACGTCGTGATGTAAAGATGGACAGACCGTTGGTAGGAGAGAGAGTCAAAGTTGTTGCTGGTCGAAGGAAAGCTCGTCCGTTAATCTGCCGTGACAGAAAATAGCAACGAGGAGTGCCCCGAGTCTTATCCGCTCATCTCCAGACCGTGCTAGGGGAATCAGTGAATAAATTGCTAAATATATTGAAACCAGGATTCATGTTTTCATTTCTCGCCGTGGCGTTAGTTCAGCTTTCGTTCACTGGTGAACACGCGTCGGGCCTTTCCCAGCTTTTGCGTACAGCGGCGTAAATGGGAATCGAAACAACAACGTAGATTGATTTTGTTCACGCTTTGAAATATTGGACGTGGGCTCCAGTGTATATTTACAATTGGGCCTGGTGGATAGAAAAAAAAAATTATCCAGTATCGCCAGTGGAATATTTACCACTAAATTCGAAAGTTTAATTAGTCGATTATAGGGCAGTTTCCGGTTTCTCCATTCTGTAGATTTGCAGTAGAAACGCCA
The DNA here is from genome assembly GCA_964036315.1 of Acanthosepion esculentum. Lineage (NCBI taxonomy): Eukaryota > Metazoa > Mollusca > Cephalopoda > Sepiida > Sepiidae > Acanthosepion > Acanthosepion esculentum. The sequence goes on along the minus strand of OZ038492.1, from coordinate 32,769,154 downwards.
GTAAAGATAGATTTATTGAACGAAGAATTGCGTATTACATGAAAGTGACTTTGCCGATTTAAAAGGGCCCAGTTGATGAATCAGATTCAGCGCTTCAAATAGCCATTATGGCCATTTCTATGTCAATAAGTTAGCACTGAGCATTCGAAGATAGTCAAGCTAGAGACATTCGAGTAGGTTTTCTTTCTCTTTTCCGACAGAATGATTAACGGCAAAGATCAGAAAGTCATATAACAAACAAAGATAGCAAATTGATGCTGGACATTTCAGCCAATTCAATAAAATGGTCGTTAATCAGAGCGTAGTCCTGATGGCACATCAGAAGCGATTTCCCATCCGATGCCAACTGTCTTTGTTCGAGGATAAGTAAAATAAGGTTTGAATTAAAAATTTACAGCTCATCAATGGCACGTTTAAGGTTTCTTAGTTCCTTAGTATGTTACATAGTCCTGGGTATGGCGATGATATATGTCTGATAGCAAGGCCTCTGACCGAGAGATTGGATGTTTTGAGAGATTGGATGATTTTGAGAGACTGAATGGTTTTAATTTCTGTTGTTCCCAGTTCAAACCTGGCCCATGGTGGTAGCACCTATTAGGGTCCCAGTTATAGGCAAATAGTGGAACTCCAAACAAAAAACCATGAAAGTATAAAAATACATTTTTATTGTAAAAATACCAGCAATAAATTTATATATGAAAAAAAAAAAAAATGCCAACAATGCATATTTATATTAAAACGCTGTAGAAAGAGGCAGAGGAAGAGACTAGAAGCCATTCTTCAAACTTCAATCTGAAACAAACTCCTTAAAGAAGAACCAGCTTTATTCATCCCGTTGACAGCACATGACGTTCTGGCGGTTACAAATAATAATAATAATAAATAAAAATAAACCCTTTTTCCGTTATAAAAAGAAAAGGTATCGAAAAGGCTATAACAACTGACCTCGATCCCAGAATTCCCAAACGAGACTATCTCTCTTTTTATGACGTGACTTTGCTGGGATCGGGCATCAGCGTATGACTCCGTGAACATCTGAACCCGAACTTGAAATCAAGACGAAAAAAAAGTGAGTATAAAAACTTCTACCAAACCGTCACCTAAACCACAGCGTCTATCTCCTCTTTTTGCTAACAGTCAAGCGAGGAACACAGACTTTGCCCTTTTGTAAATTGCCGCTGTAATAAGTGCACACTCTTACAGTACCTTCGCAAAAATCACAAGGCGAGAAATCAAAAGCGAGAAACGGTTGCTATGAAGACCTTGAAAATATCACATGTATCAGTCTACGAATACACTGAGAAAATGCCTATAATATTGTTAGTCGTTTCAATAAATTTGTGCTTGATCGTTTTTTCTTAAACGGATGTGTTGCTTTTCCACTTTCCTCTTATGGCCTGTTTATTCACTGTGTGGGATCTTAACACACTATGAATCAGATGATTATTTTACACACTTACGCTATATACGACTGTAAGATATAAAAGCCTGCATTGTTAAATATTTGAGCTTAACGACTTTTATAGGTGGAGTAATGGATAGCAGCTCAGATTGAGGAATCGGAGAATCGAGTTCGAATTCCAGTCGAATCCATTACATTCACTTACGTGCTAATACCCTTGGGGAAGGTATGAATCCTCTTCTTCTCCCCCAGCTATGGGTGAATAGCAGGATACACCGGGTTCTATAGCCTTGGATGGCAACTGGTCTACCGTAGAAAGAAATGGCAACTTACTGCGGGAAAAAATCTATCGAATGATACATGATCGCATAAGCGTGTATCACGTATGGCACATAACTGACTGAACGACTTTTAGGAAATATTGCAGTAACAATCATGAGTACGAATGTAGGGCATTATTGAAATAGAGTAAGAGGGTACAAATGAAAAAGATTTGAAATTGATAATTTTTTTCATTTCACGGAAGCAGATCAGAATCTCATGAAAGCGATATCCCCGCCTCTTTCTTTCATTCTCTCTTTCTTTCTTTTTCTCACCGAAATCAAACAGCGTATCTGATGTGTTTTTCGTCTTTCCTCAGGATCAAAACGGAATAGTCCATTATTTAGGAGGTGTTGACAGAATGTAACGTACTGGTTTTTGGTTTGTTGATTTCATTTAGCGGCATATCAATATCTATGTGTTACTTCATGCCGAAATCTAAATATTTTGAAGATAATTTTATGACCTCAACTAAACATAATTTAACCACTGATAAAATGTATTGCTGGTCATTTTGCTTTAAAAATGTAGTGTTGGTCATTTTACTATAAATATATATTGTTGGTCCTTTTTTATATAAAAATGTGTTGCTGGTATTTTTACTTTAAAAATGTATTGCTGGAAAATTTATTATAAATATGCATTGTTGGCTTTTATTTTTCATATATAAATTTGTTGCTGGTATTTTTACAATAAAAATGTATTTTTATACTTTCATAGTTTTTTGTTTGGAGTTCCACTATTTGCCTATAACTGGGACCCTAACAGGTGCTACCACCATGGGCCAGGTTGGAACTGGGAACGACAGAAATTAAAGCCATTTAGACTCTCAAAACATCCAATCTCTCAAAACATTCAATCTCTCGATCAGAGGCCTTGCTATCAGACATATATCATCGCCATACCCAGGACTATGTAACATACTAAGGAACTAAGAAACAAGATGAATTATAATTGGCAAAAGTCATTAATCAATTAATAGGTGATTAAGTGCAAAATTCCCAATGCCAACACATTCATTTTCCTACTATCTTACCAAGATATTATTTCGTTAATATTCCTCATAACCAAGAGATTTCCAATATCAACACATTGATATTCCTCATATCTAATATCAAAATATTCCCGATATTAGCTCATAGAAATTCATCATATCTAATATCAAGATATTCCCGATATCAAGTCATTCATATTCATCATATCAAATATTAAGATATTCCCAACATCAAGTCATTCATATTCCTCATATCTAATATCAAGATATTCTAAGAAGAAGGCATTGGTATTCCTTACATCTAATATCAAGATATTCCAAATATCAACACATTATTATTCCTCATAGGAAATATCAAGACATTCCCAATATGAGCTCGTTGATGTTCCTTATATCAAATATCAAGATACTCCCGATATCAACTCATTGATATTTTTCATATCTAATATGAAGACATTCCGAATATCGATGAGTTGATATTTTCTTATATCTAATATCATGATATACATAATATGAAGTGATTCATGTCGTAATTCCCTGTGACTATTTGTGATTAATGTTGTGTTTGTTCGTTGTTTTTAAATTTAGTAAAAATTGTCAGAAATGTTTGCATTAAATCCACATATTTTCGATGAACGAAAGGAAATTTATTGTTAAACCGTCGAGGCATAATTCAACCTTGCAATGAGAAAAAAAGAAGAATGAATAGATTCATCTTAGTTCAATGAACTTGCAAACCCGCGCAAAGCCTCTCTTTTCAGCCCCGACAATGTTCAAAAGCCTCCCACCTGGCCTCGTAGGTGATTAATTATTTCCAACCCTATAACCCCTTTTCCCACAGGCGTAATGTCTACTCTATATCTATGTCCATGGAAAATGCTCAGACGAGCTATATTTCTTACTTCCACCACTTCGGACCATTTCAGCTAAGATCCGCTTTGGCATGGACACAGCAGCGAACTATCTTCATTCCTTTCGTCTTCCATTGTTAAGAAGGAAGTTCCATTTGGACAGCTACTTTGTGAAACAATCTCTCGATAGTATGTTACTCCGACTACTGTAATCTTAACATATTCAACTTCAGGTTCAACTGTTATCAAGCCTACATAACTGTAGTGAAATGTTTGTAAACTTGTTTCTTTTAGCGTGTAATCATTTCCTGTAAACCGTTTCCTTTAGTCAACCACTCCACTGTCCGCACCACGGGTCTCCTGTTCGATACAGCAGTGACCATTCTGCCTGTCGCCTCGTTATGCCCTTTTTTATATCCTCATTGACAGCCAACATTTACACATGTGAAAAGACACTAGATAAAAGATAGGATAAAACCGTTTTGAGGAATATCAATGTGTTGATATTAGGAATATCTTTTATTGAAATGTGTGACCCGCGAAGCCGCCATTTCTCCTTTTTGGACAGTTTACATACGAGACACGTTCGAATCCGTTTTCATTCTGAAGATAAATCATTTTTTCTAGCGTCACATTGACTGTTGCAAAAAATGCAAGCAACCCTTGGTCTCTTTACCCTCTGTGGTAATTTACTACTCCCTACTTCTTGATCTCATGATCATAGCAAATGCAAACTGGGGAGGGGGTCTCTTCTGACTGGTAACTCCTCCGAGGGGAGCAACATAAGCTTCGTCTTCAGATGAACCACCACTGGATGAATCATTGGGTTCTGCTGCGTCGAACTCCGCGCTGCTGGTATCAGCTGGTTACGCGTTACATGACAAACCACTTCGTTAATATTAAAGACTTTTTTTTCTCTCACTCGAGACATTAGATCAGGCAAAGCACAAGCCCGTTCCTACCTTCGCCTGGTGAAGTCGATCTCAAGTCGACGAACAGCTCACTTTCTGATGAGTCTCCTTCATGTTCAGCTACAGAATACGACCCCCGAAACGGACGCAAGTCCTGCACGTGACGGGGAATTCCGTCAACTTGTACTGACTGCGAACAGTTAACCATGGTTATGCGGCCTGCCTTGAACATGGCCTCGTTTGCCCTCAGCGGTAAAGCACTACAATAACCTCATAATCTGCAATTCTTACGTCTATAAAACAACCTTATTCAGCAACCATTAATAGCTTGAGCCTTGTATTGGGTGACTAGTGGCGTGAACAAAGATTTTCCATTGATATATCTTCTTTTTTTATTTTTTATTTTTTAACTAAAGCATACGAATCCGGCGAGGTTAAAACCGTTTGTGGCTTACACAATTTCTATCGACTTTCACGCAGAAACGTAAGTAAAATTCATTAACTCAGGAAAGGTGGGACCACCGTACGGAAAACAAATCTTCTCGTAGACGCAGATAGAAGTAGGCTTGTGCTTTGCCTGATGTAATGTCTCCAGTGGGAGAAAAAAAGTCTTTAATATTAACAAAGTCGTTTATCATGTAACGCGTAACTCTGAAAACGAACTCTCTCATTCTGAGTAAAACAAAACGAAACAAAAAAACAAAACAAAAAAAGATACCCCCAGTCCCCAATAAACTACCCGCACAAAAAATGGTGCAGTTTTATTCCAAATGGTTTTTTAAATCCTAAAAGTTTTGTTCGTTTTGAGCGCCGATTCGAAAAAGAGTCGTCCCAAACGTTTTTTGCATAAATCTAATTTGATATGTTCTATACTTTATTTTGAATGTTTTTTTAAAATCTAGAGCTTTTTATCTCCTTTTATTTCAGACGAAAACCCTAACATGAAAATAATACTAAAGTCATAAATTAAACAAAACACGAAAGATTTTGCTTTATTTGCAGCGACTTTAAAATGCGTTTCCACCGGAGATTATTTTGTTCTTTCGCAATGAATTCGTAGGACATCGCTTGTGTTTTACAGGAGTCGTATTAATATTGCAACGACCACCGTCCGTGTGAAACAATAATAAAATACGTCAATTGCTAAAAAGCTGTTTAGTTTTTGTTGTTGGTAACACAGTTGGATTCAGATATTTTTTCTTAATGCCATGTTCTTTCAGCGATCACAGTTATCTACAGCTTCTCTGTGAATTGCAATTCATTTTTGGAAAGATAATGGCGTTGTTTTGTTTGGAGTTGAGATTTTTCCTCCTCTTGGACTGGTTGTCGTCCAATCTTAGAGAGCTCAATCCATCCTGTTATTTTAACTATTAACTAAGAAGACAAAAGAAATGGATTCACGTCTTTAACAAGGGTATCACTGCGAAAGTGGATGCAGATGGCTAGATTAGAACTCGCCTTGCCGATTCTACGTTCCACGTCGATAATAATAAACAGAAAGCTGTATCTACTCGCGTCCTGGGTAAGACGATAAACTACTTCTGACAGCAAGGCCTCTGATCAGGAGGTTTTGAGGAGCGTGAAACCACCTCTTAATTGCTAATGTTCCCGGGTCCACTATGACCCAGGGTGGTAGCACGTGTTAGGATTCCAGTTAATCCCCAAACTGGAGTCAAAACATGTAAAAATAGGTTTTCCTCCTCTTGGAGTGGTTGTCGTCCAATCTTAGAGAGCTCAATCCATCCTGTTATTTTAACTATTAACTAAGAAGACAAAAGAAATGGAAAACATTTTTGAAAAAAAAATTATTACCAGCAATACACTTTTGCAGAAAAATATTACCAAAAATATATTTTGAAAAAAAAAAAAAAAATACCAGCAATAAAAATCTTGTTGGCATTAAATAACCCATTAAGGTTGATATGCCGTAAAACAAACCAAGCTAAACCAAACCAAACCAAACCAAACCAAACCGAATCTACTCTGATTTTTAACCCATAGATGGAGCTGGTGATAAAAACAGAGTAAATAGCGATTCAGTTATAGACAGTCCAGGGATGTGTTTGGATAGCTATACCCACTCAACGACTCTATGCCACGTCGTGTAAGTGTCGTTTTTAAGAAGAATATATATTAGTAAGAAGATGTTTCTAAGTCTTAGTAGTCCAAATTATCTATCTATCTATCTATCTATCTATCTATCTATCTATCTATCTATCTATCTATCTATCTATCTATGTGTGTGCGTATGTGTGTAGGTGTGTGTGTGTGTGTGTGTGTGTGTGTGTGTGTGTGTGTGTACGTGTGTGATAAAGATATAAGACAATTGACAATTCTTAACAGGTTTCGCCGCTAATCCGATTTTGATAACGCCGGATCATATCAGGATAAATCTTAACGCAAGCTGTTCGGTCAGTGAATGCCGGCTATTCTTTCTCTCTCTCTCTCTCTCTCTATACATACATACATACATATATATATATATATATATATATATATATATATATAACAGCGAGAAAGATATGAAGAGAAAGACGAGACCGTGGACACAGAAGTAGACATTGTCTATATACACATCCACAGTACCTATATCTTTAAACGTTACATTTCTGATTTTAAGTACTATTCCTCAGTAAATATAGCAAATTTTAAACAACGCCTACACAAGCACGCACACAAACACACAAACACACACTCTCTCTCTCACACACACATAGATGTTTGAATTTTTATGGAGATGTTTTTCGTGATCCATCGAATCCAAATATATAGTCAAACGGCTATTTCTGTGTTCAAACTCTTTTAAGAAATGTTGTGACGGCACATTTTTATGACGATTTTATCACTTTCCATTAACTCTTGCATGATGCGATAACAGATCTTATGACCAATATAGATTTAGCATTTTCTGTCGCCATATTTAATGTCTACAAGCTATCAACTTCTGATTATAAATAACCTTCAGTATCTTTTCTGAATGATTGTCAAGTTATGACATTAATATTAATATCCGAACGAAACGTAGTAATGTACTTAAACCGTGATCACTAAAATTATTCCGAAATGAATTTAAAAGAAAAAAAATGAATGAAATCTCTAAATAACTTATATATTAATGAGTAATCGGCATTACCTCGTGAAATGCCATGGAGTCCACACTAGAACAGACGAAACGATGATCCACAAAATCATGAGTTCACCTGAACCATTATTTTAATATATTCAGATTAATCAAGAAATTCGTACCTTAATTGTACATAAATATTTAATTTTTAACATAATCTCCTTCCTTGACAAAACATTAAGCACGTCATTCTAACATTATACGTTGAAATTTCTAATCTAAATTAGGCTAAAAACTTACGGATTTATCGATACATTATCGAAGCTGTTGGAAAGTCTGTTTTCTAAGCACATTCTTTACGTTAAACGTGCTATGAGATTTTTGAGTATCTGATGTTTATACATTTTTAAAAATCATTTCAACCCAGTAAGGTCATAAGACGAAGTGGGCTTACTGGGAGTGAAAAGGAACGAGAAGAGAAAGTGAGGAGAAAGGACAATAAAAATGAGGAGAAGGGACAATGAAAGTACAGGTTTCCGGATGACAGAAGATCGCGATAATGCTACCAAGACGGAAGGGTTTACTGGGAGTGAAATGGAATGAGAAGACTTTAGTGAGGAGAAAGGACACTATAAGAACGGGGCTTCAGGAAGACAGAAGATGGCGATAATGCTAGTAAATGAGAGGGAAAAGTTTGGTTTGGTTTGTTGTGTTTTACGGCATATAAACCTCAATGGGTTATTTAATGCCGACAAAGTTTTTATTGCTGGTGATATTTTGTTTTGTCAAACATCTATTTCTGGCAATAATTTTTTCTTTCAAAAATGTATTGCTGGCAATATTTTTTCAAAAACGTACTGTTGGTAATATTTTTTTTCAAAAATGTATTGCTGGTAATAGTTTTTTTTTAACAGAGTATTCCTGGTATTAAAACCCATTTTTACCCCAGTTTCCGGGTTAATTATTTGCCCATAACTGGGACCCTAACAGGTGCTACCACTCCGGGTCAGGGAGGACCTGGGAATACCAGCAATTACGAGGTGGTTCCACGCTCCTCAAAACCTCCTGATCAGAGGCTTTGCTGCTGGACGTAGTTTATCGTCATACCCAGGACGGAGAGGGAAAAGGGAATGAACAGACTTTAGTGAGGTGAAAGTACAATGAAAGAATAGGTTTACGGAAGACAGAAGATCACTATAATGCTACTAAGAAGCAAGGGGCTACTGTGAGTGAAGTGGAATGAGAAGGCTTTAGTGAGGAAAAAGGAGAATAAAAGAACAGGTTTCAGGAAGACAGAAGATGGCGATAATGCCACAAAGACGCAAGGGGTTACTCAGAGTGAAAGGGAATGAGAAGACTTTAGTAAGAGAAAGGCCAATAAAAGAAAAGGATTCACGTAGAAAAGTGATAGCGATTGGTGTTGCATTTAAATTTTTGAAGATTGCAGTTTGCAGGGAAAGAAGAAACCATATTTAAACGAAGCTACTGTTGTTCAACACCTAACGAAATTGAGTCATTTTTATTGAAGATCAGCAAAGTCGACATCTTTTACTGGTTTCTCCTTTATTAGATTAGGTGAAAAAATGTCAAATCGTAAAAAGTTGGCAAAGTTTCAACGTGACAGAATTGCCTAGCTGCAAAAGCAAGGTCTCTCTGAACGTGCCATCGCTGTTTCGATTGGATAAAAGAATAGGTTTCAGGAAGACAGAAAACGACGATTGACGCTACATTTACATTTGAAAATAACATGGAAGCCAGATACCGGAAGAGAGTTACAGAGGAGAGAAGTACGAGAAAAGAAACTATTAGAATAGAACTTACGGTTTTATTTAGCTAATTCAACAGTGAAACTACGAGAAATAGTAGCCACTCTAGTAGTACGCTTAAATTCATGCACTAGTGGTAGCAAGGATGAATGGTCATTAGAACAACTGCCATGAAAATATTCATAGAAAAGATAGCGAGAAGACATCTAAAGGTGGTGGGGAAAGTGACTGAAGTCGAGATGCCAGGTCAGGATCGATAAAGTAACACACCCTTGTTTGGATCTTGTCGAGGATCTCGCGGTATATAACCCGAGCATCAGACTTGACATGGTAACAATATTCAATGCACGGACGAATGGTAGATTTTTAAATGTAAAAATAGATTGCAATGATAAAATCTTTCTGGCGCGCCACAGTGAGCCAACCTTCATAGCAGCTTATCTAGTAGTTGATTCTTTATAATCGCTTCATTTTATGTCAATAGAAAGCGTGAGACGAAGAAGGCGCCCGTCGGTGGTTAGCATCAGTCATGCTGATAGAGAGCAAAAATGGTTCCCTATGAAGATTAAAGATTAGCAGTTTAATTTTGAAGTCGTTAAAATTTACAAGCCATTTCCTGTCCGAGTTAACAGTGGAATTCGTTTTCGAGACTATTGGACTTACTAAATATTACTTTTCTGTTTTAGCTAAAAGATGTCATATATCATGCCCACTTAAGGTAATCGCTAATGGCCATCTTTCTTTTTAATGGCTTGTTTTCATTTTACTTTAGAAAATTTCGTCCCATTATCATTTTTGAGATTTAGCTCGTTATTTAACCCATTAATAACAAACGTTATATCTGATATTAATTATAAAAATTAAAATAAATATCAGGTATTCTCGGTTTATAAAAATCCGGTAATATACAGAGGATATATATATATATAGAGGATGGATTTAAAAGTTTATAGGTTGACGATGAAGTCGTGATGCTAAAGCTGTGAAAAATTGCATGCATTAATTTCAGCTCTTATTATTAAAAACTGCATTCTTTTTTTTCCAGGTAAACTTGAAAGTTGGGTCACTGCGTCGTGTCAGAGTGTTTTTCTCGTCAGAATCCATCTTACACATCTACAAATCTATCATTCGTCCGTGCATTGAATACTGTTGGCATATCTGGTCTGGTGCCCCTGCTATTCATCTCGAGGTTCTTGGAAAAATCCAAAGAAGGATCTGCAATGTAATCAATACTGATTGGCATCGCGACTTCAGTCACTTTCTCACAGACGTGATGTGGTTTTCATCTGTCTTTTCTACAAACATTTCCATGCCAACTGCTCTGGCGAGTTTTTTTCTCTGGTGCCCTGGCTACGTTAATTTAAGCGTGCTACTAGATTGGCATGTCGGTCCCACCGTTTTACTGCTGAAATAGTTAAATGTAACCGTCACTTCTACACCAACAGTTTCTTTTCTCGCATTTCCCTACAGCGGAATTCCATTCCATTTACTTGCTTCCCTGATAACTACAATCTTCAAAGATTTAAATGCAACGTCAACCGTCATCTTCCATTAACTTAGATCTCGTTCATCTTTTATCCTTACGTTAATGTCTAGTTTTTTCTCTCACTTTCACTCTCTGTAGCTCCCTGCGTACTAGTGGCATTCACTCCTTGCTTGGGGTGAAATGCTTAAAAAAAATCTGATATCTGATTGTTCAAAGAAGACTTTAAATGAAACCAGTGGCGACTTCTCTTGAAAATGGACAAAATTTGACATCATTCTGTTATCATATATCATGGTTACTACATTAGGTGATGAGGCTCCAGCTTTATCAACAGTGCAGAAGTGGGCAGCTGAGTCTAGGAGTGGAAGGGACAACATTGATCATGACCCAAGGTCCTGCAATTGCCACCAGCGAGGAAAAGATTGATCGTGTTCACCATGAATAACAGACGATTGGCGAATAGACAATGCTGTTGCTATATACAGTGAGAAAGATGAGAATATTCTGCACAATGAACTTGACATGATGAAGGTTTCCGTTCGGCAGCTGCCACGTCTTCTGTCTCCAGATTAAAAAAATGATTAAATTATTCCTTTCTCTTTCTAGTTACTTGATGAAAAAAATCTTATTTTTACTCTATAGGGATTTGCTCTTTTGTCATCATTGCTGGATTCTCTGACGGTGTCTTTTGAGTCTATCAACTTTAACGACGTTATCTTATTTATCTCTTTTAGGTTACTTGGCATTTTTGTTTTTACTGCGGTTACTGCTGCTGCTGCTGCTTTTATTTATGCGTTGCTTCGTGTCATTGTGATTTCATATATTTGTGTCTTTCCCGCAGGGATTATTCTTTTCCTTCTAATTTTTCTATTTGTTGTTCCAGTCTCATCTCCCATCCTGCTTTTGCGTCTTTGTTTCCATTTAAGGCTTTCTCCAAAACCTAGTTCGACTTCTACATTTACCATTTGATTTTAGCAAAGTGATGATTTGGGTTTGAAGAGATTGCAGAAAATTACTCAACTTCCTCAATTTCGGATATGATTTTAATTATGTGTTTCTTTCTTAACACATTCATACCCACTGGAATATCTGATATTAATTATAAAAATTAAAATATATGTCAGGTATTATCGGTTTATAAAATCCGGTAATATACGAGGGTGGGACGTGTGTGTAAAAGTTTGCATTCATTAATTTAAACTCTTATTATCAAGAACTGCATTAGTTATTTCCAGGTAAACTTATAACTTACTTTTCATAGAAGACTTCAAATTTAACTAGTAGCGAAAATGGTCATTTTGTATCGTGGTTTTATCAACTAGTGTGCAATGGGTAAATTGTCGCCATTTTTAATTTAACTACTTCGTCTTTCTATCTGACGGAGAGTGAGAAGAAAGGACTAAGCATAAACTACAAGAAGACAGAATGCATGGACGTCAAGCAAACGCGGAAGTTTAAATATCCGGGAATCGTTTTGACAGAGGACGATAAGTGCGACACTGAGATCCGTAGTCGTATTGGGATGGCCAAGGGCACATTCCAAAAGCCGGGCAGAGTATTGCAAGACAGCAGAATTTCTTTGGTAATAAAGAAAATAATACTGAGCTGTTAGTTGACATCTATTCTTCTTTACGGCAGCGAATGTTGGACGATTTCCTCAAAGACGAAGAAGAGACTCGAGGCGACGGAGATGTGGGTCTACAGAAGGATACTAAGGATATCATGGACCGAGCGTGTGAGCAACGATGAGATATTAGAGAGGTTGAAAACAAGGAGGAGGCTTATACTTTACAACAGGAAGAGGCAGCTGAAGTTTCTGGGACAGATAACGAAGAAGGAGGGCCTGGAGAATCTGATACTCACGGATCGAATAGAGGGAAAGAGAAACAAGGGAAAACAAATCGTGACATACCTGGCGGGCTTACGCAAGTAGATGACAGAACGTGGTCTGTGGGAGGAAGCAGAGGGAAGGAACTTATTGAGAGCTGCGAGGGAGTTGGAGAGCCATGATCGCCTACGTCCTGAAAGCACATGGCACATAAAAGGAAGAAAAGTTCGACTTCCACATTTACCACTTGATTCAGCAAAGTGATGATGTCGGCTAAGACAGATGGCAGAGACTGACTTAACTTTCTCAGTTTCGGATATGATTTTCGTTACGTGTTTCTCCCTGAACCCATTAATAACCACCGTAATATCTGGTATTAAACAGAAAAATTAAAACAGATATCAGGTTGTTATTGGTTTATAAAAAAATTCCAAATTAAATCCATAATTAATATAACCATGAATATTAATTCCGTAATTAATATAACCATTAATTATAGAATAATTCCGTATTTAATATGCTCAATTAATTTAAAATTAATCCCGTAATTAATATTACTCATTAATTTCCAACCTTTCCCTCAATAGAAACATATTAATTTCCAATTAATTACATAAGTAATATAACGCATTAAATCCCAATTAATTCCATAATTAATATAACCCATTAATTTCCAATTAATCCCATAACTAATATAACGCATTAATTCCCAATTAATTCCATAATTAATATAACCCATTAATTTCCAATTAATTCCGTAATTAATATAAATCACCATACCCAAAATAGAAAGGTGGGAATTATTAAGTTAATAATGTTAGTGACGTTTTGAGACTGTCAAGATTTTAATTATGACTGAATATTTTCTTCTTGTGTTACGTTTTCTCTGGTTGTAATGTAAGGTAGATATGTTATAAAACTTGTTTTTTTTTAACAGATAACTGCTTGTTCGTCTCTGTTAGCTATGAGGGCTGAGGTTTCTGTTCTTTCTTTACGATTTACCTTTTTCTTTTCTAGTCGCATTATTGCCATTTTCTGTCTTCCTGAAACCTGTACTTTTATTCTTCTTCCTCCTCACTAAAATCTCATTCCCTTTCACTCCCAGTAAGCCCCACGTCTTAGGGATATTATTGCTAAATCTTGTCTTCCTGAAACCTGCTCTTATATTGTCCTTTCTCCTCACTAAATTCTTCTCATTCTCTTTTCACTCCCAGTAAACCCTTCCGTCCTAGTAGCATTGTCGTCATCTTCTGTCTTCCTGGAACCAGTACTGTTATTGTCCTTTCGCCTCACTAAAATCTTCTCATTACCTTTCACTCCCAGTAACCCTCGCATTTTAGTGGCATTATTGCCAAATTATGTCTTCTTGAAACTGTGTTTTTATTGTCCTTTCTCTTCACTAAATTCTTCTCATTCCGGAAAGGTTTACTGCGAGTGAAATTAATTTCTAAGCTTTCCCTCAATAGAAACACATTAATTTCCAATTAGTTTCATAATTAATAAAACCAATTAATTTCCAATTAATTCCATAATTAATATAACCCATTAATTTTCCAGTTAATTTCATAATTATTATAACTCATTAATTTTCAATTAATTACATAAGTAATATAACGCATTAAATCCAAACTAATTCCAGTGAAATCCAAGTAAACCTTTCCGTCTTAGCATTATCGCGATCTACAAAGTGTTCTACAAAATGGCGGTTCTTAGGAAAAAGTTGTTTTAGTTGAACTTTCTTTTTACATTTGAAACACGTGGAAAATAAGGTTGATTCGACTTCATCGAAGTAGCACGACGTGTCTTAGTAGTAAAGGGCTGAACTGGTGGAACTAAATATTGGAGATCTGAAAATAGGAAATAACGATTGATAGCGATAAACGCGCAACGTTGCATCTGAGTGAAAGAAGCTGTAGATGAGAAAATAATGCCCCTCGTACTACACAATGGCATATTTTATCATTAGTTTAGACTCTGGTGTGTTCTTTATGAAGAAAGAACCTTAGCCGAAAACGAGGCTCTACGCTATTAAATGTAACTATAGACGATTCTGAACACCACCTGCAAAAAGGAGAAAAAAATGCATTTTTGCATACGTCTAAAAGCAAATGACTGAATTTTTTTGCGAAAATTTTGGGATTTGCTTTTTCGTGGAATCAAATTATATATAGGTATACACGATAGTTAAAAAAAAAAAAAACGTCGAATCTTCATAAATTGGAATTAGCTGACACAGATGTTTAAACACGAATTTCATAATACATTACGACGCTTGCGGTATCATGGCACTGAATCAGAAAATAAGAGGTTTAATAAAAAAAGAAACTGTTACGTTTTTTGTATCACGTATTGTGCGCGCATGTTTATGTACACGTGTCTGCATACGTTGGCAAACATATGTATATATAAACTGGTATTTATATGTCCAATAAGTTTTTGTGTACGCCTAAGAATTTAATACAAGAATAAAAGAAACGTTCTCAAAATAATATGTAATAAATGTGAAAGAGATACATTGTTTAGAATCACGAAATACAGTTATTAACCTTGCGCGTGAGACGAATGCGTGATAGGCATTTTTTGTTGGGGCATACAGGATGCGATTGGTAAATTGTCGCCATTTTATATTTCTAATTTCGCGCATGCGCGTTGTTGTATTTTAAAATTTTTGTCGACTGCATAGTAGAGTGGGGCCAGTTGGACACCGTCTGTGAAAAGAGGAGTACGACGACGCAATTCACTCCGCCAGAAACTTGGAAACAGCATGCTGTTCTTCTTGGCATTCGCACCGGAATAAAAATATCATGATTACGATTACTAGCATTATTTACATTATATGTCCCTATAATTTAGACGACAATTTATCCATCGCAACCTGTATCTTTATTTGCTCTTCGAAAAAAGAACGGCATTCGGATGAAAATATTCAGAAATGTTGTTGATGTATACCAGACATTCTAGAAATGATTTGAACGGAGGTATTTCAATGTGTAACGTTAGTAACATAAAAACAAATAAACAAAATAATAAATAAATGAATATATATCAATATCTGTCTATATCTCTGAGATGAGGTATTATGATTACTTGCATTATTTACATTATTCGGACTGTTATCTTCATCTTCATTACCATATTCACAACGTTTCGGCCATTGTACGCTCCGGCCTTTATGTCTTTGTCTCTCTATATCTCTGTTTATATCTCTGAGATGAGGTATTACGATTACTTGCATTATTTGCATTATTCGGACTGTTATCTTCATTGCCATATTCACAACGTTTCGGCCGTTGTACGCTCCGGCCTTTATGTCTTTGTCTCTCTATATCTCTGTTTATATCTCTGAGATGAGGTATTACGATTACTTGCATTATTTGCATTATTCGGACTGTTATCTTCATCTTCATTGCCATATTCACAACGTTTCGGCCGTTGTACGCTCCGGCCTTTATGTCTTTGTCTCTCTATATCTCTGTTTATATCTCTGAGATGAGGTATTACGATTACTTGCATTATTTGCATTATTCGGACTGTTATCTTCATCTTCATCTTCATTGCCATATTCACAACGTTTCGGCCGTTGTACGCTCCGGCCTTTATGTCTTTGTCTCTCTATATCTCTGTTTATATATCTGAGATGAGGTATTACGATTACTTGCATTATTTGCATTATTCGGACTGTTATCTTCATCTTCATTGCCATATTCACAACGTTTCGGCCGTTGTACGCTCCGGCCTTTATGTCTTTGTCTCTCTATATCTCTGTTTATATCTCTGAGATGAGGTATTACGATTACTTGCATTATTTGCATTATTCGGACTGTTATCTTCATCTTCATTGCCATATTCACAACGTTTCGGCCGTTGTACGCTCCGGCCTTTATGTCTTTGTCTCTCTATATCTCTGTTTATATCTCTGAGATGAGGTATTACGATTACTTGCATTATTTGCATTATTCGGACTGTTATCTTCATCTTCATTGCCATATTCACAGCGTTTCGGCTGTTGTACGCTCCGGCGTTCTTCAGTTGATTGGAATTTCGAACCGAACACCTTATTTCGTCCACAGGGGTAGATTGCACTAGTTCTACGTGCCATGCCTCTTTCGTATGTTTAAGTTATTTTCTTTTAACTCAACTCTCCAAGTTTTGGTTTACCACTGCTGTAGCCTGGTATTGAACTCACAATTCTTTGGGTTTAGTCACTGGATCTAACCAACGCATTTATCCACTGGGCTATGTGTCTTTAAGTCCAGTGGATAAAGGCGTTGGTTTGAGAGTTTGTGTCCCTACCCCCACTTTTGGCCTTGTGCAACATTTTTCTATCATTCAACATAAATATTACTTTCCTCCATGGTACGTAGACTTTATGAATTTAAGCTTAGATGGACGTCGAATTCTGCTCATTTTACAGTTGAAATGGCTAATGCTAACCATTTTTCTATTGCCCTTCTTGCTTGTGGAACTCTCTTCTGGCTTCTTACTCTCCTGTTTGGTCTTCAAAAATTTAAATGTAATGTCAATCGTTATCTTCTGTCTTCGGTCCTACGACCCGGTGTAGTCGTAGAAACGCTGCCCGGCATAACATCTGACCAGCCCCTTTATATATGTCTCGTTTGTGTGTCAGTGTCTGGGTTTTTGCAAAGTACCTTCTACCAGTCCACCCGGTGACATTGTCAGCCCATTTCCCTACCCTGTTTTAGGCAAGGTTGTATACCATATTCGATTGTGGTAGAAAGATTGTTGGTTCTTGTAATGTGACCATTAGATTCATCCTGACGGAAGTAGGAAGGTCTAACGACCCCGTTTCTTGTTCAGATCAAAGCAAGTGGGTGGGGGCATCACCATTGTGCGGGCACTGGTACGTCTTCATCGCATCTTGCTCCTCATGACCGGGTGGGGTCGTAGAGTCGATGTGTAGGTGAGCACTTGTCTAGCTCTCTACATATGTCTCGGTTACTGGGCACCTCGACGTGGTGTAATGGTTCGAAAGCTTGTCTTGCTAGATCAATTACGACTGAGTAGTGAGTTCGATCTTCACTGGGTGCCCCATACTCTCGGCCTTGTGCCACATCTAAGCTGGGCTTAGAAAATCATTAGGGCACCTCGAGGCGGTGTAATGGTTAGCAAACTTGTCTCGCTAGAACAATTACGACTGAGTAGTGAGTTCGATCCTCACTGGGTGCCCCATACTTTCGGCCTTGTGCCACATCTAAGCTACGCTTGGAAAAATCACTCCGTATGTCTCGGATATGTGTTCATGTCTTGGTTTCTGCAAAGGGTCTTATAGTCGAGTCAGTGATGCTGTCAACCTATTTTAATCTCTGTCTACCTCTTCTGTTACTGATAGTGGTAACTTGTAGGATAGCAGTGGAAAGATTTTCGGCTCTTGTGACCTGGTCATACCTTTTTAACTTCCTCTTCTTAAAGGTGGTTTAGGGGTTATTCCAACGGGTCTCTTTCTTACTTGATGGTGTCTCGCACTGCTCCATTTATGATGCGGCCTACGTAGGTGAAGCCGTCTGTGGTTGTATAACATCTCATTTCTAAATGCGTAGATTTTTCGCTTCAGGTCGAGCTCAAGAAGAATGCTGAAGCGTTTTCTGTGCGACAGAACTGTTTGTAAATAAGTATATTTGATCGACTAGATCCACTGAGAAATTGAATGTATGCTTACCTTGGCACATGTGCATGTTTTATTCATAAATATAAAAAAAATCAAACGTCTCTTAAGCACTTACAGTTGAGTTAGGAAGCGGCATTTTTTGGTCTACTTTTTATCATTTCACGAGGCATATCCATATGTCATAACGTCGAACCGAAGTTAGAAATATGTGACTAGATATAAATTACTATGGACTAGCTGACAAAAAATGTAATTTTGTATCTCACCATCACATTTGGCATTTATTTATGTCTGCCCCTCCTTTGGCATAGGTAAATCTATCTAACTCAACTATCTATATCAACTTTGGTATCTATCTATCTAAAATGTGGTATCTATCACATTTGATATCTATCTATTCCTTACATTTGATTATCTATCTACACATTTGATATCAATCTATTCCTTACATTTGATTATCTATCTATCTATCTGTTCCTTACATTTGATATCTATCTATCTGTTGTGAGGCAGACAACTTTTACACAAGATGGGCTCGTCCAAAGTATACGTATACTGACAGAGAGAATACCTGCAGGCGGAGATACGTTGAGTCAGGGTGAGAGAGAGAGAGAGAGAGAGAGAGAGAGAGAGAGAGAGAGAGAGAGAGAGAGAGAGAGAGAGAGAGAGAGAGAGAGAGTGAGAGAGAGAGAGAGAGAGAGAGAGAGAGAGAGAGAGAGAGAGAGAGAGAGAGAGAGAATTACGGCTTCACTTACAGAGACCTGTACATATACTTTATACTAACCCGCATTTCTGGACTACTAATCTTCACTTCAAGTCTGTATTCTTACATTTAATACACTTATTTTTCTATCTCAATTACTGGCGTTGTTTAGTTATTTGTGCAGGATTCCATTCCCGGAATCTACAGCACTATCTATCTATCTATCTATCTATCTATCTATCTATCTATCTATCTATCTATCTATCTATCTATCATTTGGTATCTATCTATTCCTCATATCTATCTATCTATCTATCTATCTATCTATCTATCTATCTATCTATCTATCATTTGATATCTATCTATTCCTCATATCTATCTATCTATCTATCTATCTATCTATCTATCTCTCTATCAATCTATCTATCTTTCTATCCAACTTTTGGCATCTATCTATCTATCTATCTATTTATCTATCATTTGATATCTATCTATTCCTCATATCTATCTATCTATCTATCTATCTATCTATCTATCTCAGTCTGTTTATGTGCAGCTATTTCAGATGAGTCAAGTTGATATCTCCCTCGTCAATCAAAGATTTTGATTGGACAGGAAGTCTGCAGAATATCATTTATTCTATATGCAAACTTGATTACGAAAAACTTGATCCTCAGAATAAACATTCTCGATCAGTTCTAACACATTCTTTAAATTTTGGTTACTCAATGCGCTCTTTCTTTGTATATATAACATCTATAAAAAATATAGAAAGAAATAAAAATATTTTGGATGAAAAATATTTTGAAAATGTTGGAAAACAGGAAAAGGAAGGAAAGTTTTTTCTTTTTCACTTTGCTGCTTCAGAAAAAAAAAACGAAAACAATCTTTTAAGTGTTGCTCTTTGTATCATAGTTCAGAACTCTTATTTCTTATATTTGCTTGGAGGATTAAAGTTGTCTGTGTCAGCCATTTTTTTTTTATTAAAATGGCAGTAAAACTTCTTTCAAATACATTTAGAGGCTAAGTACTGGGAAAATGAATTCCTTCTTGAAACTTAATCAAGACGTCGTTATTAAATATCATTTCGCAAATATTCTGGCTTCAAATTATTTAATTATCTTTTAAACAACAGACATATACAATATGTGGGAAAAACTGAAAGGCCCTTTCACTACAGAATTAATAATTATTAGAATCGGATCAAGTCGGCTCCCCACGAAAGATTATTACCTGTAAAACAACATTACCGCCTTACAAAAAACATGATTTTAAAATCCATGCAAAATTCACTATAATTGAAGAAATAGAAATAGAAAACGTGACCTTAGAAAAATACTAGGGGAGCATGAAGACAATTGGATTTTGCTCCTCAAACCACTTAGTCGAGACAGGCTTAACCACAAATTTAACAACATAGATAGAATTAATATATAACCACATAAATCAAACTCTACTCACATTTTTCGCCGACACAAGACAGACATACTTGCAGAGGTGTTGAGGTCTCACACTTATATACACACTTATCCTAATCTATACACATACACATATCACGCACACTCCCAAAGAACTAAAAGATAACATACACTTAATACACATATTTCATTCCCAGCAACCAATAAATGTCAAATTGACCAGGGAGGGAATTCTTAAAGTCTTCCATCCTCTATCTTAACAACTTGAAAGAGGCCATTTGGCCAACACAAGGACTGACCAAAATTAACAATAAAAAACATAACAAGTGAAAACTACCGATAAAGTTCACTTTCTTCTGAAACAGTCATTCACTCCTGTAGTTCACGACTACTTAAAAGCCGGGGTATTTTTCTTCTGATGATGGCCATGCTGGTCGAAACTAGTCGAGGAAACCAATTGAAATAATAAAACAAAAAAATATTAATACATAACCCAGTGTGTCTGAAAATTTTAATTTTTTAAATATTTTTTATTGTTCAAAACATTATATATATATATATATATATATATATATATATATATATATATATATATTGCATGAATCATTCATACAAAAAACAGATATTGAAGTTAATGATATAAATGACGAGAATACATCTTCGCAAACAAATTTATTAAATGACATTAACCCCAAACCTGTAAGTGAATGTTATGATCCCTGTTTATAAATTCCAGTTGCATAAGGTCTTTTTTAATTTTTTTTACAAGTTTTCATCTGTGCATACAGACATCATCACTACAGGGATCATAACATCCACCTAAAGGTTCGGGGTTAATGTCATTTATTAAATTTGTTTGCGAAGATGTATTCTCGCCATTTATATCGTTAACTTCAATATCTGTTTTTTGTATGAATGATTCCTGTAATTGAACTGCACCAAATACTTGATATATATATATATATATATATATATATATATATATATATATATATATATATATATATATATATGCATAAAAGTTAATGGTCAGAGTTGAATCAGACCAGGGAACAGTAGTATTAAAAAGTGCTCAATACATGTGTGAAAAATATAAGTAAAAATAAAAAATTAACATGTAGAGCTTTTAACTTTAAAAATCAGGAGGTTAGCTAAAATACGCTCGCGTATTTTAATTGATAATTAAAGTATATATACATATATATATATATTTAAATACGGTCGCGTATTTTAATTGACCTCCTGAATTTTTAAGTATATATATATATATATATATATATATATATATATATATATATATATATATATATGTATATTAGAAATCTTATGTAACTTGAGACGATAAGCAGATGAATCCGTTTTGATCGGCATTGCCCCTTTTCAGAATAAATAATGCATGGTGATGTCATACGCGATACTCGAGGCTTTCAAGCGTTGGCTAATACGTCGACATAATGGAATATTTAATGAGAAAATGTAAGGGACCGAAAACAGTTGCTGACATTTGCTCACAGGGAAATCTTTTCACCTTGTATCAAATGAAAGCTAGAAGAAAGGAAAAAAAAATCTTTGTGATGTCTTTTCTTTAGCTTTAAAGAAATATCAGTTTGTCAGTCTAAGAAATTTATATTGATCGAGATGTTTATGTATACAGATGTATAAATCTTGAGAGTGACACGCGCATATACACACTCATACATACACATCTAACAAACGCACAGATAAACAAATTTAAAAATTGAATAACACACACACACACACACACACACACACACACACACACACACACACACACACACACACATATATATATATATATATATATATATATATATATATATAGGAAGGTATGCTGAAATATTCTTGGCTGAACTAAGAATCTATTTCTCCCAAAGTTGTCGCGTTTGGTCAGATTTTAAGAAGTGGGTTGAGCCGAAAACCTACCAACGATCTAAACCCTCTCATATATATATATATATATATATATATATATATATTTGGCATGTTTTTAGGGGAAGAAAGAGTGAGCACACCCTCCTCGTTATCTTCTGTTCGGTTTTTTAATTTTAATTTGTTGCAGTAGACTGGCTTTCACTGAATGCTAGTAAGAACAATCGACTCTGCTATTTAAGTTATAATTGAACAGGGGAGAAAAGAGAATATGTTTCATGTCTTCTACATAAACGTGTGCGAGAGTGAGCGCAAATAAGCCGGATTTCGAACTCGATTCGCCATATCCCGCGCAGAAACATGTATCTCAACCGATATTAAAATAGCAAGACTTTGATCTTGAAAATACAATCAAACTGCTTAGTTAATTAGTAAGACTTTGATCTTGGAAAATACAAATCATTCCCTTAGTTAAATAGTAAAACTTGCTGTCTGAAAAATCCAATCCATCATCTTATTTAAATAGTACGACTTGAGGTCTGGAAAAAGTCCAGTCCATCCCCTTCGTCTTTGGGTCTGGAAAAATCCTCGTTATCTATCTCTATAATACTAAATGTCTGGGATTGCGTGCTTGTGTGGTGCATCTGGCCGGCGCATAATTTTTTAAGTCAATCTGATTTAAGTGAATAATATTTAAAAATACGGGTCGTTTATACAGTAAGTATTTTTATTTTAATTTTCTTCAAACAGACAATTTTTTTAATTAAAATATTTTTGAGTTAAAGACAAACACAAAGAGATCCCGCTTTGCCGTTTCTTTCATTTGTGTGTAGAGTAATTATTTATATTTCAGCTTTCTTCAAACAAACAATATTTTAAATATTTAAAAAATATTTTTTGGCATATTTAAAAATTTTTAATTAAAAGTTTATCCCGGAAGTTCTCTTTCTATTAAATTCTGTAAACAATGAGTAAAACGTTAAACATGAACTTGTAAACCAAACCAATGATGACACGGAGGAATTGAAATATTTAAGTGAATCATAATAAAATTAACTTTCATTTCAACGGAATGTTGAAATTAACTTCCGTGTTCTATAACCTAAACCGTCACGGGTCACGGATAGTCTTGTCTATATATACAATACTGAGGCACCTCGACGTGGTGTAATGGTTAGAAAGCTTGTCTCGCTAGATCAATTACGACTGAGTAGTGAGTTCGATCCTCACTGGGTGCCCCATACTTTCAGCCTTGTGCCACATCTAAGCCGGGCTTAGAAAATCTCTATATATACAATTCTGGGATTTTCGTTAGTCCATCTATCATATCCTCTAAAATAGCCATACCGATTGAAACCAAATGTTGGGTAGGAGTGCAACCGGTTAAGTGGATACAAAGTTCAGTTAGTTTTACTA
This sequence comes from Acanthosepion esculentum, assembly GCA_964036315.1. Taxonomy (NCBI): domain Eukaryota; kingdom Metazoa; phylum Mollusca; class Cephalopoda; order Sepiida; family Sepiidae; genus Acanthosepion; species Acanthosepion esculentum. The sequence goes on along the minus strand of OZ038492.1, from coordinate 32,745,478 downwards.
GGGTGCGTAAAAACCGCGAAGTATGGTTTTTGTTAAAGTATTTTTCCAACAAAACCAAGTTATTAAAATTTTATCTATTGGTTTGTGAGATTGAACGAAACGTAGAGTTTGTAAATCTTTACAAAAATGTTGGTCAATAATGTCAACAATACTGAATACTGTGATGATTTCAACACGTGTCAGCGGGTTGCAAAAAAAATTCTAGCTTTCAGAAACTGTTAATGCAATATTCACTCGGAAAGAAAAAGAATAGTTCTTACAGTCCAGAATATGTTTCGGCTGGAAACAAAGCGAAATATTCACTGGCAAAGAAAAAAGAATTGGTCTTAGAGTCCAGAATATGTTTCGGCTGGAAACAAAGCGAAATATTCACTGGCAAAGAAAAAAGAATTGGTCTTAGAGTCCAGAATATGTTTCGGCTGGAAACAAAGCGAAATATTCACTGGCAAAGAAAAAAGAATTGGTCTTAGAGTCCAGTTCGCTTAGGTTATTATGATTTCGAGGTATAGAACTTCCGATATTCTATTGGTTACGGTTTTAGAACCACAACAAGTCGTTAGATGAATAGAGCGAGGAATTAATCGACTATTTCATTAATCTCGACTAAAACTGGCCAAGCGATATATAAGGCAAGAGTTAAAGCCAAGAGAAGTAATGAAAGCACACAAGTATTTACATACATGTTATTCAACCGATATGTTATTGAAAACGTTCTCTCAGCTTAATTCGCCCAATAACAATGCCCGAAATCCACTCAAAGTAGAGATCTCCTCTCCACAGCATGGATATTCTCAAAAATTCTTAATGCTTTATTCACTTGCAAAATTAATTATTCTTACAATTCAAAATAAGTTTCAAATAACCCGCAAAGCGTTCATAAATCGTAAGACATAAAACAAACCAGAGTAGTTCAGATATATCGGAAATTTTATTCAAGAAGTCATGAATTTCAATAGACAATAAGAGTCATTCGCTTTATGGTAGCTTCTTTTACTCAAGCAGTTGCTTAAATTGATACAAAAATCTTGGAGAGATGAGTTAAAGGGAGATAACGGAGATGCCCGGAAGCGGCATGGCACGTGGAGCTAGAACAATCTACCCCGGTGGACGAAATAAAGGGTTCAGTTCTAAATTCCAATCACCTGAATACTATCTCATCTCAGAGATATAGAGAGACAAAGACATAAAGGCCGGAGCATACAATAGCCGAAACATTGTGAATATGGCAATGAAGATGAAGATAACAGTCCGAATAATGTAAATAATGTAAATAATAATACCTCATCTCAGAGATATAGACAGATATAGAGAGACAAAGACATAACGGCCGGAGCGTACAACGGCCGAAACGTCGTGAATATGGCAGGAAATATGAGGACAACAGTCCGAACAATGTAAATAATGTAAATAATTATTATACCCTATCTCAGAAATATAGACAGGCTCTGAAGAAGACTGGAGTGTACAACGGCCGAAACGTCGTGGATATGGCAATAAAGATGAGCACAACAGTCCGAACAATGTAAATAATGTAAACAACTGGAAAAAACGTTCCACAAAAGCGAGAAAGTCTGAGGAAAAAAAGTTAGGATAGAACTTACGGTTACATCTAGCAGTTTCAACAATAAAATAAATAGACTTTACTGTCAATCTAGTACTGCGCTTAAATTAGGAAAGTCTATGGCTCACGAGGCAGACAGGGGGCAAGAGGGACAGGGGGAGATGACGCATAACATACTTAATGAGCTTAAGTAAATGGATGGCGGAACAGGGCTTAGGAGAAACAATAGAAAAACAAAGATTTTTAAGAGCTACAACGGACAGGAAATTGTAGAGAGCCATGATCGCCTACGTTCTGGAGGAACACAGCGCATAAAGAAGAAGAAGGTACCATAGTGGAAAGTTTATCCGAACAATTACCCTGAGAGTATTTATAGCAAAGGCACAGGGAAGGTGCATTACGGCGGTGGGAAAGGGACTGAAGCTGAGATGCCAGGTGAGGATCATTGACATTGCAGATTCTTCCTTGTATTGCATCAAGGAGTATATAGCAAGAGCACCAGACCTTATGTAGCAGTAATATTCTAAATGTGGTCGAATGGTAAGCTTACAAATGTGTAATATAGTTTCGGGCGAAATGAATTCTCTAACACGGCACAGTAAGACCCACTCTCCTAGCAACAGAACTAGCAATATAATACTTCCACTATATATCTGAGAAAATCCTAGCCCGAGAAGGGATAGCGTGTCATTCCGGGGATTAGCATCAATCATGCTGGTGGACGGAAGGTAGAATAGGTTCTTTCGGACTTTAAAATGAAAATGAATTACTGAGGAATTAGCTAATTTCTTTAACGACCTTTCTCTGCAAACTATGTCAGTTACTGGTCAAATGGACAAAAGAGTCCAAATTATTGGTTTAAATTTTCATCATTAATACGACATGATCGGTACATTCCCCGCCTAAAATAATTTAACACCACATTTCATTCTATCCCTGGCATTATTCTCCAGACCCATTTTTCTTTTTAGATGCTATAGCTTTTCACAACAGCTTTTTTTCTTCTTGTAAATCACCAGTTCAACTCTTCCCGAATATTATGTAAACTGTCTCAAAAATTTTAACCAGGAAGATACATGCATAGTCTGAAATATAAAAGAGAATCATAATTGTTGGTTTAAAAAGTTTTGCACTTATTTCTACTTCGGCTATAATGATAAGAGTTCAAGCCCAGGTAAAATCCAGTATTTCGAACACAGATTTCAAAGTCAAAATTTCTCGCTTTTGTGGAACTATTTTCCAGTTGTTTACATTATTTACATTGTTCGGACGGCGTATAGGGGAAAATGAGGAAATGATCAGGACTAAAGAAGATGATGATTGATATTGCATTTAAAGTTTTGAAGATTGTAGTTATCAGGGAAGCAAGTAAGAACTGGGGCTAATGATAAGAGTTCAAGCCCAGGTAAAATCCAGTATTTCGAAGACATATTTCCAACTCAAACTCTCTCTCTACTTTTTTTAGGCATTTCACCCCAAGCAAAACTGGGAATAGGGGGAATTGATGAAATGATCAGTACAATAGAAGATTGTGATTGATATTGCATTTAATATTTTGAAAATTGTAGTTATCAGAGAAGAAAGTAAGAACTGGGGCTAATGATAAGAGTTCAAACCCAGGTAAAATCCAGTATTTCGAACACAGATTTCCAATGCAAACTCTCTCACTCCGTACTTTAAGCAATTCACCCCATGCCAAATGTGGTATAGGGTGAATTGAGGAAATGATTAGGACAACAGAAGATGATTGATATTGCATTTAATGTTTTGAAGATTATACTTATCAGAAAAGCAAGTAAGAACTGGGGCTAATGATATGAGTTCAAGCCTAGGTAAAATCCAGTATCTAGAACACAGATTTCTAAGTCAAAATCTCTCTACGATCTTTAGGAATTTCACTCCAAGCAAAATTGGGTATATGGGGAATTGAGGAAATGATCAGGACAATAGAAGATGGTGATTGATATTGCAGTTAAAGTTTTGAAGATTGTAGTTATCAGAGAAGAAAGTAAGAACTGGGGCTAATGATAAGAGTTCAAACCCAGGTAAAATCCAGTATTTACTAGATGTCAATCTAGTAGCTTACTTAAATTCACGTAGTCGGGGCATCAGAGAAGATAGCTCATTAGAACAGTTGCTATGAAAATATTTGTAGAAAAGACATGAGAAAGTGACTGTAGAAGAGATGCCAGGTCAGGACCTATCACATTGCATATATGTCTTTGGTTTTGTCGAGAATCTCAAGATGAAAAGCTGAGGCACCAGACCAGATATGGTAACAATATTCAAAGCATAGACGAATGGTAGATTTGTAGACGTGTAAGATGGATTCTGACGGAAAAAAACCCTTCTAGAGTGATACAGATTTCACAAAGAGACACGCGTTGACATTTTATTCATGAATTACTAATGCCCATCTCTCGTTGGGACATTTCGAAGTCTATATCGACAAATCTTATTTTCGTACACGAAACGGAAACAAAGTAATTTTAAGGAAATAATAGGTTTTTGAATGCAATATTATTTCTTATTACTAAACAGGGTAATCGACCTTGTATTGCTGTAATGGCTTCTCGTAGCTTAGTGGTAAAACGCGCTTGGCTTGTAATCATTTTCCCACTCACTTTTTGTATATATATATATATGTAAGGAGATAAAAAAAGGAAAAGAGGAATAAAATCTATTCTTAGCCAACGCGTTTATTCCTCTGATATATATATATATATATATATATATATGTGTGTATGTGTGTGTGTGTGTGTGTGTGTGTGTGTGTGTGTGTGTGTGCGAGCGTGCGTGTATGTATAATTTAGGCGTATTATGTCCATTTATTTTAGTTTTAATACGTTCAAATCCATAAATTAATTCACTGTCAACTAGCATCTTATAAAAGACAAACATTCTATATCAATTTAAATGTTCTTTAGGAGACTGCATCTCTGATAAAAAATTTAATACATATGTTGGAACACTCCTGTTTATATTCACAGTTTCGATAGATATTAGTCGAAAATATATTAGAACGTCATCAAACTAATAATAAGCAAAAACTTAAAATTCTTGAAGCCCTTTATATAAGAGAATTGGGGCCAAAAATAAAGTCAACTATAAGTATAGCAATAAAGTTTTTAATGTTTGTAGACGTAAAAGTTTTATATAAAATGGTAAATTAAAATATTATAACTAAAATCTTTTTAATTTTTAATTTTTAAATATTAAAATAAAAATTACAAAAGTTACCCGCCTTGCATGGCTAAGAAATTGAATTAGGAACGTTGTAAAACGGACTGTGAAAAATATTTCGAACTTACAGAGCTACTGTATACACATCCACATATATTTTAACCTCCTAACGATGGTCTCAGATGAGATTGAAAGTACTTGGGAAAATAAAAATTATTTGAAAGAAAATTTTGGAATTTTTCTTAATCACTTTTCTACAGCAATCAAGAAATTAATTTGAGTACTTGAAAAGATTAAAATTAAAATATATAGATATAATACGTTTTAATTATTTAACCAAACCTGCTTGAATGAAAATATGGTGCCTAAATATACATATAGTATAGCTGGTCACTCGTATTCGAGGATATCCGTCTACTAGGGCGGCTAGCCAATCCCTATTGCAGACGCTTGCTCAGGCGCATTTGTGCTTATTCCGCACCTACAAAGCCCATCTTTGGTTTATACTGCAACTATGCTGAACAGACCTTAGTTACAGTTTCTGGGAAAGGGAGTGTTATCTAGCGTGATCAACACTTTGAACAAGGCCAGCACGCTCAAGCCCTCGGCCACGATGACTTGTGACAGCTATCGACGGTTTCGTCTACCCAATTCCACTCACAAGGCTTAGGTTTACCCGTGGTATGATTTTCAGGCACTTTCCGAAGGTGCCGCACGCTGGGATCGACCCATCCAGTCCAATAACATCAGGAAGTCTCCTTCCTGGGTCTCATGAGCAGAATGTGAACGTTCTTATCATTCGGTCACGTGCCCCTAAATATACATATACATATATATATATATATATATATATATATATATATATATATATATAATTATTTATTTAAATATTATAACATAAATATGTTATAAAATCACTACAAAAATAGCCATTTTGTTTCAACAATTCTGGTGTCTTATCAAGTGATGATGTTGAATGTAGAATAAATGGTTTTAAAAGTTTCAAATTAATTAACGATCCTTCGCTAGGGGTAAACACTGTTACATAAGCTAGAATGACCAATCAAAATACATACATACATATATATATATATATATATATATATATATATATATATATATATATATATATGACCAATTAAAATACATACGTATATATATATATATATATATATATATATATATATATATATATATATATATATATATATATATATATAGATACATATTTTTCTCTTTTTATAACTGATCAGAAAACTACGGTGACAAACAGAATTAGCTTCAGGAGAGTTAAATGACAAGATTTCGAGAAAGTGCAAAGTTCGTCGTAATGTTCTTGTCTTATCCTATTTTGACCTCGTTAAAACACGTTGAACTCCATTTTGGGCGATTTTATAGCCTGATACACCCTGGTACCTATTAGCATTACACACCTTTTTAAGACGTTTTCGAGTTTGTCCCCCAAAATGGGTGAAAGGGCGATCAAGTCGGCGATTTACATCAACCAGTTATCCAAAAAAGACCTGCTGAGTTAAGCGAGAATCTTCCATCCTGACAAGATAATCAGCCTAGCGCAATTCTTTTCTCATCAAGACTGCTTCAACGTCTTATAATACTGCATGTGATCACACAATAAACCGGACATATCTGACGTTGCTACCCATAATGCCCCATTGAGCAGCCTATATAAATAGTCGAACTACCATCCAACACAAATGGCGTGAAGATTGCATTCAATTATGAAACAGACAGTCACCATTCCGTGTTGATCGCAGGCTCCACTTTTATATTTACACGTGCTCTATCCGTGATATTGTTAAAAAGTTTGGATGATAAATGATAGGAAAAGAAATCGACGACACTGAACCAATAGTCAGATATAAACAAAACAAACTCGATATACTTTTCCTACAATTTTGAAAATTACGTCCACTTTCATAAAAAAAGATAAATTTTTCGCTTGAATATAAATACAGTAGAATTATCCATGCCCATGTATAAGTAACTTAATAAGTACAATGTATTAAATGCTCTTAATATAATAATTCTTAATAAATTGAACTTGCTAAATAAGACGTATTTTAAAAATAAAACAATCGATGTATACCTCGGCCTATCTTAAGAACACAAACAAATACGTATTTTAATAGTTCAAGATTATAAACGCATAATAATATAACAAAAATATAATATAATAAAGAGGGAAAATATTAGATGGATAATTAAAATAATCAGTCAATTATTAGATGGATAATTAAAATAATCAATCTTTTAAAATACAACACCACTTTCTTTAAGCAATGAAAAATACGTCTGTTGACTCTGACATCAGTGTCTAAAATCTGATAATATAACATACAGTGCTGCTCGATAAAATTACTCACCTGATTTTTTTAATAAATGTTCTCTTTTCTGATGAAACGAAAGTTGTGCTAAATTCAAAGGATAAGCGATCTGAAATCCGAAGAAGAAGCTTTGAAAGCTCTTTGAATTTAGCAGTAAGTACTGTCAAGCATTCGTTCAGAATAATGTTCTGGGGATGCATTTCTTTTCATGGAACTGGTTTCTTAAAACCTATTGAAAAGACCCTCAGGAGCGAGCAGTACAAGAGAATTTTAGAGTCTTTTCTGCTCGCTTCTGCTGAAATGGTGCAAATCGACCCGACCAAGCTCATTTTCATGCAGGATAATGCTCCCTGTCACAAATCAAAATTGATGAAGGAATACTTTGATGAGAAGCAGGTGTGTGTTATGGCATGGCCGCCCCAATCTCCTGACCTGAACCCCATAGAAAACTTATGGAGCATTATAAAGTACAGGCTCTCGAGAAAGCAGTTGAGCAACAAAGAGGATTTGATTGTGAATTTCATATCCGAAGGGAATTCAATGCTTGGAGATGAGATTTGCCAGAACCTAATCAAGTCAAAGCCAAAAAGGGTTGAAAAGGTTATTCAAAATAAAAGAGGACCCATAGATTATTAAATATTTCGAACTATATTACCTATTATAAATAAATTATACCTCTATTATTCTTTATTTAGAGCTGTTCGGTTATGTTTCTATTGATTACTAGTTGCAGGAATTAAGCGTGTCACATTTTTGCACAGAGTTTTCCCCTAAATCTCATTCATATCCAAAATTATAATTATCAATAGAATAACTTAGGGAGAGTAAACTTTTTGACGAGGTGGTCGGGAAGGGGTCTTTATATTAGTAAGATTAAAAATTAGTTTGACCTCCAAAACAATAAGCGAAAAAAGTTTTAAGTAAAAAAATTCAAGTGAGTCACTTTTATCGAACAGCACTGTACGTTAAAACTATATTTTTTTATCATATCGATCTATCTATCTATCTATCTATATATATATATATATATATATATATATATATATATATATATATATATAGAGAGAGAGAGAGAGAGAGAGAGATAGACAGACAGACAGACAGAAAGACAGAGAGAGATTCCCGTGGCCAAAGAATAAAATTATTAATCTCCTTTGTCTCACTTTTGTAAACAAAACTTTCTTATGTTAGTCAGCAACATACATCGCGAGCAAAGAATTACTGTCAGTTTCGAAAACTAATTCCGAAATCAGACAGATATTCTAATGGAATATCCTAAAAGTTCTAATGCTAAAAGTTTTCGCCATTTCCCGGTTTCACGATGAAAGCATAGGCCAAATGTTGTACGTAAAAACAAGCTTTATTGGACCGAAGGGCAAATTGCTGTCGGCGAACTGATCACTTGCAGGTCACTGTTTCATAGAACCGGAATCACGACCAAACTGATCGGGTTGGCAAACGGGTGCTGGTTCGCTGGCTAACAACGATGTTATTGTGTGCACCGTTATAATTAAATTTAGCAGGCTTACTTAGCATTGCCTGGGATCAAATATATGGGAGCTCTTTAGTCTTAGTTCATTTAGTTTTTGCTTTTATTCAACAAGGTTGAAAATGTCAACGAATAGATTACAATAAAAATAGAAGATAAAACAGTTAAAAACGACGAGATAAATTAGAAAAAAATCCATGAAAAAGAATAAGAAACAGAGAATGTGAAAGAATTGAGAAATAAGAAACATTAGAGAATGCAAAAGTATAAAGAATTATAAGAGACAGAAAATGCAAAAGAATTAATAATTAAGAAGCATTACAGAATTATAAGAAACATTAGAGAATGCAAAAGAATAGAGGATTATATGAAACATTAGGGAATGTAAAAGAATGGAGAATTATAAGAAACATTAGAGAATTATAAGAGATTTTAGAGAATGCTAAATAATATAGAAGTATAAGAAACATTAGAGAATTCAAAAGAACAAGGAATTATAAGAAACACTATACAAAATAATAAGAAAAACAGTAGCTAACTATAATAAAATTAGACAAAATCCAATGAATGGACATAGATAAACAAAAGGAAAATTATTCCAAATCCAACTTTATGACGATTTCTCGGGAACCTCGTATGATTAAATACAGGAAAGCATGTGTGTCTGAATACTGTAGATTGGATTTGATTAAGTTTCAGTTTAAGAACATTATCTAACTTAATTCGTTTGAAAGAAGAAATTTCATTAAAACTGTCAGAAAAATCTAATCTATGCACAGCAAACATAGTAGTCTTCATGAAAAGTATATTGATTGTTTGAAAACTGACAAATTAAACACAAGGGAAATGTCATAAGGTTTTAATACATACATTCTTCTATCAACAATCATATCTGAAATTACTTCTACATCATAAGGAAGCATCAGCAAAGAAAATAGAGGAGCCAAAATACAATCATTAAAATTGGGAATGGGAAAGAACGCGACTCTTTCATATTCGAATTTTAGTTACTCTTGTTCTTTTTAAAGGGCAGGTTAATTATTTTCAATATCCGATAGAGCAGATGTCAAAATCTACACTGGCATCGTATAGATTCTATTCGATTTTTGCGTCACGGTCTTGAAGCAGGTTTCAGGCGAGTAGTTCAGTGTTTTTAAAACACATGCACAGCTAAAGAGACCTATCTATCTATCTATCTATCTATCTATCTATCTATCTATCTATCTATCTATCTATCTATCTATCTATCTATCTCTCTCTCTCTCTATATATATATATATATATGTCATTCTGTTCATTATCTATCTATATATCTGTTCATATCTATCTCTCTATCTAACTCTCTCTCTATCTCTCTCTCTCTCTATATATATATATATATATAACATTTGGCATCCATCTATTTATCTCATCCACACATTTAGCATCTATGTCTGCCTCTCCTCTGGCATTGATCTATCTATCTATCTATCTATCTATCTATCTATCTATCTATGTCATTCTGTTCATATCTATCTATCTATCTATCTATCTATCTATCTATCTATCTATCTATCTATGTCATTCTGTTCATATCTATCTATCTATCTATCTATCTATCTATCTATCTATCTATGTCATTCTGTTCATATCTATCTATCTATCTATCTATCTATCTATCTATCTATCTATCTATCTATCTATGTCATTCTGTTCATATCTATCTATCTATCTATCTATCTATCTCTCTCGCTCTCTCTCTCTCTCTCTCTATATATATATATATATAACATTTGACATCCATCTATTTATCTCATCCACACATTTGGCATCTATGTCTGCCTCTCCTTTGGCATTGGTCTATCTATCTATCTATCTATCTATCTATCTATCTATCTATCTATCTATCTATCTATCTCAGAGTCCATATTCGATACGATCAAGTCAGCTGGTATAAATTTTAATTCGATACCATTCCGATGGCTTTTCATTGATAGTGAGATGACTGAGATGAACGATAAACCAAAAATAAAACGCGTATAATGTGGTGGCATTATTTTGTGTCAGAATCATCCTGTGCCCATAGGTTATGAGAACAACCTTTTTCCCAAATTCTTTGTTTAGTAAAGAAAGTTCGTGGACGTCACTAATGAAACAGATAAAGGAAAGCGCACTCCATCAATAGAAGGCTTCGATACCCATTCTGAATATTTCCCTCCTTGCTTGCATTTGCAATTGTTGGACATACTTCATCTATTAGCAACTGGTTGCATGACGACACCAGTTCGCTGAAAAATCCCACATAAAGGAACAGAATCATTTTACTTACTCAATGAACATTTTCTGAACTAGAGGAATTTGTAAGTTCAGACCTTGATGTATTGCAACTGTAGCCAAATCGAAACCAAATCAATCCATTTTTCATTTCTTTTTTGATGAGTAGATTACTGGTAATTTCGTCATCGTATTTTAAATAACAAATTGTAATGGCGGTAACTACTGGGCAATTTACTCACAGATAAAAAAAGATACCATGGACGGAGCAGTTTTAAGGAAAGGAGTTTTAAGGAAAATAGAAAGAGACAGTTGAAATTTCTGTGGGTACCTAATACGAGAAGGAGGTTTGGAAATTTTCATACCTACTGGACACACTAAGGACAAGAGGGGCAAAAAGAAAACAGCAAGTAACCTATTTAACGAGCATATTTAAATAGATGGCAGAAAAAGTGTGTGGGAGGGATAGTGAAAAGACAAACATTGCTAGAAATTAGAAAGTATAGGAAGTGGTGGAGGGCCACGATCACCCACTTCTTGAAGAGAAACGGCACATAAGAGAAGACTGCGAAGAAATTGTTTAAAAAAAACAGAAAAATAACAAAAAACATAAAACAAAGACAAAATAACCACAAAACAAACAAACAAGCAATAGTAACATATTTTAGGAGCTTGTTTAAATATGTGGTAGAGTGGAGTGGGAGGGATAGGAAATTGTGGAGAGCCACCATCGCACATATCTTGAAGGGACAGGATGTAATGAAGAAGAAGAAGTTTAAACGTTATACGTTTTGTCTCCTCGAATACTACCCTGTTGTCAGACCTTGAAAATTAAAACAACAAAAAGATCTACGCGACAAAATGTTTTAAGGAAATAAACTGTCTATAGAATAGAGAAATCCAAGGACAAAGCTGCTATATTGCTGTGCTTGACATAAAACATCACGATCATAAAAAATTTCAAAGAGTATGTACCCAGGATACAAATAGTACCCAGTTTACAAAGTGTATGTACCAAGGTTACAAATAGTACTAAGGTTAAAAGGAGTATATACCCAGGTTAAAAATAGTAAGCAGTTTACTAAGAAGATGTACTCAGGTTACAAACAGTACCCAGGTTACAAAGAATGTGTACCCAGGTCACAAATAGTACCCAGCTTACAAAGAGTATGTACGTAGGTTACATATAGTACTCAGATTACATTGAGTACGTACCCAAGTTACAAAGAGTATGTAGTTAGGTTACAAATATACCCAGCTCATAACGAGTATTTACCGAGGCAAAACATAGTAGATACCAAGGTTAGAAGTATTGTCCAGGTTAAAAAGAGTATGTACCTATGTTACAAATAGTAGCCATGTTACAAATGAGTACGTACCATAAAGCAGTAGGGATAAATACCTATAAAATATTAGAGTGTTTACAAACTTTGGTATTCTGCCGGTCGGAGAGATTCGATGGTCAAGTATAAGAGTTATGGCGAAAAGCGTATTTCCGTTTAATTTTTCAGGAGATATATTTTCCTTAATAATCTAATTCTTTGTGTATATAATTCTTAAAATAGAAAATAATGTAACTGTCTAAAAAAGAAACTTACAATATATTTTCTAACAAGCTTTCAAGATTCTACTTTCGTAAAGTTTACGCTAATATTCCAATCAGAATATGAGAAAAAGACTAACTATCCTTTAATAAAGTTTTACTTTGTCTATTAAATGACTTGTAGAATACTCAGAATAGAGTAGAGAAAACACAGGATGTTATATATATTACATATATAATCATCAACGTTATATTACATTCGAGAAGCCCCTCATTCTGCTTAAAGAGGGCGGGCCGGAAGGTCTTCATATATATATAGGTTTGGTTTGGTTTGGTTTGGTTTACGGCATAACAACCTCAATGCCGACAAGATTTTTACTGCTAGTAATATTTTTTTTAAATGTATAGCTGGTAATTTTTTTCAAAAATGCATTGCTGTTGAAAATGTATTGTTGGTAATAATTTTTCTTCAAAAATGTATTGCTGGTAATAATTTTTTACATAGTATTTCAAAACCTATTTTTACACTTTCATAGTGTTTTGACTCTAGTTTGGGGGCTAACTATTTACCCATAGCCGGGACCCAAACAGGTGCTACCACTCCGGGTCAGGGTGGACCTGGGAACACCAGCAATTAAGAGGTGGTTCCACGCTCCTCAAAACCTCCTGATAAGAGCCCTTGCTGTCGGACGTAGTTTATCGTCTTACCCAGGACGCGGATGTAGTTCATCGTCATACCCAGGACGGTTCATATATATATATATATATACATATATATATATATATATATATATATATATATATATATATATATATATATATATGAATATATTTATTACTTCATGTATTTATTTGGATTGATTATCTTTATTTATTTTTTCTAACGGCTAGTTTATCGATTACGGTTGTTAGTTTATTTATATATTTGGATGTATTTAGATCAATTTATTTTACTTGATATTATTTATTTGTTACACTCTGAACTTAACACAACGACTCCTTGCCAAATTCGTGGTCGGTACACTCTCTCTATATATACTTCTGACTTTTGGCATGCCACTCCTACTGGCTGCCCGCACGTCATCCGCAACCTTTCCCCGTACACACTATTGTTAGTAATTATTACGGGAGGTTTCGATTGGACTCGACCCGGCAGACACGTGACGCCAGCAACCATCTGCAACGACCGGCAGTGATCAGCCGCTGACCAGCAGCAATAACCAAACCAGACGACCAGCAAAGCACACCTGCGACGACAAACCAACCTTTTCCGTAGACTATTGTTAGTAATTATTTATGGACAGTTTTTCGACACTCACTTCGACTCCAACCGTCGACACGAACGGAGCAGCCGTACTTCAACAACCTCCAACCGGCGACACAACCGGAGCGTCCACTCTTCAACAACCTCCAACCGGCAACACGATCGGAGCAACCGCATCATCAACCTCCAACCGTCGACACGACCGGAGCAACCGCATCATCAACCTCCAACCGTCGGCATTACCAATATATATACTATTTTCCTTCATGTAATAAACCCTGCGTAAATCATACACATCTTCGTTCTATTGTCCATATTGTTTCACCTGGTTAGATCACAAAGTAAAAATGTGGCGGGCTCCTCGTGATATCGTCATTTACGACGCGGGGGCGCTCGGGTCATCTCCCCCCCTCTCCAGGGTGTCCGCTACAGACCCAAGAAGGTTGATATGCCACTAAACAAAATCAACCAAACCTTTTTATGTGGAAAAAGCTTAAAAGACTATTAATTTGGTCTAAACAAGCTTCCAAAGAACATGTCCTCCGTGAACGAGAAAAATAAAAGAACGAAAGGACAGTTGAAGAACTGGGGAAGAAATTACTAAAAAATTGTTAAAAACAATAATATATATATTATATACAGTATATACGTAATTACACATGTGCATACATACACATGAATACTGTATAAGCACCATATGTATTAACTTGCACACACACTAATACTCACACATACTCACTAGAAAAAATTCACTGTTATTAATTCATTCTCAAATTGCCTGCCTTCAAAATCAAATTACACCCCTGTGATTCAAACTGTTTACTGACCATGTATACATATTGGAGGTATTTGGATCAAACCAATAAAAAAGTGAAGGAATGCTATTCAATAGATGTTCCTGTCTGAGTATATACTTATACACTGGATATGTATATTTGTACATGTATATCTATAAATATACATATCCAAACATGCATCAATAAATCCACAACCTAATATTAGTTCGCTTTTGGCTGGGTTTATGAGTCTGCATTCAGAGTTGGTTTTGAAATTTTCTTTGTGGTCTTTTAGTGTGATAAAGGCTTGCACCTTGCTGATGAAACTTATTCGGTCATCTAGGTCTAATTTTTGGGCGATTGCTTTAGCATCCTTATTGATATCGTGTTCTATTGTTTTAGGTGCCTTTTTGTATGTTTTGGTTATGTTGTTCTTGAGTAATTTGTTGTGCGTAGGAGGGTTTAGTTTGTATAAATTTCTTGTTTTGTCAGCTGTGATAAATACATTTGCTGAATTGTTTATTTTAGTTATATATTCTTTTAGTTTTTTTTTAAATGCATCTTGTTTTTTATGGAATTTTATGTTTCTAACTAGGACAGTTAAG
Organism: Acanthosepion esculentum; assembly: GCA_964036315.1. NCBI lineage: Eukaryota > Metazoa > Mollusca > Cephalopoda > Sepiida > Sepiidae > Acanthosepion > Acanthosepion esculentum. Next base: position 32,730,459 of record OZ038492.1, on the reverse strand, counting down.
TCTTTCTCAAAGTCATATAATTCTTTTTGTTGCGGGGGGCATTTTGTTTTGTTTTGAAGCCGTATTTTTCCTTGAGTGTATTTTTATTGTGAAGGTCCTGGCTTAAAAAGTAGGCTTCCCATCTCATTCTTTTTACGAAACTTTCTGTTTTTTTCAATTAATTTTAGCTTATATATGGAAGGGGATGGGATGGGTATGTTTTTTAGGGACTAGTCGATGTTAAATTTTTCTATGTCCATACTGTGTTATAAATGTAGCGAAAGTGCTCTACTGATTATCAGGAGCTGAATATGAAGAAATATAGTCTTAAGATGTGATATATTGATGGGATAAAGTGCTCAATATCAGAGATAGAGCGTGTGTAAATATAAAAGTGAACATAGAAGTCAACACTTAGAGGCGACAGTCTGTTTCATGCTAGATAATAAAGTAATAAACAAATTAAAAACTGTTCCCGCCAAAATAATAGTTAGAACAAACCACAACAATCAACCCCAAAATTGAACAAATAGCTTTAATTATCTTCCCAAACAAAAACAAAACTATTAACTAAGCTATATAAACAAATTTTTACTACGTTAATAAAAACACCGATCAAAATAAAAATAAAAAATATATATAAGATAAGAAATAAAAAAATAAATAAAAACATGCAAAATAATTTAACCCAAATAAATAAATATACAAATAAACGACTTCCGGTAAAATAACTGTTAAAATAGAATACCCAAAATGCACCACTGGCCCGTATATATAAATAACTGAGAAAAATAACAGCACTCGTGGCCTGACGATTGCATCTAGCATGAAACAGACTGTCGCCTCTAAGTGTTGACTTCTATGTTCACTTTTATATTTACACATGGTCTATCTCTGATATTGAGCACTTTATCCCATAAATATAGCACACCTTAAGATTATATTTCTTCATATATATATATATATATATATAGCCTCGATGACCATTAAGTCCATGCAGTACTCCTTCTATATGCAGAAAAAAGTTTCTTTGGCTATTAAAAGATTTTCAGAATCACACAGGTTTGTGAAAAATAATGTTGGCTGCGAGAAAATGTAAAATAGCTCTCAGCCGAAATTAGAAACTAAAGATGGCCGGATAAAGAAGACCATGGCGAACTGAGGTGACGGACAAAAGGATTGCTGGATACTTTGTCATGGTTACTAAGAGGACATTAGCCATGAAAAGCGGAATCCTTTGCAAGACCAGCTCAAGCGAAAATAGAATAAACTAGAATTGATTAGAAACTGTGCAAAACCGTAATTCAGGCATTATTTTGTGTTCGTTGTTCATTCTATGGAAGAGCCTTCGTGCCAAATTGAAGTTATTCGAACAAATGACTACTGCATAAATACTTTTCAGATCTGATTTATCGTATAATCAATGGAATGAAGCAACTATGTACGGAAGAGAAGAGTAAGAAAAAACAAATACAGAGGAAAAGAGAGTGAAAGAAAGGAGAGTGAAAGAGAAAGAGAGTGAAAATGAAAGTGAATGAGACGAGGAAAGAAAAAGAGTGAAAGAAAAAGAGAGGGAAGGAGAATGAAAGTGAAAGAGAGTGACAGTGAAAGAGAGGGAAAGAAAAAGAGAGGGAAAGAAAAAGAAAGGAAAAGAGAGTTAAAGAAAAAGAAAGGAAAAGAGAGTTAAAGAAAAAGAAACGGAACCAGAAGAAGAGTGAAAGAGAATGACAATGAAACAGAAAGATGGTAAAAATGAGTGAAAATGAAATTGAAAGAGAGGAAAAAAAGAGTGAAAGAAACAGATAGGGAAAGAGAATGAAAGTGAAAAAGGGGGAAAGTGAAAGAGAGTTAAAGAAAAAGAAACGGAACGAGGAGATTTAAAGTGAAAGATAGTGAAAGAAAAAGAGAGGGAAAGAGAAAGAGAATGAAAATGAAAGAGTGTCAACGTAAAAGTGAGGGAAAGAGAAAGAGAGTGAAAAGAGAAAGAGAGTGAAATATATAAAGAGGGAAATAGAAAAGAGTGAATGTGAAAGAGATGGTAAGAGAATGAAAGTGAAAGAGATGGAAAGAAAACGAAAGAAAAAGAAATGGAACGAGGAGAGTGAAAATGAAAGTGAAAGAGAGTGAAAAAAAGAAAGAGCGTGAAATAAAAAGAGAGGAAATGAGAATGAGAGTGAAATAAATAGAGAGGAAAAGAGAAAGAGATTTAAAGTGAAAGAGAGGGAAAGAGAAAGAGATTTAAAGTGAAAGAGAGGGAAAGAGAAAGAGAGTGAATGTGAAAGAGTGGTAAAGAGAAAGTGAGATGGAAGAAAACGAACCTCCGCTGTTTCGTGTATAATAATGTGATTTCAATCCTGAAATTCCGTTAATTAGGGATGAAGATACAGTTTTAGCGGCTTAGGCAGCGTTGCCATTCTTGACTTGACGCCGGATGAGATAAATCTGTCAATGAAGTTGTGATTGTTATTCAGTGATCAGCGAATCACTTGAGGAGCCTGGCAGTTCCTGACTCGATTCGTTTGCCAACTACGCGCTCGCGTCGTTTTACATAACGTCCGAGCGCCAGCCTTGAATTCGAAATGACACGGAACGAGATTGGGAATGATGATTTGATGTTTGTTTCCAACAGCGAGTAGGGGGTGGGGGTAGGTGTTTAGGCAACGTATTCTTAGAATCGAAACATCGAAGCCCATCTTAATCTTTATTGACGTTTGACTAATTCTGAGAAAATACCGTCACTGAGGATTGATGATAATAAACTTATGTTTGATGTAATAATTGAATCGCAAGCCTCAATGATTGAACTCGAAGAGAAACGTTGATGAAGCAGTACCCAGGAAATACTTGCCATTGACCCAAAAGCAAGACGGCAACAGAAATCAGTCACAAGCAAAAAAAAAAAACAACAAACAAACAAAAAGCAAACAAAGAACAAACAAAAAAACAACAAAGAGCAAACACCCCACGCCAAAAAAAACAAAAAAACAAAAAACAACAACAACAATATATATATATATATATATATATATAGTGCTGTTCGATAAAAGTGATTAAACTGATTTATTTTTAACTAAATATTCCTTTCTCCGATGAAACGAAGGCACTTTCTTTAAGCAATGAAAAATACGTCTGTTCACTCTGACGTCTACAATCTGATATTGAGCGCTTTTCCCGATAATATAGCATACAGTGCTGTTCGATAAAAGTGACACACCTGATTTTTTTTACTAAATGTTCTCTTCTCCGATGAAACGAAAGTTGAGTTAAATTCAAAGGATAAGCGATCTAAAATCCGAAGAAGAAGCTTTGAAAGCTCTTCGAATTGAGCAGTAAGTACTGTCAAGCATCCGTTCAGTATAATGTTCTGGGGATGCTTTTCTTTTCATGGAACTGGTTTCTTAAAACCTATTGAAAAGACCCTCAGGAGCGAGCGGTACAAGAGAATTTTAGAGTCTTGTCTCCTCCCTTCTGCTGAAAGGGTGCAAATCGACCCGACCAAACTCATTTTCATGCAGGATAATGCTCCCTGTCACAAATCAAAATTGATGAAAGAATACTTTGATGAGAAGCAGGTGTGTGTTATGATATGGCTGCCCCAATCTCCTGACCTCAAACCCCAAAGAAAACTTATGGAGCATTATAAAGTACAGGCTCTTGAGAAAGCAGTTGAGCAACAAAGAGGATTTGATTGTGAATTTCATATCCGAAGGGAATTCAATGCTTGGAGATGAGATTTGCCAGAACCTGATCAAGTCTATGCCAAAAAGCGTTGAAAATGTTATTCAAAATAAAGGAGGACCCATAGATTATTAAATATTTCGAACTATATTATCTATTATAAATAAATTATACCTCTATTATTCTTTATTTAAATCTGTTCGGTTATGTTTCTATTGATTACTAGTTGCAGGAAATAAGTAAGTCCTTTTTCTTGCACAGAGTTTTCATCTAAATCTCATTTATATCCGAAATTATAATTATCGATAGAATACCTTAGGGTGAGTAAAATATTTTACTAGGTGGTCGCTAAGCGGTCTTTATATTAGTAAGATTAAAAATTAGTTTGACCCCAAAAACAATAGGCGAAAAAATTTTTAAGTAAAAAAAAATCAGGCGAGTCACTTTTATCGAACATCACTGTATATATATATGTATGTATGTAGGTATGTATGTATGTATGTGTGTAACATACTTTAGAGAAAGCCAATACTTTAAATCAAACAAATAAGATAACCAACCCCACGAAAAAATCAAATAAGATAAAAAAGATTTAAATAAATAAAATTAAACATATTAACAAACTACGAATGGATATTTAAACATATGTAATAATAATAATAATAATAATGATAATAACAATAATAATAATAATAATAATAACAATAATAATAATAATAATCAACAACAAATAATTAAATAATCAATAATAAATAACGAATAAAAAACAACACCATAAAATAACTACAAATAACCACATTCTGATCCACAATTATTCCTACTCAGTAGCCCCTAAAATAACTTGAAACATAACCGTTAACGTCTACCCACTAACCATTAAGCTAAGACCTTGCTACCCATAATGCGCCATTAGCCAACGTATATAAATAATCGAGCCAACATAAATGGCCCGAAGATTGCGTTCAAACATGAAACCCTGTTACCGCTCTGTGTTGACTTCAGTGTCTCGAACTTTTTCTTTTTCTTTAGAAACTGTTCGTTGTTTAAATGTAAAAAGAAAAAAATTGAAAAAACAAATTGTTGACCATGTTCACCATAGTCTATGAATATAGAATCCAGCGCAGTACGTAATCTGTTCAATGAAACAACGTTAAAGATTAACACTCACGAGTCAGACACTCTACTGAATCTGACTATATCGCCAATACCACCAGCAGCTGTTCCGTAATTCTTCAGTCTTCGATGTCAAAAATGTTTTATATTCAAAATGAATATTCCGGAAAAAAACATGGCCGCCTTTATACATGAATATTTTGAGCCTTCTGATTGGTTAATTCTTCTATTAGTGAACTATAAAATGAGTCAGCTCATTTTGGCTGGCTCACTAGTACAAGAAGGTACCCAAAAACTTCAACACAAATGATTTACAATTTCTTGTAATTTTTAATTTTTTTGTCCACTTGTATATTCTAGTACCTTTTTTTTGTGGTAAGGCTTTTTTTTTCCATTTCGGACACGATGTGGCGTAAGTTCTTCATGACATCATATAGCGTAATTTAAGTGTATTATATTACAATATGGGTAAAGAAGAGAAGATGAAGTCTTTAACTGTTTGTTTTAACGTCCAAACTCGTTAATGCGTAGAATTTAAAATCTACCCTCCTCATTCATGCTCCGTTTTTATAGGGAAGGGTACCATAATAGGCTAGGTACCATTTCTTGACAAAGGACGTAGCTGTAGATTACTCCACGCTTGTTACTTCAGGTTGTTTATGATTCGCTGGGATCGACGAACGGACGGACACATAAACACTGCGCTTTATTATATATACATATATATATATATATATATATATATATATATATATATATATATATATATATATATATATATATATATATATATATACATATATGCACATATATATATATATATATATATATATATGTATATATATATATATGTGTGTGTATATATGTATATATAGTGGCCTCTCCTGTCGTATGAGGGTCAAGCAGCTCAGTTCCTAGGAACCGACAGCCCAGACACCAGCCCATGTGATTTGATTATAGTCGTGAGGGTTTTGTGTAGAGACCTGGTGCACTACGTGCCACAAGGTCCCCAAACAACTCTCCGCAGGTTTTGAATTCAGAGTTGTCATTTCCTAGAACAGTTGCTATCCAAGGCTATAGAACCCGGTCTATCCTGCTATTTACTCATAGCTGGAGGGAGAAGAAGAGGATTAATACTTTTCTCACGGGTATTAGCACGTAAATGATGTAATGGTTAGACTGGAATTCGAACTCGGCTCCCCGATTCCTCAATTCGAGCCGCTAATCATATATATATATATATATATATATATATATATATATATATATATATATATATATATATGTGTGTGTGTGTGTGTGTGTGTGTGTATTTGTATATTTAGGCAGCAATCCTTCTTTCATGCACATTTCATTCAAAACGACAGACAAGGTGCTTTTATTTAGCTTTTTATACAATTTCTCATGTGATCTAATCATTTTTTTCTTTTCGGATGATAAATTATATAAAAACTGTTCGAATGTTCTTTTTATCCGAGCGCTTTCGGCTATACATTTAACCATTTTCAAGGATTATATTTTAACTGTTAAAATAAGAAATATTTTCTTGTATGTATGTTTTATAAAATGTTTTCATTTTTCAAAACACGGTCAAGATATTGTGTCCATGTTCAAAGTTAATATTAAGTGTTGTTTTTTTTTGGTTTTATTAATAAGACTTCCATTATTTTTAGCCTTTTCTGGCATGTAGATGATGCTATTATATTAGTGTTGTCAACAAGTATGTTACGATTAGGTCGCCATGAATATTTAAATGAGATCTAATAACCATAGCTCATATGGTTAGAAAGGTGTAGAGTGAGGCTTCGTGTCAAACATTTTGTAGTGTGGCCTATATAATTATTTACGAATTTTGATTGATCAGGAATACAATTCCTTAATGGGCATTTAAAAAGTGATTTCGTTTCATATATATATATATATATATATATATATATATATATTGTGTGTGTGTGTGTGTGTGTGTGTGTGTGTGTGTGTGAAACGAAATCACTTTTTCAAATACGACCTTTGATCCCAACTATTAAGAAGAAACTGAATAAAATCCATAGCCGAAATTAATTTAAAAAGATGACCTCGAGAGATTCATAACTGACGATTATATTCTCCATTGTCATAAAATCGAAATATTTTAAAAGGGCTGAACAATTTAATGACTGCCATAAAAATGGAGGTATGAAAACAGCAGGAAAGAATAAAAAAAAATATGGTGATAGCTGCCGTAAAGTGGTAAATCGAAAAGTAAAAAGGTTAATCAAAAAACAAAGAACAAGAAAAAGATTAACCAGTTTTTATACCTCTCTTGTTAGATCTCTATCGAGGACTGAAAAAAAAGAAGCACCGCGATTAAAATCTGAAATAAAATACACGATGTTTATATATAAATTTAATATAATAATCACCAAAGAAGGCTTACATTCTGACCTGATGACCGCCTCTTTCTGCATTCAGATAGAGAGCTAGAAGGAATTAATAATCTCAAAGGCTATTGCTGATATCGTCTGACCAGTGGACGAAGTGATTGCTTGAGTGTCCGTTTACGTAACTCAAGAGTCGAGATGCTGAAGGTAAAATCAAGCAGCTAAGTGACAAATTTTATATTTGAATTAATTCTATTTCTTTGTTACTGTAAACATTATTTTTCGAGCGAATATATATTTTGAGTTGCTATCCCTGCATTTTGTTATTTTCTTAAACAATGAAATTAATAAAATTAATAACAACCGGCCTACATTTAGAAGTCTTACTAAAGAAAGACTCTAACTCCGACAGGAATATATTACCCTTTCCCGCCAGAGAAATCGAGCGTTTACCATTCCGTCCACGGAAGTCGCTTTGATACAGAAAGATTGAATTATCTATTTTAAGGAACGTAGAAACGAATCTGTCTATATCTCTGAGATGAGGTATTATGATTACTTACATTATTTACATTATTCGGAGTGTTAGCCTCATCTTCATTGCCATATTCACAACGTTTCAGCCGTTGTACGCTCCGGCCTTCTTCAGGTGATTGGAATTTCGATCGAACCCTTTATTTCGTCCACCGAAGTAGATTGCTCTAGTTCCACGTGCTATGCCTCTTTCGGATGTCTGAGTTACGAGTATAGCAGTCCGAATAATGTAAATAAACGACTCTATATCTGCTAGCTTGGTGTTTCGAACCCGAAACTTAAACAACAGTAATATTTTAATGGGTCATTTTTATTCAGCATTATTTCTCTATTACTGTAAACATGCTTCTTTCCGCCCGTATGCACTGAACCTAACGATTATAGTCGTCGTCGTCGTCGTCTTCTGCACCCGAGCATCCGAGCATCGGGATCATGAGCATCCGAGCATCGGGATCATTATCATCCTCTCTCTCTCTCTCGCTATCTCTCTCCCTATTCGCTTTCTCTCCCCTGGTGACAGTGGCGGAGATGGCATTTGATCAGAGTTTGACGAGGCCATTCGCTTGCGTTTGATTTTGGTGGACCGCGACGGAGAGTCCCACACAGTTGGCCAGAAGCGCCTCCGTCGCGGCTCAAAAGGGATTGAGACAGGCTGAGTCAGGCAAACCTAGTTACATCGGGCTGTGGGATGCTTGCTCATCGTTTAGAGCAACAAGGAAATAATGTCAGATCAAAATATACAAGACGAGACAGAAATACGTTCAACAGACAACTCCCGGAAATACCTCCGACATAATAGCAAGGCACTAGTCGCAATGGATGTCTTCACTTAGCTAATGTCCTGCCATTAGGTGCGAGGTATTTCTTGGAGGTATATGTCAGAGGTATTTCTGCCGCAACCTATACACGAGATCTGTCCGAAAAGTAACAGGACTTGTGACACAAATGAGCGGGAAAGACACAGGTTCGAGTCTTTTTCTTTTAATAAGATTTCTCAAATATTCATGCCGGTAGACGAAAATAAATATGCTGTTTAAAAAATAAACGTAAAGTCTATTACAATATGGGTATCCACCAACGATAACAGTTAAAGTGAAAAATCTTTCGGATTAATAAATAAAAAATCCATTTTTTCTTCATATATATATATATATATATATATATATATATATATATATATATATATATATATATATAATGTAAGACAGTTCAAGAAAGACATTTGGGTCACTAACACAAACAAAAGATGATTTCTCATATTGAGTATATTTAACATTGAAAAACATAAAGGAGCAAAAATTAATTATTTTTAATAATATATGGAAATCTCTACCCTTTGCCTGATGACGGTCACGAGACCAAAAACCCGTGTATAAAAATTATGGAAAATAAAGCATAATATTTTTTAAAAAACATCCACATTACAACCAAAAACGGTTGCGGTTTCTTTCTTCTTTTTAATATATATATATATATATATATATATATATATATATATATATATATATTATTATTAGTAGTAGTAGTAGTAATCTTATAAGTATAAGTAACTACACTCGTTTCGGAAAACCTTCGGTTTCTTGATTTGCAAATTATCAAATCAATATCGAAGGAAAAAAGGTATAAAAAAAAGAAAGAGCCGAGAACATGAACGCCTGTCGAAAACAATCGTTCAGCATGTAGGTCCAAAGCCAAAAGAAAAAAACCCCGATACAAGTACGCAACTAACTAAATAAAGTGCTCAAATACAGTAAGTAGTCCAGACCAGGCTGGCTTCCCTGACGATCCGCTGAGGTGAAAGCTTGGTAGTTTTGTCTGGCTCTCTATGTTTAACTATATATATATATATATATATATATATATATATATATATATATATATATATATATATATATATATATGTATATATATGTATATATATATATATATATGTATATATATATATATATAAATGGTGGTACTCGTTTGGAAAAACCTCGGATAGCTCAACTTGCAGTAGAACAAATCGGTAGCCGTGGAAAAATGGGAAATAAAAAAAAGAAAGAACCAAAAATATAAACAAGGCGAAAACAACCGTCAAGTGTTTAAGCTCCAAGTCCAAAGAAAGAAAAACGAAACGAGTAAAAAGACAACTACGTAAAGTGCTCAATACACTAAGTAGAGCGATAACCTAAAATAATCCTAAGGAGCGTTTCACCTAAATTGATCTTCGTAGGTTTACCTCGCTCCTTAGGATTATTTTAGGTTATATATATATATATATATATATATATATATATATATATATATATATATATATATATGTGTGTGTGTGTGTGTGTGTGTGTGTGTGTGTGTGTGTGTGTGTGTGTTTCCATGGCAAAATACCCAAAAATCGCCGCAAAATGCACCACAAATGTTGAATAATATTGATGTCTGGAGATTGGGGAGGCCACTCTCTGTGTTCTAGCTCATTTTCATACTCTTCATACCAATTCTTAACCACTCGAGCGGTATGTATTGGAGTATTATCGTCTTGGAAGATGCAGTCGCCATCAGGGAATAAAGTCTGAGCCACTGGATGAACATGATCTCCCAAAATGTTCAGGTAATCTTTGCTGTTGATTCTACCATGAAGGGCAACTATTGAACCGAGACATTTCTATGATATGGCAGCCCAAACTATCACTAATCCACCTCCATGCTTCACTGTTGGAAGAAGGCAGTCAGGGTTGTAAGCTTCTTTGTGCTGCCTCCACACAAACTCGTCCTGAAGTTGGGAAAAGAGAAAAACTGAACTTGTTTGAGAATATGACTTGCTTCCATTGGTCTGCAGACCAGGCATTGTGATCTCTGCACCACTTCAACCTCTTCTGAATGTTGTGAGTGGAGAGAAGAGGTTTCCTTACGGCGGTTCTTCCATGATATGCAGACTTATGGAGCTCACGACGAACAGTTTTAGTAGAAAGTGGACTATTCAGATGGTTATTCAACTCAGCAGTCACTTTGGCCGCATTTGTCCGATGATTTTTTACCACATTGCGTTTCAATGCACGTCGGTTCCTGTCAGTATGTTTGCAAGTCCGGCCCGAATTGCTACGGTTGCTAGAGGTCTTTCCCTGTTTCTCGAATTGCATCAGTGTTCTTGATATGGTAGCTCTTGAAAAACCAAACAGTTCAGCAACCTTATTGATCGAGGCTCCTGCCATGCGAGCTCCAACAATTTGCCCTTTTTCGAACTCTGAGAGGTCACGCATTTAGCTTAAATTTTACTAAATTCTAAAAATAAATAAGACAAAGACAGTAAATTAGATAAATAAACATATTTACAACAGATATAACCTGCAATTATGAAGTCTTAGTTAAAGTTCTTAATATAATAAGTCTTTGAAATATAGGAATGGATTTTGCATCTGTTCCAATTATTTTGTCCAACGCCCGTATGCTCTCGGGAAATCCGGTTGAGCTCTCTGGAGAAAAGTGTAATTTTAAAAACAGTGGCTCCTACTGCTATTAACACATTGCTCTTCAACTATGAATTGAGCTCTCCTAGCTACTGGCGTATGTCGTATAGAAAACTCTAAAATTTCCCTTTCTCTCTAGCCTAGAGGTATGATTTCTGAGTTATGTTTTCGATCCCGGCTTGAAGCAATCACAATCGGACTTCTAGCCACACTGAAGAGCTGTGATACAGCGAAACAGTTTATAGGGATGACTATATATATATATATATATATATATATATTATTCACAGACAGTACTGTTTCGCTGATACAGCGAAACAGTTTATAGGGATGACTATATATATATATATATATATATATATATATATATATATATATATATGTCATTGACAGAAAGTACTGTTTCGCTGTATCACAGCTCCTCAGTGCGACTAGACATCCGAATGCCTCAAGCCCGGATTGAAACACAACTAATTTGGTGTCGGCCAGAGCTATCTTCACTCGGTAGAGTTACACAACTAAATCTAGCGTATTGTTTTTACAAATGTAAACAAATGCCCATCAGCCAAAGTGCTCCATTCATTTTACTGAAGAGCTTTGCATTAGTGCAGGTGGCTGTTGTTTATAGAATTAGCTTATCACTCAACAGTGCTCAATTGAAATGTATTTTCAAGAGCTAAATTATGTCACTCACAGACAGTACTGTTTCGCTGTATCACAGCTCCTCAGTGCGACTAGACTTCCGAATGCCTCAAGCCATGATTGAAACACAAATATATATATATGTGTGTGTGTGTGAGAGTGTGTGTGTGTGTGTGTGTGTATACGTACAAATGTAGGCAAACTTTCTATACGCTTACACAAGGACACACGCATTAATAGGAATGTTTGTATAGTCACAAAATGTTTAAGTCATCACGAATCGAGCGAAGTGGAAAATATCGCTACGTATGCTGCAAGACACTTTGTATGGAAAACATACTGGTTCATACATAAATTTAGGCACATTTACAAGGGTTTTTATTTGATAAGGATATCAGTTGTTTTTTTTTTTAGACAGGTAACAAATATTAGACAAACATTAACAAAAATTTTGATTTTCCTCGACACACTATTCACAACACACAGGCCTCGGCGTATATTTCATGGGCAGGCATTTTCAGATTCAGAGATCTTTTAATAAAACAAAGAAGGATAAATAAAATGGAATTTAACTAGGAACATAGATCATCTTTATGCACGACACTACACTAAGAATGAAAAAAGCTGGCCGTACGAAGTAAACAAAGAAAAAAAAACATACACACATCAAGAAATTTGAAAGCATATTAATATTACAGCATGTTATATACTTGCAATGACATGCACATTCTAAGGTTCGTTTTATTAAATTAATTCAACAGATTTGACACGCTACAACAAGAAAACTAAAATTTCAGATTTGTCCATATTGATTAAATATTTAGCGAAGCCATGAAAATATTGTCGCCCACGAATTTCGGCAAATAAAATCAGCTAATATGTTTCGCTTTTCCTGCCGCTTTCTCATCTTCTAAATCCGTGGGCACCTCTCAGTAGAAGCCGTTAAAACTTAATTTCAAATTCTAATCAGATAAGGATAAAGAAAAAACTGAATTCCTTACGTTATATATATATATATATATATATATGTGTATGTATATATATATATATATATGTATGTGTATATATATATATATATGTATGTATGTATATATATATATATATATGTATGTATATATACATACATATATATATATATATATATATATATATATATATATATATATATATATATATATATAAGTTGTAGTAAAGTTTGTCTGTCTTTGATTTAAATTTGAACAAGGGAATGAATCTTACCCAAAATATGGAAGGAGAAAGCCAGAAGATGGTGGTCAAATCGGCAAGATCATTGAGCAATATTAAAATGCATCCTTTTTACCCACAAATTATAACAATGATTTAAAATCAATCATTATTTTCGTACAAAAAATATGTGACAGGCAGCAAGGCGCGGTTAATTCGGCTAGTATATATATATATATATATATATATATATATATATATATATATATATATATATATATATAGTGGCTAGAATAAGAATTGATTCACCTAGCAGAAAGATTAGCTTGTGTCATTTTTGCTAAGAAGTTTTAAATATTCGATAATGTCTTTTAACTGCGTATTCAAAAATATAATGGAGATTTTCTAAGCTTGGCTTAGATGAGGCACAAGGCCGAAAGTATGAGGTACCCAGTGTGGATCAAACTCATTATTATTTTCATGCACATAAACTCGTTAGTTTGGTTACTCACTGTTACCATCTATAGACGCTATCTTTAATAAGCCATCCAGTTCTCTTAGGGTCGTTCCGCTGCATAGGTTAAATAAATTCGCTACGAGAACGCATCAGTCCTCTTTCTATGTTTGTGTACATGCGCAGCTCATTTTGTTTTAACCGCACGCAGAAAGCTAAACGCGGAAGACTACGGAAAGCTAAGCTCAGAACTTATATATATATATATATATATATATATATATATATATATATATATATATATATATATATATATATATACGAAGAAATATAGTTTTAAGATGTGCTATATTTATGGGATAAAGTGCTCAATATCAGAGATAGAGCGTGTGTAAATATAAAAGTCAACATAGAAGTCAACACTTAGAGGCGACAGTCTGTTTCATGCTAGATGCAATCGTCAGGCCACGAGCGCTGTTATTTCTCTCGGCTATTTATATATACCGGTCAGTGGGGCATTGTGGGTAGTCAATTTTGGCGGTTATTTTACCGGAAGTCGTTTATTTGTTTATTTATTTGGGTTAAATTATTTTGCTTGTTTTTATTTATTTTTATTTTTTATTTTTATTTCTTATCTTATATATTTATTTATTTATTTTATTTTTATTTTGATCGGTGTTTTTATTAACGTAGTAAAAATTTGTTTATATAACTTATTTAATAGTTTTGTTTTTGTTTGGGAAGATAATTAAAGCTATTTGTTCAATTTTGGGGTTGATTGCTGTGGTTTGTTCTGACTATTATTTTGGCGGGAACAGTTCTTAATTTGTTTATTACTTCATGCCTTTATTTGGATGGATTATCTTTATTTATTTTTTCTAACGGCTAGTTTATCTGTATCGGTTGTTAGTTTATTTATATATTTGGATGTATTTAGATCAATTTATTTTAATTTTTATTATTTATTTGTTACACTGTATATTTTCTCTCTCTCTCTCTCTCTCTCTCTCTATATATATATATATATATATATATATATATATATTTGTCATGCACAGACAGACTGTTTTGCTGTTTCACAGCTCATCAGTGTGGCTAGACGTCCGGTTGCCTCTAGCTAGGATCAGTCGAAACTTCTCCCACTAAGCCCTCAGTGTACGGTACGGGATGAAGATGAATTTTAGCGTGTTTATTTTTAGATTCAGATAAACACACAGTGACTGACAGTGACTCAATTCTGTCGAAGAGTCGTGCAGTATTAGCTTAAATAGTCACTGTTTACAAATTCACACCTCAAACCAGAGGGATCAACCGAAATTAATTTTTCAGGATATATATATATATATATATATATATATATATATATATATATATATAACTGTAATATCTTTCGCATATGTAAACCAAGTTTTCCTTGCTGTACAAATAGGGTTCTGTATTGTACCTTATCAAATGCTTTTGCGTCACACATGAAACATGTGTCGTTTATTTTGCATTTCTATTTCTTCTGATAACATTTTGGTCGTGTCGATAGCATTTCTCTTCTTCTTCCAGTGCCTTGAACAAAACCGCAATATTTTTGATTTATTTATAGTCAAATTCTGCTACGAGTTCCATTCATTAGAAATTTTATATTTTTTAACAGTAAGGTTCACCCTGTACAAGGCCCGTGGGCAACTCGAGGCAGAGGGTTACGTTAAACGGTTGTTTATATGAATGAAAGGAAGGAAAGGCAACGGTTGAAGTTAGGCTTGACAACAGGTTAAGATTGTAGTAGTCGGGAAAACATCCTCTTAGGCGTCTGTTCCACAGGTTAGTGGTTCGCGGGAAGAAGTTTAAGTGGAATTTACTTATCGTCGATGGAATGCGGAGGGAATGTGGGTTGTTTGCTACTATGTAAGCAGCATGGCGGGTCCTAGACCTGGCGGAACCAAGGAATGTAGTTCGTCCTAGCACTTTCCATGGTCGTAGCGATAGAACAGTGACAGACTCAACACATCCTGCCCGTGAGAGAAAGAGGTTGGATGGTGTAAAATAATAATTCTCTAACAAGTACGCGGAAACGCTTTTGATCTCTATCAAGACTGCCAAAATATGGCAACAGTACTCCATTTTCGGTCCGATCTAGCTTTTATAACGGTTGAAGATAGTATGAACTGTCAGGTACTTACTGGCGAAGTACAGGAAGCCGATCATTTTACCCGCATCTTTAACGATGGAATTGCATTTGAGATCGGGTGTGAGCTTGAGGCCCGATATTCTTTCAAGGGACAGTGTTTCCTCAAAGGGACATCCGTTCATCGCGACTGGCGGTAGTTCGGTGTCTGATCAGCGGTGATGGAATGTAACCAGTTTGGTCTTCGAGGTATTGAAACATTTATTTCCCTACTGGGAAGATAGTGTTAGATCGGAAGAGATGCCAGTTGCTAATATCTGACCCTCAAGAGTTTCATTGGTACAGATGTTTACAAATGATCGGAGTTTATTCTTAGGCAGATTATTTATGTAAATCAGAAGGAGGGTTGGTCCGAGAAATGACCCTTGGCGGACGCCTGCGTTGACCGCCAGGACCTCGGTGGACTAGCCGTTAATAACTACCTTCAGGGATCTACCTGTGAGGAAGGATGTTTATAATTGAGAAAACCCTTCTAGCTGGAGAGTTTGTGTAGCAAAATTTTGTGACACACCTTGTCGAAAGCCTTTGATATATCTAATGCTATGGTCCTCGCGGCGTGTGTGTCGGCAAGGGCCTCACTAAGTCTGTGTGTAATAGTAGTTAGGACATCAGCAGTGGATCAGGCTGATCGAAACTGATACTGCTCGTCACACAAGAGGTTGTTCCTGTCTAATTGCTTGACGACCTTCTTGTCGATTAAAGCCTCAAAAAGATTACTAATGATACTGAAGAGACTAATGGGTCTATACTTGAAGACCTGGCATACGCTTGACACCTTCCACAGGTTTGGGAAAGATTTCTCCTTCAAGTAGCGGTTAAATAACTTTGCTAGGATCGGGGATAATTCTGGATTGATGTTCTTAAGGACGGCCACTGGAATTTTGTCTGGTTCAGTGGCTTTTTTTGGGGTCGAGGCTTTTGATAAGTCTAGAAGTCTCTAGACTTATCAAAAGCCTTGACCCCCAAAAACGCCACTTGCTGAAATGAGTATATTACTGTTATTGTGATCAGTGAGATGTGGGAAGTCGGGGTGTCGGTGGACTTTTTTTTATCTGACGTTGAGTTTGAGGCAAAGAGCTTCACCTTGTCTGTCGAGGAGGATATGACATCGGGGCCATTTATAACAGTGGGCACAGCTGCTTTGCCTCTGTTCATAATTTGGTGGGTGATCTTCTAGAATTCGCGGGATCCATTTTGTTTCTTTTCAACCTTGGCCTGGACAGCTGGCGCGTAGATGCTTTTGGCGTTTTCCCGAGCTCTCTTACGGCGAGTGCGGGTGGTTCCGAAAGAAGTGAAGGCCAATATACAATTGATATTGAAGTAGTGGTTCTGGTGAGCATTGAGGAGCGAAACTGAGCTGACTGATTTTTTTGGTGTGGTGGGGAGGTTATAAAACACTCCATTCGAAGCAAGATCCATTCGGAGATTAGGGCAGCAGTTTTCGGGGCAGCATGTTTGAAGAAGGTTGGGAGAGAAGCTTCCGTCATATAGGACCGAAAGCTGTCCCAGTCTACATTCGCATAGCGAAAAACAGTTCTTGTTTGAAGCAAAGATCGGGGCGAAGATATGACCTCGGGGCCATTTATATTAGTGGGCACAGCTGCTTTGCCTGTTCGTAATTTGGTTGGTGATATTTCAGAATTAGCGAGATCCAATTTGTTTCTTTTCAAACTTAAGCTCATTAAGCTGAGGGTCCGATGGAGCTAATATATATTTGCCTTTGGCATAGTTATGAATATAGGTCTACTGAGACCTTCTTGTATTTTGCCACTGTCGTATATTTCCTGTATTATTTCTGGAATCCTGTCGATCCAGAAATCGTCTAAGGTTGATAGTGTTACAATATTATCTGGTCTTGCTCTTTAGTTTATGCTATTCATGGCCAGCGACGATCTTACCGCAGATTTTAATATTCCATGTTTTAATGTATTGTGATTTTCTCTCTTCTGACATCGTGGAAGAGTTTTCCGAGGTATTCATTTCATCTTTGAAGTGTCCCCTTTTCACT
Organism: Acanthosepion esculentum; assembly: GCA_964036315.1. Taxonomy (NCBI): domain Eukaryota; kingdom Metazoa; phylum Mollusca; class Cephalopoda; order Sepiida; family Sepiidae; genus Acanthosepion; species Acanthosepion esculentum. The sequence continues at coordinate 32,712,887 of OZ038492.1, read as the reverse complement.
TATGAGCGTTTCCTTATTAGATCTCATTTCTCTTGTCGGAGAGCACATCTTCTGTCCTGCTATTTCTTTTATTATTTACGTACGCCTATTATATTTGTGTGCCACCGTATTTCTTTGTATACTTCTTGTTGAGTAATTCATCTTTTGCTTGCGTGCATTTTTCTCATTTTCTTTTTTTACTTGACATCCTATATTATGTGCCATTCATTGGTATTATTTGCTGCCTCTTTTCATCTGATCGAGGATTTAATCTGGCGTCGGACTTTCTTTGGGATGATTTCGTTCTTCGATGTCATTAGAGATCCCTTTAAAGTGTTCCGCAGTGAATAACTGCCTCGTCTGGTAAGATCTTATACTTGCTCTTAATTCTGCTTGCACAGTGAGTAGTCCTGGAATCTGCTGTATTGCAGTCGAGGCGATGTTTTACTTTGTTTTTAAGTGTAGAACTACACTATGTATGTCATTCTGGTTGTATCTATCTATCTCATTCTGCTAATCTATCTATCTATCTATCTATCTATCTATCTATCTAATTCTGTTCGTATCTATCTATATCATTCTGTTCGTACCTATCTATATCATTGTTTGTACCTATCTATATCATTCTGTGCGTACCTATCTATTTATCTCATTCTGTTCGTATCTATCTATCTATCTATCTATCTATCTATCTATCTATCTATCTAATTTGCATATTCCTTTCTGATGTATGTAAGAGTGCTGTATCTCCAAATGTTTATAAAATGCGTTCTAATATACCTAAAAATATTTTTTCTTTATTTGCCCATTTACTGAGCTGTTTGTTTCACGCTAAGTAATTTTTAAAAATGGGTGACAGTTATTTTAATAATTTTTCATAGATTTATTGTTTTTTTTCACGTTTTAACAAGAATGCGTCATTGCGTTGGCAGTTCGAAATAATTTAATGTCTTTTATTTATTTGACTATTCAAGTTAAATTCTATAGTTTGCAGTTTCTCTTCGATTTCGTTCTATGTTTCTCTTTATCTGTTATAATATATTGATTTAAATATATATTTTATATATTCCCATATGTATTTTGACAACAACTATGTTATTCTTATATCGTTCGTATTTGAATTATTCTTTTATTCTTTTCCATTCGTTCCAACTTAAATCATCTTCTTTTCTCCTGGACTCTCCTTTGTTGTCACTTTCGCCTTATATAATATATTTTCACCCTGCAATTTCCCTGTAGTGGACATCTATAGTATATAAAGGACATTTTCATATACAATTTAAAATATACAATATATTTATCTTTATAATATACATTAAACATTTACATTGTGTTATTGGCAGATAGCTATTCGGCCCAAAACAGAAGTGTTTGCCCCAAATCTTGATGTTTGATAATTTAATTAGATTTTTAGAAATGGTTTCCTTGTAACTTTTTGTTGTGACCAAGTAATTAAGAAATAACAAAACAAGAGGTTGCAGATAAATAGTGTATTGAACAGTAAATACAACAGAAGTGTGTTACACGACTTGGGAGTGTGTATCGGTTAACCAGCGTTCAGTCTATATCACAGTTAATATTTAACAGCCCCCCCCCACGAGGGATGTATGTGGCCGAGTTTACCGTGGGTTCTCCGAGCTCGTAGGTTCGGCCAGAAATATTCCTGTAGAACCCGCATAAATGGGTACGGGCCTGTCTATCCCACCCCGGACGAAACCTTACCTTTCAGCAAAGCCTCGTCCGGGTTCTTTGTCAAAAGCAGAGAGTTCATATATCCTCATGGTGTATCAAATGTAAACAAATGACGTCACACATTATGAAATAGACAAAGTCCGACAATTATGAATGTACGTGAGAGATTCATGGAAGATTGAAGTTTATAAGCAGTAAATTCGACCTTGTCAACCGAACGATCCTCTGTGGCCGAAACGGTTAAGGCACGTCAGGCTATATAACGGTTCCGTATAGGATACAGGTTCGAATCCTGTCGGAGGACGAATATTTTCTATGAACATTTCTCGGACATTCAGTCCGGTAAAAGTTATTTAATATTGTTTATTATAAACAGAGCATTTACTTAAATATCTGTATGTATAAAAAGAATGTTAAACATAAAAATGTCTTTAAATAATTGTCGGACTTTGTCCATTTCATAATATATATATATATATATATATATATATATATATATATATATATATACAATTCAAAATGTGTTGTTATTTATCATTATCCACTGTAAGATTCGACCCGAACTACGACGTCTATATAGAAATAAACGTATTACAAATATCGACCAAAGCAGAATTTATTGCAATTTATTGGCGTATATCATAAATAATTTAAATAAGTACAACATTAATATTTGTGTGGTCAATAACGGTTTCACAAACAATAACACTAAAGTATTTGATGCATTGGCTTTCGTTCAACTATTAATTTTACACCATTCATACAAAGGGCTTACGATCATATCAAGGTTGAAACACCAATTCTCGTACGATCACCAAAGTTGAGCAATGCCGAGCATGGTCTGTACCTAGATGGGTGACCGCTTGGGAATACCAGGTGCTGTAAGCTTGAACATCTTATTCCGAGCCGCTATTCATTACACCCCCCCGCACATGGATAAATATAATGTATTTATGATTAGCTTGACATTTTTATACATTTGCTCTTGGAGCGGTCAGTTTGGATCTGTGTAGGACTTAACACAGCAAGACAGATTTTCTAGTCGTTCAAAAAGATTTGAAACGAGGTGGACCATTTTTCGATTTCAGATACTGATTAGTGCTAAATATTTGAATTCAAATAAAGTTTAACAGTCACAGTCACATTCAGATGTTCGTAGGGAGAGGAATTAGAAATAACTGTATTGTATGACCAGCTTGATAGGTGGCACCTGGGCCGGTGCAAGGGTTTCGTGCCGCCACTTCTGAATCTATGATACAGCTCGCACCAAATCTATGGGGCCTTACTCTCAATGTTCATAAGTTTGTTGGTTGTTTTTTTTAGGGGTATACCAACCTCTATGAGTTATTTAATACCAAAATCTAAATATTTTGTATATAATTTTATACTTTCAGGGTAAAAGGTATGTTTTTTTTTAATATATACTTCGTAGCTCATAAAACGTATTACTGGAAATTTCGCCACATGAATTTATTGTTGGTAATTTTTTTTTCATAAAAAATGTATTGCTAGTAATTCTGCTATAAATAATGTTTGTTATCTTCATTTGGGGCTTCACTCTTTGCCCATATCTGGGATCCTAACAGGTGCTGCCACGCCAAACCAAGTTTTATCTGGGAACATCAGCTATTAAGAGGTGGTTTCACACTCCTTAAAACCCTCAAACACCCGATCAGAGAGATTGCTGCCGGGTGTAGTTTATCGTCAAATCCAGGACGAAAATTTCATAAGGTAGCCTTCCATATAAAATACAAATTTCCTTGTAACTTAATTATATACAATAATGGATCATAAGCAATATAGGTGAACAATTCAACTATTAGGTTGGTGCAAAAATAATGTCGTTTTCTCACATGAAGTTGAACGTCAAAAAACGACATTATTTTTGCACCAACCTAATAGAAAAACTGAAAATAGATACAATGTATTTCAATACAAATTAGAGATATATCATAATAGATCATTCCATTTTAAATAAATCAACAATGTTTTGTGGCAAATTTTAACAGCAATTTGAGATTTTTGTTGTTGAAGAGTTGGGGGAATTCTAACACATTCAGCATTAGGGATACAAAAGGTAAATTTTATAGAGTGTTTTTTGGGGGCTTAGCATGAGCAAAATAAATTCACGGATTTGGACGAAAACAAACAAAAAAACAAACCTAGAATAACGTTAAAATCTGTCAAAAAATGTCACCCTTTAATAGTCAATTGTGGTGGGTTTAATTTGTGACGTATATAAATGTAGGTAGAAAAAAAGGAAATGTTGATAAGCACTGACCATGAACCCCAGTCAGGCTTGTTTCCGGGTAGTAGCTTCGGGAGTAATATGTACCGGCTCTGGTTGGCGGTGTGTACCGCTCAAACAGTAACAAGTCAAAAACACCACTAATAAATAGTGGGTTTCTTTGTATATTGATTTCGCTAATGGAGTTGGAATTACTAAGTCTTCTTGGAAAATTGACTAAAATTTTGAAGAAGATCAGAAAGGTGGGGAAAGAAAAGTGCATAATTTAAAAAGAAGAGATAGAAAGAAAAGAAAGAGAAAGAAAGAAAGGGAGTAGGAGAGATAGTCGAAGAAAGAGTGTCGCTCTTATGCAAAAAAAAAAAAAACGTTCAATCTTGGAGTGGTGCAGAATTAGGTTTTATAAAAAGCTCACTTAGTTTTATACACTTAGGCTAAACTTGGAAGTCTTTTAAAGATATTCACTTTATTTACTAGAAAATAAATTTAGAATGGCCGATGAATAGGTGCATGGCTCTTAGTTGTTTCGCGTGAAATTTCGAGTTTAGTGTCATAGAGGACAAGATCTTGAAAATTCTGTATGTCTTCAATGGGACACCAAAATCCGAAGGCGCATTGGAAGAGAAAAATATAAAACTTCCCAAAGCTAAGCAAAGTATGAAGAAACAGGAAAATTTCGTTTGAAACAAAGAATGCTGAACTGCTATATAGGGGAAAATGTACAAAGATGTAATTAAAGCATGCGTCAAAGCTTTATTATATCTGACATATTGTATTGGCCACTTCTATTCAAGGGTACCTGTCTACTAGGGCGGCTAGCCAATCCCTATTGCAGAGGCTTGCTCAGGTGCATTTGTGTTTATTCAACACCCATAGAGCCATCCAATGGTTTATACTCCAACTATGCTGAGCAGACCTTAGTTACAGTTTCTGAGAAAGAGCGTGTTATCTAGCGTGATCAACAATTTGAACAAGGCCAGCACGCTCAAGCCCTCGGCCACGATGACTTGTGACTTCGTGCTAGCACAGCAATTGACAGCACCCAAGGGTTCCGTCTACCGAATTTCACTCACAAGGCTTGGGTCAACCCGTGGTATGGTTTTCAGTCACTTTCTAACGGTGTCGCTCGCTGGGATCGACCCCTCCAGCTCGATAACATCAGGAAGTCTCTTTCCTGACAAATCGACTCTGGTGAGATTCGAACCCGGGTCTCATTGTCAGAATGCGAACGTTCTAACCCCTCGGCTACCTGCCCAATATATCTGACATATACCACCACCCCGCCCCATTAGCAAGTTTTAATATGGCTGCAAACAACCTCGTAAATACCAGACGAGGCTTTGTATAAACGCAAAGACTGCCAGAAATTAAAATTACAAGGATAAAAATAATCCAATCGTAAGTGCTTAACTGCTATGTGATATCAATCCTCTTGCATGGTAGTGAATACTGTGAAATGTCGTCACGGCTGAAGAGGAGACTTGAGTAAACAAAGACGTGATTCTACAGAAAGATGCTGAGAATGCCATGGACGATGACACGAGGGCAGCAAGGAAGTTTTAAGGAAAGTGAAAACAGAAAACATTAATATTTAGAATCAGAAAGAGACAGTTCAAATTTCTGGGACGTATAGTAGGGAAAGAGGGCTTGGAGAATTTGACACTTATAGGACATATTGACAGAGGGAAACATCGAGTAAATCTACCTAACTACATTGTGTAAATGGATGACCCAACAAAAACTGGAAGTTATAGTAACGAGACAAGCATATTCATGCACTTCTTTGCCTGAGGAACTCTCTTCCGGTTTCTTGTTTTCCCGCCACCCACGATCTTCAAAGATTTAAATGCAACGTCGGTCGCCATCTTCTATCTTCCCGAATTCTGTCCTTTATTTATTTATTTATTTTTTAAGCGTATCACCCCAAGCAAGGCCGGTGGCCACTATCACGCATGGGGTTACAGAAGGGTTGGAGGAAGAGCAGATAGGAGTGGCAAAGGAAGGGATGTGGAGAAAGAGAAGGACGGAGGGTCGATCGAGGTAGGGGGGTTACGGGAGATATAGAGCGAGAGCAGATAGGAATGAAAGATGTCAGGAAGTGGATAGATCAAGGCAATTGGAGATGACGATTGACGCTACACTTAAACCGTTGGAGATTGTATTTGTCAGGGAAACAGTAATAGGGAAGGGAGTTCCATAGGCGAGATGTGCGAGACATGAAGCTATTGGAGTAGAAAAGACGTCTACACCTAACAGTTTCAACGGTGAAGGGGTGGGAACGGGATGCCAGCCTCGTAGGACGTTTAAATTCACGAGGCTTAGGGACAAGCGAAAGAAACTCCTCAGAGCAATTACCGTGGAAGTACTTGTAGAAAAGGCAGAGTGATGCAACATCGCGTCTGTGAGAGAGCGACTGCAGACGAGATGACAGATCAGGGCCAATCACATTGCATATCCGTCTCTGGATCTTATCTAGAACCCTGAGGCAACACGCAGGGGCCCCAGACCATAAATGGCAGCAATACTCCATGCAAGGTCGAATGGTAGACTTATAGACTTGGAGGATCGATTCAGGGGAGAAGAATTTCCTGGCTCGGCACAGGGAACCAACTTTTCTTGCGGTGGATGATGCAATTGACTCGATGTATTTTTCCATCTCAGATCAGCGGACAGCGTGAGACCGAGCAGCCGCAGAGAGGAACTCTCGAAAAGTTGGTCCTCAGACATTCTGATGGGATGCAGGGATGGGTCCTTGTGGTGGTTAATGGAGAGCAGTTTTGTTTTAGAAGCATTAAAGTTGACCATCCATTTCTCTCCCCAGTCCACAACCGATTGGAGGTCCTTTTCAATTTGAGCTGCCAGGTTAATTTTGTCCGCCTCAGTAGATTTGTGCTTGAGGCAGGAGTAAATAGTAGTGTCGTCAGCGTAGATACCGACTTGGGAGTCTATGGCGTCTGGAAGGTCATTTATAAATATGAGGAACAGAGTAGGGCCAAGTATGGAGCCTTGAGGAACACCAGCAGTAGTGGGATAGGAGTTGGAGAAGGATCCACTGAGAACAACCTTCAAATCCCGGTTTGATAGGAACGATTGAATTAGGTCAAACAATCGACCTGTGATACCATAACCCCGGAGCTTGCGAAGGAGGCCGGCATGCCAAACCCTATCGAATGCCTTGGAGATGTCAAGGGCCACGGCACGGGCTTCGCCGTTACTATGGATAGCTTGGTAGACAAATTCAGTGATGGCCGTGAGCACATCGGCAGTAGACCGGGCAAAGCGGAAACCATACTGCTTGTCTGAGAGCAGATCGTGGGATATCAGGTGAGTAATCACTTCGGCGTTGATAATGGCCTCGAAGACTTTGCCGAAGATGGGAAGGAGACTGATAGGACGGTAATTAGAAGGGTTGGAGGGGTCGCCAGAGTTCTTAAAGACAGGAACAATGGTAGAGGACTTCCAGCAGTCAGGAAAACAGGAGTCCTTGAGGCAGCGGTTGTACAATTTAGAGAGGGCAGGTGCCAGTTCAGGTGCGCATTTCTTCAGGACAATGGCTGGTATTCCGTCACCGCCGGTAGCCTTGTGGAGATCTAAGTTAGAAATAATGCCCAGTACCGACGACGGGGTTATGTGCAAGCCGTCCAGTAGGGCCTCAGTTCTGGGAGGGAAGTCGGGCAAGGGTACCCCAGAGGAGTCAAGCATAGAATTGGAAGAAAACTTTCGAGCGAAGCATTCGGCCTTGTCGGCTGAGGTGGTCAGGACCTCAAACTGATTGAACAGTGGAGGAATGGAGGGTTTGTTACTATTCAGAACGCTCTTGCAGAGGCGCCAATAGTCCTTGGAGCCAAATTTGCGGGATGCAATACGTTCCTTCATCCGAGCTGCAAATAGTGCCTTGGCATTGTCGAGGGTACGCTTACACTCATTGCGTGCAGAGGTAAATAGACGTCTGTTGAAGTCGGACATGTCACTACGAAAACGGTGGAAGAAGTGGTTCCTATGGGCAATGGCGGCTGAGCAAGCAGCTGTGAACCAGGGGGAGGAGCGCGGTTTGACCTTGAATTTCCTGGAGGGGATGAAAGCTTCGATACCGGCTTTGATCCAGGAGGAGAACTCAGAAGCACACTCATGAGTGGGGAGCTTAAATACAGCATCCCAGGGGACATCGCGGAGGAAGTCCCGAAACGAGTCCCAGTCAGCCCGTTGGTAGCAGAAAGTGGTTCTGGTGGTAGGAGGTTCTTTGCAGGGGGTGGGGCTGAAGGAGATACTAACAGACACGACAGCATGATCGGAGTTACCGATAGGACAGAGCTGCGTGGCACTACACGACTCAGGGATGGAGGTAAAACACAGGTCGAGGAGTGAGGGCTTACAGTCACGATTTTAGGAAAAACGCGTGGGGAAATCGATTATCTGGGTGAGGGATTGAGAGATTGAAAAGTTAAGAGTATGAACGCCAGCGAGGTCAGTGGTAGCGTTCTGTAGCCACTGGTTGTGATGGGCGTTGAAATCACCAAACACAAATATGTGAGCGGACGGATGGACAGAGAGGGCCTTATCAATGCTGTCAGAAATGACATCGAGTATCCCGCAGTCCTGAGAGGATGGAGAGCGGTAGAGAAAGAAAAGATAGCTTACAGCATTAAGAAGAGATAGGCGGAGACATAAGTAGGAATGATCCGGCGATTCGAGAGAGGTCTCTCTAGCCAGAGGGAGATGGTCCTTGACGTAGACACCCAGGCCATGCATGTGGGTTAGAGAGTCTTTTCTGAGGAGTGGGAGGTATCCAGGGATCGAGAGATCGGAGGAAAGGATAGAGGAGTCAAGATTGGTCTCACACAGGGCGAGTATATCCAGGCACGTAGCTATGAGGAAAGACTCAACGCTGCAGAAGTTGGTTCTAATGCCGCGGATGTTAGAGAAGGAGATATTTAGAGGTTTGGGTGATTTTTGGAAGGCTGGTTTAGGTTTGTATTTCAGTTTTTTGTTATTCATGTTGGTAATTGGTTTTGGAAAGAGGGAGGAGGCCTGAGTTAAAGGAAGCCGACGGTTGATACCCATGACGCGAACAGAAAGGGGGATTGGCACAGCAAGATTCATAATGTGGCCTCAGGGTTGCCCACCAGAAATGACTGCAGGGACACCTATCCATGCGCGACATGGCACTACAGACACCCCGATATTATGCAACTGTTGATCAGAGCGGCCGCTCAAGACGCTACGCAAGAGTTAGGGCTCCTAACTACCAGTCGGAAACAGCAACCAGGTAACTGTCAACCGTGTACCCTCAGAATGAACAGGCAATGCCACAGACTGTGCGCATCATGGGAGGAACACAGCGACACCAGTACAGAGGCCAGTGAGAGAGAGAAAGAGATCCGGGAACCCCTTCCTAAACACGAAACAAGGTTTGGGCCTCTACTCGCGTCCAATAGAAGAGGGAGGAGTGTTGACCGGGCGGTAGGAAAGCCTACCTTCTCCAATTACATAAAACATATACAACGATGACAGAACAAAACAGTGGGGGGGATGAAGTTGGGATAGTTGCAGGGCATATACAAGTTGAGGGTACTGGGGGATAGGAAAGACATATGGTACTAAGTTTTAACTTAGTATAAGTCCCAGAGGTCTATATTAAAAACAAAATTGAAGAAAGGAAAATGAGGTTAGCAGGCGTTAGTTTTTAGCAAGAAAAAAATAAATAAAATAAAATAAAATTAAAAATAATTATTAATAAAGTATTTACTCACTGGAATTCAGTTTTAATATCGACGACATACTTCGCAAAAAACACAAGCGAAAGTGAACGGCATGCTCGACTCCCCAAGCGTCAAGTTACAAAGAACGCAGTGTTGGTGGCAGTGGGGGATCGTACGACCCCTTCTCCACAACCATAACAGTGGGCCGGGGTAGGGCTTTTTGTAGGAGAAAGTCCAAATCAAAATGGCACCCACAAGACAATAGTCTCTGACCAGAGACTTTAAGACAATAGTCTCTGACCAGAGACTTTTCGAGCCGGCAAGTTTCAATGGAGGCAGTTGACGATAGAAATAAACTGAAAATCTCAAACATTGGCTATTAAGTGGACTAACAGATTATATTCCCAGAGGTCTATATTAAAAACAAAATTGAAGAAAGGAAAATGAGGTTAGCAGGCGTTAGTTTTTAGCAAGAAAAAAAAAAAAATAAAATTAAAAATAATTATTAATAAAGTATTTAATCACTGGAATTCAGTTTTAATATCGACGACATACTTCGCAAAAAACACAAGCGAAAGTGAACGGCATGCTCGACTCCCCAAGCGTCAAGTTATTCTTACTAAAATATCATTCTCTTTCGCCCTCAGAACAATAATGCGTCTTAGTGGCATTATCACCCTGCTTAGGGAGAAATGATTAAAAATATCAACTCGAGGTACGAAGAGTAAGAAACTGTGGAGAGCTATGATCTTCCACGTACTGAAGGAGCATGACGCATAAAAGATGAAAATATAATGATATGTTATCGGTAATTATTCAAACAGTTTATTTACTGATGATACCCATCAACTCTAATCTTAAAAAACTGTTTTCAGACGAATGATTTTGGAGTTTTATTTCATAGAAAGAAAAAGAGTGTCTATATTAAATTTAATTTTTTTTTCCATTAATTTTCAGTACAGTGTCCTCCATCAGAAGTTCTGTGTCAATGCAACTATAAATAAGAATTAAAAACTGATGGGTTATAAGAAGAAGGAATTGACAGAAATGTACTCAAAGAAAACGGTGCAAAGATCTCAAGTAAAAAATATGTATGAAAAAATGAGATATAAATTTGAAAAAAAGAATTTTCTTTTAATTAAGCAATTTTAAAAAAAAAACTTAGATCTCTGATGTCCTTTTCGGTTTCAGATGCATCTTTATTGATTATCTGGATATTGTTATTTTTTTTTTAATTGTGTTTTAGTTCTGCTTGCAGCAACTTTAGTATTTTTATCATCTGTGCGCGATCAATATTTTTTAATAAACTACATTTATACAAAACTACAGCAACGGGAAGAAATATATAAACGATTAGAAGAAGAAGAAGAAGAAGAAGAAGAAGAAGAAGAAGAAGAAGAAGAAGAGGAGGAGGAGGAGATGTAGGATGAGAAAAGAGAGAAAAGATTAAAAAAGAGGGGGAAGTAGATAGATGAAAGAAAAAAATAGATTCATTTCAGATTATGAAGGCATCACAAAAGCGAAAGGAAACGTCTGTGAAAGTGGGGTGAAAAGAAAAAGAAATGAAGATTCAGAAAAACGAAAGAAATATTATGAGTTTAAGAGAGAGAAGGATAAAGACAAAAAGAGAAAGAGAGAGAGAAAGAGAGATAGAGAGAAAGAGAGAGAGAGAGAGGGAGTGTGTATAATGGGAAGAAAATGAACAACAAAATTGGAAATAATGAAAGTATGAAACAACGAAAGTAAGGTGAAAGTAAGATTGGAAGAACAAAGAGGCGAGGGAGAGGTAAAGTTTGATAGATATGAACAGAATGAGACAGTTAAGTACAAATATAATTACACAGACACACATACACACGTATATATATATATATATATATATATATATATATATATATATATATATATATATATATATATATATATATATATATAAAGTGATTTTCCAAGCATAGCTTAGATGTGGCACAAGGCCGAAAGTAGGGGCAAGTGTGAGAATCGAACTCACTACTCAGTCGCAAGCTTCCTAACCATTACACGCTATATCAATTAGTAGTGAGTTTGATCATATGTTGATCATATGTTGGGGGGGGGGGTGTTCAATGCTTTCGGCCTTGTGCCACATCTAAGCTACGCTTGGAAAATCACAATATATAATTATAATTGATTATTAGGCGATGCATATATTTTCAGCACTATTTATTTCATCAACCTGGATAATAACCGAAGATATGGCCGGGAACAACACTTACTCACATTAACTAGTTACACAAAGCTTGTCTAACCTAATCAGGGGAGGGCTCCACAGGAAACCGCCCCGATGTGATATAGGTTGACCTAAAAGAGAAAATCATGGCTAGCCCCGTTCAAACGAACCAAGCACGCCTCTTTCACCCAACTTTCGCCGAAGACTGTCGAATGAAAGCGTTTTCTATCAGTTCTAATCTTCATCTTGAGATGATGCTCAAAGAATTGGATCAGATCCTGATTAGAAAGACGATTGCCTCGCAAGACTTCCTCCTGTCGCGTCGTCCAAATCACCATTCGGGCCGTGGTCAGCAGCGTCAGAAACACCATTCGTTTCACCCCAGAATACGGGGCGACACATTGTTACACGCGTATGCCCGATCAATTGGCACTAGCTTTTCGGGCGCGAGACGAGCCGTCAACTCGCCGACATGGTCCCATAAGGGGCGGACTCGGGGACAATGGTAGAAGGCGTGCGAAGCCGTTTCCTCTAAAGCAAGGCCACACCGTTCACAGTCTGGCAATGAAGACTTTGTTATTGAGAGGCAGCCGATTCCGAGCCAATCGCCAGGTAAGCGAAAACTCAGGGTTACTGAGATAATCCGCCACTGACCAGTAAGAGCGAAACTCATCCTCCGACACGTCGAGCTCCTCACGTAGGTAATCCTTCGCGATCCCCTCCACTAGAAGACGATAGAAGACCTTCCTATACCGAGAAAGGTCACCGAACCGAGGAACAGCCAACAAGGCCGACCGACACTCACGAAGGAAATCCGATCGATCCCGGGGTCCACGATGGCGCCCGACTTGCGAGCTGGGGGGACTGATAGTAAGGAAAGGGAACGCGTCCCTAACAATCCCCGCCATAATCGAATCTCCTGTCAATGCGCGGCGTATTAAAGCCAACCTCGAGGTAGATAAAGCTTCTATCCGCAATGAAAGTTTCTTGAACGCGTTTGCCGTTATTGACGCGCTCGTAAAAATCGTTATAGACGACCACGCAAATATTTCACTTGCGCATGTTAGGTGACCAGTAAGAGCGAAACTCATCAGATCACCAACATTGCGCGCATTTTATTTGCTTGTTTTGATCTCAACCAAATCCAACCTGACGCATGCTGAACTGTATTTTGAATGTGATGCGAAACGCTCTTCAACTAACGGCCAGTGATGCCTATTTTTGAAAGGAAGGAAATGACCGAATGTCCCAGAAACCCACGACACCCCATCTCAATAGGCATCACATGACACGTCCATTTTCCACACATTCGGCACGCAGTGACTCGTACCGGTTTTTCTTTAGTTCGTGCGCCTCCACCCTGTTCTCTTCCCAAGGGACTGTTAACTATATTAGGAAAACAATCTTTTTTGAGTTGGACCACAACACGATGTCGGGACGCTTGTCTGTCTGTGCGATGTGTATTGGACATTTTAAGGATGTCATTAGATCCAATGAAACCTTCCAATCAATGGCACCATTCAGCAGCTTCATTTTGGGGGCTCTTTGTTTTTTCTTTGCAGGGCATTCACCTTCTTTATGGAATTCGATCTTAGTTTCCTTGACTGCCACAAGCTGTTGGTTTGCTGTCTCACTTTGTGTTATTACTAGACCCCTGATCACCTCTAATACCTTGTTGTGTCGCCACGTGTACATCATGACGCAAGGTATCTCGGTCTTTTTTACACGAAAAACAGAGATCTGTATCTCTGTATCCCCACGTTTTCAGGTTTGTTTTATTTGGGAGAAGATCGTATGTAGATCGAAGAAGGATCGGCTCCATCGCAATTAATGAATTCCACGAAAGTTTAATGGGTTCAATATCATTTCAGGTTGTCCAGTTACATTGTTTAGCTTGGGTAACAGCAGTGGCTATTCTATGCTCCTCATCGAACATTTTGACTTCTTCAATCACCATACGCCTTTTCCCCTTTGCTTTCTTCTTGGAGAAGTACCTGTGCGTCGTGTTTCCTAATCCAGCCCGATTATTCTGAATCACGCCCATGATATATCTGACTCGCAGGCTGGTTCCTGCTTCTTGGGTGGCCTCTGCAGCTGACCACTTTGTACCAGATTTAATCTCTGGATGCACCCTCCGTATGCAATCATCGGCTGAGTCCCTCATCATCATATGAAGGCGTACCTTCCCAACCGTGAATTCCTCCACAAATGAATATATAGGAAGCTGCAGGTGTCCGGACTTGGTATACAACCCCACTTTCGAAAAACAAGGAGGAACTCCAAGTCACTTACGCAAATACTTATTGAACCACTTGCTCAATGCGCTCAATACGATATAATGCAGTTTCATACATTTGCAGCGGCCACAAAAGTCGGGGTAGTAGACCATGTTGATAGCACCACGCCTTCATTTTGCCGGACAGATAGGTTCTATTGATCGAAATTAGTCCCTTTAAAGCTGATTTATGAACCTCTGTACCCCGATGTCGATCAGTGAGTGGGATTGTATACAGCCGTCCGAGGCTCTTTACTGGCATTTCCTTTACTGTTTGTATCGTGTCATCACCAATTTTGAAGTGGGTTTCCTTAACAGACCCCCTGACTAATGACAGACTTCGACTTTTCTTGGGCTTTGCCTTCATTCTCGCCCATATGAAAATGATATTTTTCTAACAGATCATTTAGAAGGGACGAGAATTGTGATATCATCCATAAACGCCCTAGAAGGGGGAAGGACCAGTTGTTCTTCAGTCATCACTCCTTTGGCTGTGGTTGATGCACCTCGTAAAATCAATTCCATGGCCAAAACGAAAAGAAGCGGGGAAATCACGCAGCCCATCATGATGCCGATCTCAAGTGGTTGCCACTTGGTAGAGTAATCTTTGACGGTGAATCTCATGAAAGCTGAGTTGAAGTACTTCATTATAGTTTCCTTAATCTTGCCAGGGAAATTGAAAAAGTCAAGAGCCATTCCTATTAATTGATGTGGTACTGACCATATGCATTGGCAAGATCAAGCCATACTGCATGGAGTTCTGTTTTATTTCTTTTGGCTGATAGTATGGAGTTCCATATCATTTGTGCATGCTCCAGACAAGCAGGGAAGCCAGCTATCCCAGCCTTCTGGACAGATGTGTTTATGTAATCGTTTTCTATAAAAAAAATCTGTCATGCGACGAGCAAGGACTCCAAAAAATAGTTTTCATTCTACATTAATGAGGGATATGGGGCGAAAATTGGAAATGCTATTTGAATCCATCTCTTTAGGTATACAAATACCATCAGCCAAACACCATTCTTGTGGTACAATATTCTGCTTCCAAACCCGCTAAAGGAGGACAGTAAGTTTCCTGAGAACGCATGGGCAGTTTTTATATAGTTTATATGATATCCCATTCATTCCGGGGCACTACCAGCGCGTGCCTTTCGAGCAAAATCTCGGACTTGACTTAATTTTATCCCACTATCATCAAACATATCTGTCGGATCTTGAGGCATTGGTACATCTTTTATAAGAGGGATTGATATATCTCGCATATTATCTGAATACGTCAGCTTCAAGTGATTCTCCAGCTCCTGCTTTGGGATATCAAGCTTGCCGCTCTTTGCTTACACGAAAATTTTTTTAGCAAACGCATGCAGATTTAACAAGAAAGATCTCCGAGACTGCCGCCTTTTCCTCCGATGCTTCCTTTGATTTTCAGCTCTAGATATCACTAGAATCTTCCTTCTGATATCGTTCATGAGTTCTTGAAGGCCTTTCCTCTCATGAATTGAAGCTTCTTTAAATCGGCGTTTCAGTAATCTTTGCTCTGATCGTAACTTCCCTTTCTGGATTCGACGTCGATTTGGTCGTTTCTCCTCATTACTGATTAAACCATTCAAAGCAAACGTCGTATATTATTCTACAAAAGGAACTGATCTGTCGCCCTATGGGACCCTTAAGATTGTTTTTAAGGATAAATGAAATCTCTTTGACAAGATTTGTCCAAACAGTCTTCTGGTTACCTTTGGGCCACTAGATTCTTGGATTACTTAGGATTTCTCCAGGGTGCTGTCGCTCAATGATGGAAATATATAGTATTATATATATATATATATATATTGTATATATATATATATATATATATATATATATATATATATATATATTGTGTATATATATATATATATATTGTATATATATATTGTGTATATATATTGTGTACATATATTATATATACATGTGTATATATATACATTTTGTATATATATATATTCTCTATATATATTGTAATATATATATTGTATGCATATATATTGTGTATATATATATTGTGTACATATATTACATATACATGTTGTGTATATATATACATATTGTATATATATATTGTGTATATATTGTATATATATTGTATGTATATATATATTGTACATATATATATTGTATATATATTGTGACGTTGCACTGAGTTTACTAAACGGGGAGTGCTTCTGGCAAATCAGTGAAGTGGCAGGGAGGACCACTACGTTGGTTCATATACCACCAAACTCTTCTCCGTCTCCCGTTTTTTGTCTGTCCGGATGTGAATTTATAGGTTGGTAATTATCCAAAGTTGGATGACGGGATTTTCTCGATCCTGGTTGGCTCGGGGGTGGGGGACAATGCAACAACACTGATGGACATCAAATAATCAAAGCAAAACAATGCATGTACATATTCATACATATATTTACATAATGACAAACATTTATCAACACAACATACAACATGAATAAAAGAGCAACACAATCGTAACTATAATAAAAAAAATGTCTTTCTCTTTCTGTCATAAAGTTTATATCTATAGAGCCTGGCCAAGGCTAACGTCCTCACACAGTTCCTCTTTTCTTTTATCTTTTATATATATATATATATATATATATATATATATATATATATATGTATATATATATATATATATGTATATGTATATATATATATATATATGGGTTTCTTTCTCTTTTTTTTCCTTTCTTTTTTCTTCTTTAACACATGTGCCCTTACAGGTCTTCTCTTTCTCTTTTTTTTCTTGGAAAATAAATTTAGTCATTAGGGTTTCGTTTGTTCTATTTTTCCTTCTCTTTTTCTTTTCTAAGGCCCGTTAACCTTTGCATAGGATATAGTTTCGGAAATGGCAGTACTTATCTTATTCCCTTTTCTGAAGGGGGTTTGTCTTCTTTTCGGCGAGTTTTCTTACGGGGCTCTGGATGTGCCCCGGAGTTATGATAACTTCGACCCTGCCTCGGCGAACATCGACTCATAACTAATTTTTAACTTCCACGATTTGGCCCACGTGGGTCGCTTTTTGGCGGCAACATTGTCCTTCTCGGCTGACCTTCATACACACTAACCCAACTGCTTGCACACTATTCGCGCAGAGCGAGTGGGGATTTGTTTCTCTCTCCTCGTTCGCCTAGGGTTTGTATAGAGAGGACATGATAACATAAAAAAATACTCAGTGGAAATTTTCAGGATGCCATTTTTGATTGGTACCCGGAAATAAAATAATAATAATAATAACAATATATATATATATATATATGTATATATATATATATATATATATATATATATATATATATATATATATATATATATATAAATAAATGAGGGTCATTCAATAAATAAGGTGAATTTTTCGGTATAAGGACTTCTAATACAGATAGAAGCTTACTTTTTTTTATTTTTCAACGTAGTCTCCCAGCACTGTGCACAAGCTTCCGTATTCCTTCAGGGTAAAAAAAACTTTGGACTGATGTCTCAGCCAGTCGCTCACAACACTTTTGACTTCATCGTCACTTTTAAACTTCGTGCCTCTCGTGAACGCTTTCAAGGGACCAAACAGGTCAAAGTCTGAAGAGGCAAGGTCTGGGCTGTAAGGGGGATGAGGGAACAGTTCCCAGCCCAGCTCGTTGATGGTCTGCACCGTTTGGGCTGCTGTGTGAGGCCTTGCGTTGTTATGGTGCAAGATGACTCCTTCTGACTGATGACCCCCTGCGTTTGTCCCAACAGATAAGCTCAAAGTCCTTGCAATGTCATCCACTGTCACCCTTCTGTCAGACTGAATGAGGTCATTGACTTATTCGATCACCTCAGAAGACCTCACTTCTGTAGGCCTCCAAGGCCTGTCTTCAGCCTCAACACTGCTCCGTCTATATATATGATCTTATTTATTTTCCTCAAAAGATACTCAGTGCAAAATGTCAGGATGCTATTTCTGACCTTAGGTCTCTGATTGGTACCCAGAAAGAAATCAGTATACACCAGAAATCAAAGGAATTCAAATAATAATAATAATAATAATTTTTCATGGCTACAGGTGTAATTATCTTACAATGTTCTGCCTTTTGTCTTCTCTTTGAGCGAAAATGTAAAATTTATCTTTTAGTGTCTAGGAGTTTGAGAGATGACCGGCAATGTATATATATTTTCCCTTATCTCTAGCCTTTTGTTTAATGAATTCTTTGATAGTCCCCCTGCCAAACTGTAGTAGAAGGTCCAGCCTACCCCATAAAATTTGATAAGTATCTGTCGTTGGCGACGGAGAGTTGAACATCTTTTTAAATCACTTGTGCCATGCTCCAAAAATGTATGAAATGGTAAATGTTGTACCTTTTTTTTTCAACTATACATTTCCTGTACTTCTTCTTTACTATGATTCTAAATCCCTTTGACTCAATTTAACTTTAATTCTTTCATTTGGATTTCCCTTTTCTCTTTCCTTTTTCTTCCCTTTTTTTATATAACTCTAGATACTAAAATCTGATACTTCCCCTGGGAGTTGTCACTCTGAGTTATACTAAGTTAAAACTTAGTATATTCTACCTCACTGAACACACTACATTTTCATGAACTATTCCACCTCCGATATATCATGTTGGGCGTGCTTTTGGGCCTTTTTCCAGAGTCGTCCTGAAGCTGGTAACTTGAACATAATTACCCCTTGGCGGTCAAGGTTAAAAAGCAAATCTCTACCAATTTCAATGAATACATATAAAATTTCATACCGGGTCGGTCGTCACCCTGGTCAACAAGGGCCGCGTCCCTCAGAGAGGAACCAGTCTGAGGACGAAAAATCTGTCACTGGAACAAACTCTTCCACAAACGAAGAGACACTAGGTCACCTTAACCGGATTATTGCCAACCTTGAACCAAGTAACTCAATACCAAATCGACTAATAAAAAGAAAACGAACGAAATGGACCTGCGAAGAGTATCGATAAGTCATGGCATCATTCTTCACTGCACTCGAAAACTCAGCAAAGAACACCACCAATCAAACATAGCAAATATGGAGAAGTATGGTGGGAAATGATATAAGACCTAACCTCAATCCAAACATGATTGCTAATATCCGTAGGGACATTATGCGGAACAACAGACTCTCAAAGACAGAAATAGATAGGATAAAATTAGATATAAGACAAAATACTATGACCCATTACTCAAACTGTAATGAGATGAATGTAGAAATAAGTAATGTGACAGCGGATGAGGTAAAAACTAAAACAAATGAAATACGAAATAACCTCCCAGGAAATAAAATCAAAGACTCTATCTTAAACATAACCTGCAGTTCTCCAGACAATGTCACTGAGGATGACTCCAGGTACATTAAGTTAGAATTCCTTGAAAACCACAAACCTGAAATCACCGAAAGCGAAAAACCAGGTCATCCAAGTACTCAGCAGAGTAACTTTCATACAATTGTCAGAAAGAGACCAGCTACCTAAAATCCAGATGACGAATTCCAACAAGCACATTGTGAAAATATACAACGCTGCTCTGGAAACACTGTTAACAGATAAACCACCGGGAAACATCACTGAAGTTAACAACGTCATATACGCAACAGCGACTCGGAAGCTTGGGATCAATGCAATAAATAAAGTTAACAGACATAGAGAGCCAGCTTGGAAAGCAAAACTGTTACGAGAAATAAAAGAATTCAGATGTGAGCTCTCTATATTAGATGAGCTTACCAGAAACCCTAATATTTCCACACGCAAGTGCAAAAAGATCAAGAGGAAATACAAAATTAAATCCCTACTTGACATTCCATCAACCACGGAAATGCTGAAGTAGAAACTTCAGCTAAAGGCACAGAGAACAAGACGATACGAAAAACGTTGTAGGTTCTATCGCCAAAATAAAATATTCCAAACGGACCGTAAGAAATTTTACAGGGAAATTGGAAAAACACCTATACATGGCGAAAGGCCACCACCGATTGATAATGTACAGACATTTTGGGAAAATATTTGGAGCAGCCCGAAGGAATATAACACAAATGCAGAATGGATCCGACGTGAAGAAGAACGAATGCTGGATACACCTCTGCAAGAATGGAAAAATATATCCACAGATGATGTTAGGTACGCTCTAACGAAATCCCCAAAATGGAAATCGCCAGGAAATGACAAGGTTCCCAATTTCTGACTTTATCATCTCTCGTCTATCCACAAAATCCTTGCGAAAACATTATCAAAGCTTGTAAAAAAAACAACAAATGAAACAGACGACCCGAAAAATTATCGACCGATAACATGTCTCTCCACATCGTACAAGTTGATCACGTCTGTCCTGACGAACCGTGCTTACTCATTTTTCGAAACAAACAGAATTCTTCCGCTGGAACAGAAGGGATGCAGGAGAGGTTAATATGGCTGCAAAGATCAACTACTGATAAATAAAATGATACTGGAAAATTGCAGGGGAAGACGTAGTAATCTTAGCGCAGCGTGGATTGATTATCGTAAAGCCTTTGATAGTGTTCCACATTCTTGGATCCTTAAGACTTTGGAAATATACAAAGTCTCCTCCGTGGTATTAAATTTCCTTACGCACAGCTTGGGAATGTGGAACACCAAACTATACCATAGTCACAACAGAAGCACTGCCATATCCAACCGACTAAATATCCGACGTGGAATGTTTTGTTTGTCCTTAATCCCTCTTACGCATGAAGTGAACAACAGTAGCTATGGTTACAAAATAAATAAGAAAATATTCAATCACGTACTCTACATGGATGATCTCAAACTCTTTGCCAAAGACGACAATGAGTTGAAGGGCCTCCTCAATATTGTAAAATACTTCAGTGACGACATAGGTATGAACTTCGGATTAGATAAATGTGAAAAAGTTACATTCAAGAAAGGTTGAATTACAGAAGCACCGTTAATAAATTTAGATTTTGTTACAAAGATTAGGGAACTGGAGAATGATGAAGCTTATAAGTACCTAGGAATTAGCGAAGGAGATGGCATACAACACCTCCAAATGAAGGAGAAGGTAAGAAAGGAGTACTACAGGCGTGTACGTCTGGTACTAAATACCGAGCTAAACTAAAAAAACAGAATATCAGCCATAAACACCTTGGCTGTCCCTGTGGTGCAATACAGCTTTAACGTCCTTAACTGGACCATAGCTGAAATTAAGCGAATGGACGCCAAAACGAGAAAGCTCCTCACTTGCTACCGCATGCATCATCCTAAAGCTGATGTTGATCGCCTGTATGTGCCCAGATCCGATGGAGGCAGAGGATTAGTTCAACTAGAACTGTCCTACAAAACTACAACAATTTGCCTCCAAAGATACTTTCAAACTACAGAAGACTGGATGATGGTATGTGTCAAGGAACATGAAAGTAGTAAGCGTCTTTACTCCTTAATAGAGGAAGCCAACAAATTCAAAATGGAGTTTCAAATGGGGCAGAAATACAAGTACAGCACGGTAAACCGACTGAAGCTGCAAAATACTTAAAAAAGAAACCAAAGACAGATGCAACCGACCAGATACAGAAACAATGGCAAGATAAACCGCTTCATGGCCAGTACTCTGCCCGTACCAAACAAGCTGACGTAGACAAAAATCGTACCCATCAGTGGCTACGTAGTGAAGGGTTGAAAGCTGAAACTGAAGGTTTTATCCTTGCTGCACAGGACCAATGCTTGTTAACTAGGAATTATCAAGCACATATACTAAAATACTGTGTTAACCCAAAATGCAGATTCTGTGATAAATATCCAGAAACCATTGAACATCTTATATCAGGTTGCACGATATTGGCACCCACTGAATATAAAAACCGGCATGACAGAGTGGGCCAATATCTGCACTGGAAAATTTGCAACTTCTACGGGAAGGAAACTGAAAGAAACTGGTACGAACACCACCCAGACCCGGTTACAGAGATAGGACCTGTTACAATTCTATGGGACTACATAATACACACTGGCAGAACAATCAAAGCCAACGGCCCAGACAATGTTATTAAAGACCACAAACAAACAAAAATGCCTCCTTATTGATATGGCAGTCCCTGCAGACTGCAATGAATCTTTGAAGATATTCGAAAAGCTGTCAAAATACAAGGACTTGAAATAGAAATCTGAAAAATGTGGCATATGGGAACATCAACAATCCATGTTGTAGTTAGAGCCTTAGGATTGGTTGGAAAATATTCCAGTAGACTAATTGAAGGGATCCCTGGAAGTCCATGCCTCAAAGAGATACAAAAAATGATTCTGACAAGTACAACCCACACTTTACGAAGGGCTTTATCTATGTAATAATAATAATTATTATTTTTTTTCAGTGGAAAATGTCATGATACCATTTCTAACCTTAGGTCCCTGGGTGGGACCCGGAAAGAAATGTGTAAACGGCAGATATCAAAGGAAATAAAAAAAGATAATAATAATAATAATAATACAGTCATGAGAGCAGCTAAAGAGACTCTGACAACACACTTCTATGAAGGAAAAACAACGAAGCAGGAAACAGCAGGCTGGAAGAAACTTCAATCAGCAAACAAAAGAGAATCATCACTACGCGTTCCTCTGTCACAGAAACCCCCTCAAATTGCGCCACGTGTAAAACAATTGAAAGTTAGCCAGAACTTATTGGTCCAGACGGAAAATTACAAACATGTAATGGAAGCATACGTCTAACGTTTATTAAATCTAACATCGACCACCACAGAGGCGTACATCTGGCGTATGCAAAAATATTATCAAGACTTAATATAATCGCAAACAAGTTGGAAAATACCAAACGGGAATTTAATGAAAAAACAGGAGAGAACTAAATTCCAAGTACGGGAAATAGTCGTGTCGTAAGAGCGTGGCGCAAGAGATGAAAAATATCAAGAAAATATTTACTAGAAATCTTTGAATGAAATGAACAGAACGATGAAGAAGAAAAAGACGAAACAAGACCAACGAAACTGCCAAACTCTTTGACGAGGAAAATGTATAGATAACATGGAAGAAAACGTCATGAGAAGATAGAAGATAGAAAAGAAAATAAAGATAGACGAAAGGCCACAAATAACAAGAATGGAACATACAAGACATACAAAATTAACCCAGGATATAGAAAACAGAGCAATCAAGAACAGGTTTATGCAAAATCTTTCCCTATAGGAAATAAATGAACAAAGGTTATAGGGCAAAGGTTTGGAGCGACCCTCTGGATTTTCGCTATTATAAGCAAGTTTAAAGCCTTCTTTGGGTAGCAACCAGAGACCTAAGGTCAGAAATGGCATCCTAACATTTTCAACTGAGTATATTCCGAGGAAAATAAATAAGATCATATGTATAATTATTATTTGATTTCCTTTGATTTCTGGTGTATACGCATTTCTTTCCGGGTCCCGACCAGAGATCTAAGATCAGAAATGACATCCTAACATTTTCAACTGAATTTTTTTCGAGGAAAATAAATAAGATCATATATTATTATTATTAGTAGTAGTAGTAGTATTATGTGATTTCCTTTGATTTCTGATGTATACTTATTTCTTTCTGGGTACCAATCAGATACCTAAGATCAGAAATGGCGTCCTGAAACTTTCCACTGAATATTTTTCGAGGAAAATAAATAATATCATATAGTATTATTATTATTATTATTTGATTTCCTTTGATTTCTGGTGTATACTCATTTCTTTCCGAGTACCAACCAGAGATCTAAGGTCAGAATTCACATATTGACATTTTACACTGAGTATTTTTTGAGGAAAATAGATAAGATCATATATATATTATTAATATTATTATTATTAACTCATAATAAGTTAACATGGGTCAAGTATTTAACCCATGAGTTTATGGTGTCAAATCTTTCACAGTGGCATTACCTAAAATTTAAAATCTGCCAGCCTTAAGATTAGCATTAGTTTGTAAGGTAAGTGAGTCAAAAAGCGCTAAAATCAGAAGGAAACTTCATGTAATAATGTGTTAATTTCTTTATTATTACTATTTAGTATGTAATGACACCCTTCAGGAAGAGAAAGTCTCACTGACCCAAAATGAGCCAGTAAATTAATCATGAAAAAGGCACACAATCTTTAGTTTTTAGGCTCCAAACCTTTGGCATATAGTATAGGTCAACATTTCTCAGCCGGTGCGTCCGGTCGAACTAATGCGCCCTGAAAGGTACCCAGGTACGCCTCATGTTGACAGAAGAGTAATTCATGAATTATTTTTATATTTAAAAAAAAAATCTTTATTCTGAAAAAAGCTAGAGACATCAAGCAAATGCTTTCCATTTCTAACTCAAGTCTTTGTAATTTGATATTTTAAAATGGACGCTAAAGTTCTTAATCTTTAAGAAGGAGCGGATAATCCTTGCCCTTTTGCCTTCCTCAAGGGATTTAAACCAACCATTAACGGACCCTGTAAAAATAGCCGATTTTCATAAATCCATTTAAATGAAAACTCTGCCGCTAATTTTCATGTATAATGCCTAACATTTGAACACCTCGATGCGGTGTAATGGTTAGCAAGCTTGTCTCGCTAGAACAAACAACTGCGACTGAGTAGTGAGTTCACTCCTTACTTTCGGCCTTGTGCCACATTTAAGCTACGCTTAGAAAATCATTTGGGCGCCTCGAGGCGGTGTAATGTTTAGCAAGCTTGTCTCGCTAGAACAATTACGACTGAGTAGAGAGTTCGATCCTCACTGGGTGCCCCCTAATTTCGGCCTTGTGCCCCATCCAAGCTACGCTTGGAAAATCACTATAAGGCCTAACATTTATCACATATAAAGCCTAACATTCGAAATCTTGCCAACGCACGTGAAACACAGGTTTCAAACAAGCATACATAACTATACAATGCAATGTCTTAAAAACAATTGCTTCTTTTAGGAAACCTCTTTATTATTTTCAGATTTCATGACTAATTTTTTTTTAATTAATAATAATATAAAGTGCGCCCAGAGAAATTATAGTGCTATTCTTCAAATGCGCCCTGAAGTAAAAAGTTTTAGAAGCCGCTGCAGTCAATGGTGCCTTTGGCATAAAAATCCAAAATAACAGACAAAACAAATCAAGACAGCCAAGACGAATTGGAGAGAATGTTTTAAAAATATGAGGAGAAACTTAAACACATTTAGAAATGAAAAAGCAAAACCAATTCGAATAGAAGAACCGTCGTTGAAAAATGCAACATCAAAAATAAAAAAATAGCGTAGCAACAGCCATTGAAAAGCTTAAACAAGGTTAAGTTACAGAGAATCTGACGATTTGCAAATAGAAGTAAAAGTTCTAACACCAGAACAAACCTTACAAAGAAAACGCTACAATATTCTAAATCTGAAAAAAAAAGAAAGAAAATAAATTGAAATCCGATTAACACCCGAGAAAGATGCTGTTGAACATTTCTGGGCTAGTATCTAGGAAAACTGAAAACACCATAATGCAAACGCCGACTTTTTAAAACAAAGTGATAAGGAAAAAGCAGCAGTTATCCGAATAAGATTGGTAAAATGTATCTTCGGAAAATACACTAACAGCAACTCAGAAGTCGGGCAACAGGAAGGACTCGACAAATAATGGCAAATTTCTAGTTAAAGTACCTGCCAGTAATACACAAATATCTGACCTGTGTCTATCACAAATGCATAGAAACGTCAGAGGAATAGCCTAGTTGATGCCACTTACCTTCTTGTCAGAAATGAGGAAACCAACGGCTCTACAAACTACCGGCCAATCACACGTCTTCTTACAAAATCTTAGCATCTGTCAAATAACTAGAACCCCAAAATCTGGATAACAACCAGTGGCAAAAAAGGATATAGAAAAGCGAGCTATGGATGAAAAGATCAGCTGCTCATAAACAAGGCCATTAATGGAAAAGGTGAAAGCTAAGAAAAAGTACTCCACAATAACTTCGGCTGAATATAAGAAGGGGTTTGATTCTCTTTCAAGTAATCGACAACATCTCTTCTTTAATTGTAACCTTATTCAGAACAAACATGATGCAGTCGAATGCAACTCTTGAATTTGGTAGCAACAGGGAAACTGAGATTTCGACAAATTAATATCAGCAACGGATTCATCAAAAGGAACTTGCTCTGATCTCTCCTTTTCTGCCTTTCTCTTACTCCACTATCCTCTCTTTTGAACACCTTGGCTATGGTTATAAGACGGGTAACACAATCAACAATTTGTCTACACTGATGAATCAGCCCAGAGATAGGACAAGAACAGTGCAGGTTCGTTAAAGACACTGGAACAAGGAACGCGATATTCATGCTCAGAATTTTATCACAAAGTGCGATACAGATGCAGAAGGACGTGTACCTATGTTTTATAGACTACGCAAAAGCCTTCGACAAAATACCCCATTGTAGACGTATTGGGATGGCCAAGGATACATTCCAAAAGTTGGGTAGAGTATTGCGAGACTGGTAACAAAGAAAAGAATGCTGAACTGTTACGTGACATCTGTTCTTCTTTACGGCAGCGAATGTTGGACGATTTCCTCAAAAATGAAGAAGAGATTCGAGGCGACAGAGATGCGTTTCTACAGAACGATGGTAAGGATATAAAGAAGCGAGCGTGTGAGCAACGATGAAATCTTATAGAGGTTGCAAATAAGGAGGAAGCTTATACTTAACATCAGGAAGAAGCAGCTGAAGTTTCTGGGACACATAATGAGGAAGGAGGGCTTAAAGAATCTGATACTCACGGGTCAAATAGAGGGAAAGGGAGACAAGGGAAAACATCTCCTGACATACCTGGCGAGCTTAAGCAAGTGGATGACAGAACATGGTCTAGAGCAGTTGGCAGAAGGAAGGAACTTGTTGAGAGCTGCAAGCGATAGAGGGAGATGGAGAGCCATGATCGCCCACGTCCTGAAAGGACATGGCACATAAAAAGAAAGAAAATCTGAAGAGTTAGAAGAACTAAAGGTTAAATAAGAAGAGAAATCACTTCACCAGCAGTACCCAAAACGAGTCAAAGGTTAAGATGAAGACCGTACAGCTAGCCTAGAATCTGAGATGAAAGGAATTAGTATCGCTGCTCAGTATCGACCTCAGAAGGCTCTTAAAAGACAACAACCCAAAGTTCATGATAGGCAACAAACAACAAGATGTAGCATCTAGTTAGTCTTTGGATATTCAGAATTTGCCAAAACATGAAGGCTCAACAAAGAAACAGCATACCCCCACTGGGTAATCTGTAAGCACGATGAAATGAAATGAAAATCAAAGACAGATCCTACGAACGTAAGCCATCAGCAGTAACTGGAAACGATGAAGCTACTATTCTCTGGGATACAATCTAAGATTAGTACCAATAGACCTGATAGCGAAAGTGTTGAAAAAAAAGAACTTCTCTTCCCATTGACATGTCTGTCCTCACCAAAGAGAAACAGTTTTTTGAAAACTACAGAAAAAAAGCGAGAAAAAAAACTACTTCGTTGATTAAATAGGGAGTTCAGTTCGTAATTTCCCGTAGGTTACCCGTATCGGATGGAGTCCGGGTGGGGGTGGGGGCAGCACGGCCGAAACGTTGCGATAAAAACAACAAAGATCAGGACTATAGCCCCGCATGTAAATACTGTAAATAATAATAACGCCTCTTCCTAGAAATTCAAACAGTAGAAAAAGCACAGCGACTGTTAAAAAAAGAGATCCGAAGTCAATCTATCTAATTAAATGTACAACGAAAGAGAAAATGTGAAAGAAGGAATAAAATGATAAGCAAAATTAACAGTGAAGAATAAGAAAAGAAAAAAGATAAAAACGTGCAATAAAAACAAGCAATAAAATAATTAACAGGGAAAAAATCTAGAGGGACATTGAGACATAAATGTAGCGTATAGAAAAACACCATCAAATGAAGAAGTGGTAGATTTCTGGTATGAGATAAAGGGAAATGAATAGAATTATAAGAATGACATAGAATGGTGGATTAAGAACACTGAACAGAAGTATAGTGTCCTGGGTAAGACGATAGACTACATCTGCGTCCTGAGTAAGACGATGAACTACATCCGTGTCCAGGGTAAAACGATAAACTACCTCCGCGTCCTGGGTAAGACGATAAATTACATCTTCTTCCTGGGTAAGACGATAAATTAAATCCTCTTCCTGGGTAAAACGATAAATTACATCATTGTTCTGGGTATAACAATAAACTACATCCGCGTCCTGGGTAAGACGATAAATTACATCCTCTTCCTGGGTAAGACGATAAATTACATCATTGTCCTGGGTATAACGATAAACTACATCCGCGTCCTGGGTAAGACGATAAATTACACCCTCTTCCTGGGTAAGACGATAAATTACATCATTGTCCTGGGTATAACGATAATCTACATCCGCGTCCTGGGTATAACGATAAATTACATCCTCATCCTGGGTAAGACGATAAATTACATCCTCTTCCTGCGTAAAACGATAAATTACATCATTGTTCTGGGTATAACGATAAACTACATCCGCGTTCTGGGTATGACGATAAATTACATCTTCTTCTTGGGTAAGATGATAAATTAAATCCTCTTCCTGGGTAAGACGATAAATTACATCGTTGTCCTGGGTATAACGATAAACTACATCCGCATCCTGGGTAAGACGATAAATTACATCCTCTTCCTGGGTAAGACGATAAATTACATCATTGTCCTGGGTATAACGATAAACTACATCCGCGTTCTGGGTATGACGATAAATTACATCCTCATCCTGGGTAAGACGATAAATTACATCCTCTTCCTGCGTAAAACGATAAATTACATCATTGTCCTGGGTATAACGATAAACTACATCCGCGTTCTGGGTATGACGATAAACTACATCCGCATCCTGGGTAAGACGATAACCATCATCCGCGTAGTGAGGAAGTCGATAAACTACATCTGCGTCCTGTGGAAGACGATAAGCGACATCCAACAGCAAGGCCTTTCATCAGGAGGCTTTGAAGAGCTTGAAATCACCTCTTAATTGTTGATGTTCCCAGGTCCACCCTGACCCAGGTTGGTAGCACCTGTCAAGGTCCTAGCCATCGGTAAATAGTTACCCCCCCACAAAAGGGATCAAAACAATATGAAAGTATAAAAATAGGTTGTAATACCAGTAATACTTTTTTTTGAAAAATTATTACCAGCAGTACATATTTTAAAAGAAAAAAAATATTACCATTTTTTTGTGGAAAAAATTGTTACGAGCAATACCTTTTTGGGAAAAATTATTACCAGCAATAAAAATCTTGTCGGTATTAAATAATCTGTTGAGGTTGATATACCGTAAACCAAAACAAACCAAACAGAAGTATAGAGATAGATTAACAGGTATAGAACAACACAGACGTTAAAGAAGTAGACGCGATCAAAAAAGAAAGACCCCCCCCCCACAGGATTAATTAATTAATTAAATGCTGGTCAAATACCTTTCCATCTCTACACAACTCATCCTTGGTCTTTTGCATAAGAGTACATATTAATCCCTTGTTCCCGGTTTAGAATTGTGTTTCAGGTTCCTTCTAAAGTCTACTTCCAATCTAAATAATCAAGAACATACAAATACTCGGCGAAGAACGAGTTCACAAACAAGGAAAACAAACAATATAGGAGATATGGAATATATGGAAATAGATAACCAAAAACATAGTCATCCCTAAGATTAATTCACAAAAATAATAATAATAAAAATAAAAATAATTATTACTCAAACGGATAAACAGAACATAAGCATCATACAATGGAACTGTAGAGGTGTTAAACCAAACTATGAGGAAATCATAAAAATCCTCACGGATTACAATCCAAATGTAGTTTGTCTACAGGAGACGTTTCTCAAAGAAACGGATAATATCTCTTTTAAAGGATATGAAACGTACCATAAAATAAATGTGTCAGCAATAGGGAATAGGCCAAGTGGGGATACTTCAATACTGGTTAAAAAATCAATACCCCATAAAAAAACTACCATTAAATACAAATCGACAGGCCATAGCAGTAAAAGCTTCAGTTCATCGAACAATAATCATGTGTTCAATTTATATTCCTCCAAAACACAAACTGAATAAATCTGAAATAGAAAGGTTAATTGGCCAACTCTCCACTCCCTTTCTACTAATGGGAGATTTTAATGCACACAATAAAATGTGGGGCTGTAGGGCCCACAATCAAACTGGTAAAATTATAGAATCTATGCTGGAATCATCTGATCTATGTATTCTTAATAACCAAATGCACACATACTTACATCCAAGCACCGGATCAACATCAGCCATTGACCTGACCATATGCTCCCCATCAATGTTTATGGACTTTCAATGGAAAGTCCATGATGACCAATCCTGTAGTGACCATTCACCTATTCTCCTAAATATAGATAAGCCTATGCCAGAAGAAAGGAATCCAAAATGGCAACTACACAAGGCTAACTGGCTAAAATTCAGTGAACTCTGCTCATCCCAAATCAACATAGAAATTATCAATGAACCAGAACCAATAGTCAGTTTTACAGACAAAATAACACAGCAAGAGAAACAATACCTAAATCTTCCTTTAAACCACATACCAAAACAAAACCCTGGTTCACAGCAGAGTGCAGAGACGCAGTTAAAACCAGGAAAAAAAATGCTAAAGATTTTTTAAAACAACCCAACCGCGATCAACTTACAAAATGACAAGCAAGCTCGAGCAAAAGCACGGCGTATAATTAAAAAATCCAAAAGAGAAACTTGGCAAAACTATATCTCTAAACTAAACAACAAAACTCCAATAAATAAAACATGGGAAATAATAAGGAAAATTAATGGAAAAACATCACAAATTGGAACAGTTCATTTAACCAAAACAAATGGAGATAAATGCATTGGAAAAAAAGAAATAGCTAACCTAATAGCAACAGAATTTCAAAGAAACTCCTCAACAAATCAATACACACCCAAATTTAAAAAATATAAAAACATTGAGGAAAAAAAACAACTTATATTCACTTCTAACAATAAAGAAGAATACAATATTCTCTTTACGATGACAGAATTAAAAGACTCCATAAACAAAAGTAAAAATTCCGCAACTGGTCCAGATGAAATCCACTACCAATTTCTAAAACACCTCCCAGAAAAGTCTCTTTTAATACTTCTCCAGATTTTTAATAACATCTGGTGTTCAGACAAATTCCCAAAATTATGGCTTGAGTCTATAATCATTCCATTTCCTAAACCTGGCAAAGATCATTCCAACCCAACAAACTATCGACCCATTGCATTAACAAGCTGCATTTGCAAGACAATGGAGAGAATGGTAAATGCTCGACTTATATGGTACTTGGAGAGAAACAATCTCTTATCTAGGTACCAATGTGGACTTCGGAAAAACCAAGGGACAAATGATCAACTAGTACGGCTAGAATCCTTTATTCGAGATGGCTTAGTTCGCGGTCATCACGTGGTGTCAAAATTCTTCGATCTTGAAAAAGCCTATGACACCACTTAGAAGTATGATATCCTAAAAGACATGCACAAGATGGGAATAAAAGGAAGAATGGCTATATTTATCCAAAACTTCCTATCAGATCGAACATTTCAAGTACGAAATGGAACCACAACATCAGACACGCACAAGCAGGAGGTAGGAGTACCTCAAGGGAGCATCTTATCTGTCACATTATTTATTCTCAAAATAAATAGTATTATTAATACCATTAATACAGGAATTGAAAAATCTTTATATGTGGATGATCTCTCAATATCATACTCATCACCAAACATGCCTTCCCTTGAAAGATAAATACAAAAATCTTTAAATAAGATAGAAAAATGGACAAATTAAAATGGATTCCGTTTCTCTGAATCAAAAACTGTTTGTATGCACTTCTGCAAAAAACGAGTTTACCACCTGGATCCAGAATTAAATTTAAATGGACACATAATTCCCGTAGTCCAACAAATAAAATATCTAGGAATCATACTAGATAACAAACTCAACTTCAAAGCGCACATTGACTACCTTAAACAGAAATGTCAAAAGGCATTGAAACTTCTAAAAGTAATATCAAAACTGAACTGGGGTGCCGACCAAAAAGTAATGCTTAGAATATATAGATCGCACATTAGATCAAAACTAGACTATGGATGCATTATTTACAGTGCCGCACGTAAATCCTATCTTAAAAAACTACAAACTATTCAAAATCAAGGACTGAGATTAAGTCTCGGAGCTTTCCGGACCTCACCCAAGCAAAGTCTCTATATAGAAGCCAATGAACCACCTATATCCCTGAGATGGGAAAAATTATTCCTCCAGTATGCACTAAAATTACAATCCAACCCAAATAATCCAGCATATCAAAAAGCATACGAACCGCAATATATCCAGTTCTATAGAAATAAACCAACAGCCATTCCTTCATTTGGACTACGAATTAAAGAAGCACTAGAACAAATAAACAAAGACCCTGATAATGTAACACCAGTCACAATAAATAAAGTGGCTCTATGGACAATCTCCAAAGCTCATATAGACCTAACATTGGCACATAAGAAAAAAGATACAATTAACAAAAGTATATACAGAGAGCTAAGAGACAAATACTGTAATTATAAACCATTTTACACAGATGGATCAAAAATCCTAGATAGAATAGGTGCAGCAGTCACAAATCGACGAAATCACAAACAAACCAGGCTACCAAATAATGCTTCCATCTACACAGCTGAATTACAAGCCATAAAAATGGCACTTAAGATGATAGAAAATTCAAAAGATCGGAAATTTATAATATTTTCAGACTCCCTATCTAGTTTAACAGCAATTAAAGAACAGAACATGAATCATCCCTATATTCAAGAAATTCTAGAAACGTGTCATTATTTAATGAAGCACAAAACAATAATACTAGCCTGGATTCCTAGTCATATAGGCATCAAGGGAAATCATGAAGCTGACACACTGGCTAAAGAGGCAACGAAAATGAAAATAAACAACATCAAACTCCCATATACAGATTATAAGAACAAAATTACACAACACATCAAAAGAAAATGGCAAGCAATTTGGGACATGTTTCCAAACAATAAACTATATGAGCACCAGCCGACAATAAGGAAGGAGAACATAGAGCCATTAGCTGACCGCAGACAAGACATAGTGCTCAACAGAATAAGAATTGGTCACACGCATCTGACACACACACACCTACTCAGGGGAGAAAGTACACCTCGAAGTACCAACTGCAATCAATTTCTCACAGACAAACATATCTTGATAGAATGTAAGAAGTATAAAAAAATACGTAATAACTATTACCAGGCACAAAATCTGAACATGCTCTTCCAAAAAGTTTCTACTGGTCAAATAATGGGATATCTGAAGAAAATAAAATATTTCCAACTTCTATAGAAAACGGAGCTTGAATCTTCAACCATACAATTTATGCTTTGAATTAACCTCGAACTATTCAACTTGTGATATATAGAAAACTCTTAAACCTCACAACCACTTGAAATGATTTAAAACACTCTTAAATACAAAAAAATCCAGTTTCAGCATTAAATGACCCATAGGGGTTGATATGCCGGTAAAACAAATAAACAATCAATCAATCAACCACTAATTAAATCTTGACCTCTTGAAATCTAGAGTTATCTTAACTGCAAGAACTTCATTTCATGCCCTTTCTTACGCTAATCCAACACCACGCAGTAACCCTCTACCATGAGTGGCTCTTGGGCCTTGTATTAGGCGAACATTAGTAAATAAAAAAATCATTCTTCTTCTCATCTTCAGGACGTTGGAAATCATTGCTCTTCACTATTTCCTGTCCTTTGTAGCCCTTAATAACTTTTGTTTTTTGCTATCTCTTCCAAACCTTGCTCCGCCATCCATTCATCAAGCATGGTAATTAGTTTGTACGTTACTTTCCTCGGGCCCTCTTACCTTCAATCCGTCCTGTGAATATCAAATTTTCCTTCGTCATTATGTGTCCCAGAAATTTCGGCTGTCTCTTCCTGATTGTTAAGTATAATCGTCCTTTTTGTTGCCATTGTCTCCAGTGGTGGGATTCAACGATTTCAAGAACGGGTTCTCTCAACAACAAGTCTCAGTGGCAACGTGTTTCCTCTTTTTTCAATAGTCTATACTTAACTATATCGATATAATTTAGGAATAAAGCAAATTTTTCTTACATTTATTAAAAAATAACAAAATTAATCTGCATTACATTGCATATTATCATTTTGAAAGAAAAATAATTAAAAATGCTTTAAAATCTTTTATACGTGATTTTTCATTTTAAAGATTTCCTAATAACCACTTGATACATTATTTACATTATTCGGACTATTGTCCTTATCCTTGTCGCCATATTTATTACAACGTTTCGGCCGTTGTACGCTCCGGCCTTCTTCAGATATGTCGACAAAGATGAGGACAATAGTCCGAATAATGTAAATCATGTACATAATACCTCATCTCAGAAATATAGACAACCACTTGATTGTCATCATAGTCATTTTGCCTTTCTCTGTTGTCATCGACACTGATTTTTTTCTAATCCATGTTTTAACAAACTGGTTGGCATCCTGGCATCCCATAATTCTAAAGGGAGACCAATAAGGTTAATTGCCATCATGCTCACTTTCATTTTCCACTGCAAGGCAGCTTATTTTATCTGAGTATATAATATTAATTCTTGAAAAAAACTCATTCTGCTTCGGAAGAACGGATAGCAATCGTATTGATAATAGTTTTCGTTTTTTATACATGTTGAAGAATTACAGGATCGTGAAACTATTTTCCACAGAGTCACGAAAATCATTCATTGATGAAAATCTTTACTAAATCCATAGCTTTCCTATATAACTATCTTTAGGGAATAACTATTTCAGCAGTTCAAATTTATATTAACCTTTATTCGATCACCTGAATTTACATCTGTTATGGTCCAGGTTAGGACCCAGGAAGAACAACACAAACACAAGAGTAGAAATAACGAAGATATATTACACGGAATAATAATACAAGATGTGGAAGGTGTTAGTATGACTGTCAGTCTGGTTTGGAGTGAACTACTATCGGCTCGACTCGATTCGTCCCTCTCTCTTGAGAGGGGTAGTATACATAGTGTTAGGAAGAGTTCATTCTGTAGTTATAGGTAACGACCCATAACAACATCCCCAACCGATTATATGACTACAGTGTGTAGACAATTTACGTTATTCGGACTATTTTCCTCATCATTGTCGCGATGTTTATCACAACGTTTCGGCCGTTGGAATGTCGAACTGAACCCTTCATTTCGCTCGCTGGGGTAGACGGTTTTAGTTTCACGTGCCATGTCTAATGGGTATCAGTTATCTCCTGTTAATTCCCCTCTCAAAGTTCTCCACCGCCTTAACCAGGTATTGAACTCACACTCTTTGGGTTACTGGATCTAACTAACGCCTTTAACCACTGTGCCATATGTGATACACGCTTAGGCAACCATGTCTTTTTCGAGTCATGTCTGACTAGTCAGATTTTTCCGCGGTAGACTGGTTGCCAATCAAGGCTATAGGACCCAGTCTGTCCTGCCATACAACCATAGCTTAGAAGAGATGGATTCATATATTTCCTAGGGTATTTTCGCGTAATTGAATGCAAACGAATCCGACCGGAATTCGAACTCGGCTCTCCGATTTACTCATTGCTAGCCGATTTCCATTACACCCCAACAAAGTTACT
The DNA here is from genome assembly GCA_964036315.1 of Acanthosepion esculentum. Classification (NCBI taxonomy): domain Eukaryota; kingdom Metazoa; phylum Mollusca; class Cephalopoda; order Sepiida; family Sepiidae; genus Acanthosepion; species Acanthosepion esculentum. The sequence goes on along the minus strand of OZ038492.1, from coordinate 32,677,063 downwards.
TTGTAAACTAGATAAATTAATTCTTTTTTCTTTCTTTCATTTTCTTACTGAAACCAAGTAGTGGCATCTCTCCTCTTTCGACGCGATCAAAACGGAATAGTCCATTATTTATGAGGTATTGGCAGGAGACGGTAAACACTTGTATCTTCCATTCTTTCTTTCTTTCTTTTTCTCACTTAAACCAACTGGTGTCCCTTCCTCTCTTTTAACGTGATCAAAATGGAATAATTCATTATTTATGAAGTATTGACAGGACGCAATGGTCGTACGAACTAACTAACGAAGGTAGGGAGAAACAGAATTATTGTATAAATGCAAGTCCTAACAAGGAAAGTTCTCATAGCCTAGCATATATGCCGATTCATTCAGAAGTCTAACTCTCCAGTGTTCTTCGTTGTCCAGTATTTGAAAGAAAGATTCTCACTTTAGCCCATAGCTGGGAAAGATGGATTCATGGCTTTTTCAAGATTCATGAACGAAAGTGAGTGGCCTTGAAAGTAATCACTTTCATTTTCGTGTTCATAATCGTTGAACCACTCGCAGCGCCTTCCTTTGAGAGAGAAAAATCTCTTAAGGAACAAAGAAAAGAGGACTTAACAGTCATGTAATAACGCCCCATCCCATATGGCAATGAATGCTGGGTAATTTCATCACAGATGAAAAGAGACTTGAAGCAACGGAAATGTGGTTCTACAGATGGACCGAACATGTGAGCAACGATAAAGATTTATGAAAAATGGAAGCAAAAACGATACTTGTATTTCACACCAGAAAGAGTCAGCTGAAATTTCTAGGGCATATAATGAGAAAAGAGGGCTTAGAAAATTCAACACTCACAGGACATATTGAAGTCTAGAAAGACAGATGAAGCAGCGTATAATCGACTGTAGTTGTAAAGAAAAGAAAAGAAAAGAAAAAACTGTCAACTTATAGTAGCAACAAACGTCTGCAATAGATTTCTTCTGTTTCTCGACCGCAACACTTGTAGCCAAATCACAGTTCAAACGATAGTTCGTCGTAACAGTCCGACAGGCAACGTAGAAAGAACAAAATGTGGTCACACATCCAACCTTCGCTTCTCACCAGCAAAAACGCGTGTTCATCTACCAAGCTCAGAAAATCTAATCCCGCATAAGCGAAAAACAACAGCTTTTGTTCACCGAGAGATCTTTCTGATTGGTCACGCCATTCAGGGGAGGGAAGAACATTAGCATAGATTCTGGTCCTTAAAGTAGATTTTTGCTAACTACTTTTTGGTATTTTTTCTTCGGCAGATCGCACACAAAACACGAACTATTTTTTGAGGTAGCTGTTTATCTCTTTCACTACATCGACCGCACGAGTTCGTGTAAATGATTGGCAGAACAAAGAGTAAGAGGGATAGTGAAAAGACACGCTTTACTAAGAGCTACAAATGGCAGGAAACTGTGGAGAACCATGAACGTCCACATCATGAAGGGGTACGCAACATAGAAGAACAACTTTGGCAAAACAAAGTAAAGTTTTAAGGTTTTTTTTTTATTGAAAATCTCGATAAGTGGACAATTTGAAGTAAATTCTCCCATTAGTTGTCGAAAGGCAAAATAGGTTTTTATTCTCATCGTCTCAACTAGCATTTTATTCCTGAAGACTAAAGTTGAACCTTTGTGTTTATTTATAAATTCTTACAATTGATAGAAAGAACGTTAACAAAGTATAGATGGTCTGAATGCTTAGGCTGGACTTTCCGAAGCATGAAGAATGCAAATTAGGGCATCTTATTAAAAAAAAATGCAACAAAACTTCAATTCGCCCTGGAGTGCGTATCCGTAATTAGAAAGTTAACGGTGTTTCTATTTGTAGAAAATTCAGATCAGAGATTTACATTGAAAGTCTATCAGAGAAATGAAATGTGTCTACATTACAAAAGCTGGTTAACATTTCGTAACGGAAATACGCACCATTGCGTGTATAATACTATTACAATGAAATTTGATTACTTTAAAAATAGCCATAATCTATTTCCGCTTTCATTTTTTTCCTTGTTTTATTTTTTTTTTCGCCAGCTTCTAAATATTTTTAATCAATTCGATTATCGGCTTAACTTTTTAAATATTGTGCGGAACAGCGAAAAACGAACATCCCGTTATAGACGTTCATCAGATTACGCCCCAGAAAAATGAAATGAATTCTAAAATCTAAACCATAATTCATTGTTCCATTGTTTTGGACAAAAGCCAGGAATGGAAAGAGAGGTGTGTCGTGGGGGTGGGGATAAACATTATGATTGTTCTTTCTTTTTGTTACACACTTACTCTCTTGCTCTCTCTCTCTCACACACACACACATATATACACCTGAAATATCATATTTGCTTCATTGTTAGATCGTAAATTTCCATCGGTTTCTGGCTTTCAGAAAGGTGGCTTCATAGAAAGATGCTGAGAATTCCATGGACGGGGCGAGGAAGCAGCGTGGAGGCCTTAAACAAAGTGGCGGCGAAAGGTAGCGAGGAAGGAGGGCTTGGAAAAGTTAGCACTCATAGGTCATATCAGAGCAAGATGGCGGGATAGGTGGCAGAAGGCTTGGCAAAGGGAGAAACACTGTTGACAGTCGAGAGGGATAGAAGAGTAATGATCGACCACGTCCCGAATGGACACGACACAGAGAATAAGAAAAATCCATGTTATTCTAATTTCTGAGAAAGAGCGTGTTATCTAGAATGATCATCAATCTAAACGACACCAGCATACTCACACCCTCAGTCACGATGACTTGTGACTTCGTGCTAGCACAGCTAACGATGAACCGAGGTGTTCCGCCTACTCAATTACACTCACAAGACTTGGGTCAACCCGTGGTATGGTTTTCAGGTACTTTCCAAAGGTGCCGCACGCTGGGATCGTCCCCCATCCAAACCTATATATATATATATATATATATATATATATATATATATATATATATATATATATAAATTCAAAGGGATGCTGTAATATATATATATATATATATATATATATATAAATTCGCTTGAGGAGGAAATGGAACCAATGTCTTTAATTTAATAACAAAATTAAATTCGAAGCTTTTAGCTTCCATTTTTGAAACATGGTTATTACTGTGTAACGAAAAAAACATATTTTAAATAAGTTAATTTATAATATTAATGCTCTGTAAATTCACACTGAGCACTATTGTGTAAAAATTAAAATATCTATAAGAATACCGGATTATATATCTTACTGTTCTTTCTTTATATATATTCTTTATATATATATATATATATATATATATATATATATATATATATATATATATATATATATATATAATGATAAAATAAATCTAATGATAGAATGGAAATCTAGTAGAAGTGGTTAAATATAACGACGTCGTTTAATGTTATTTTTTTATTTGTTGAAGCAATTCAATAATATAATTAAATATAAGTATATATTATATACATATTATATACATATATTATTAAGTAGAAATCGTAAAGAGTGCAAGCGTGTCTTTCAAAGAAGCGATGTTACTATATATATACTGATAGAATGAAACAGTGCTTCTACGGATTATTTGTGGCTCTGCAAGAGTGTGCTGAACAACAGCAAATTCCTCAATACCTCCTCTATTTAATCAATTCGAAGTCCTGATATTTTCAGCAGATAAGGTTGAATGGTTTCCTCGGAAATTCTCTTCCCACTCAACACTCGATTCATTTGGAGTACCCACACCTGATTTCCCTCCCTAGAACTGAGGCTCTACTAAATGATATACGCCTAACCCCGTTAATCGCCTCAGACATCATTTCTAAATGTTAGACTCCGATAAGGCAAGCGGAGGTGACGAAATCCCAGCCGTCCTCTGAAAAAAATGTGCTCCCGAACTATTTACAGTTCTCTGTAAACTCTACAACTATTGCCTCACTGCTTTCCTGCTTTTCAGCTTGTTGGAAGTCCTCCCTCTGTGTTTCCTGTTTTTAAAAACTCTGGTGAACCTTCTGACCCCTCTAACTATCGCCCAATTAGTCTCCCACCGCTTTTCGGCAATGTATTCGAGGCTTTAATTAATGTTGAAGTGGTTAAGCCACCTACATTCTGATAAACAATATGGCTTCCGTTTTACCACCAGGTCTACCGCTGATGTTTTAACGGCCATCACTGTGTATGTATATCAAGCTCATGATAATAACAGCGAAACTCGAGCTATGGCTCTAGATATCCCGAAAGCGTTTGACAGGGTTTGGCACGCTGGTCTTCTACGTAAGTTCCAGGGCGAAGGAATTTCAGGACGATTGTTTGACTTAATCCAGTCGTTCCTACCAAATCGTGAAATGAAGGTCGTTTTGAACGGGTTCGCTTCCATATCCTTTCACACGAACGCGTGTTTTCCACAAGGGTCTTTCTTGTGTCCTACGCTGTTTCTGATTTTCATCAATGATCTTCCTTGTCATGAGTTCCCAAATAGGCAATTATGCAGATGACATTATCATTTACTCCTGTCACAACAGAAAATCCTTCAGAGCTGACAAAGTTAACCTGGTCGTTGCTCTTGAAAAGGATCTTTATTCAGTGGTTAACTGGGGCAAGAAATGGCTTGTAAATGTTAATGTCTCAATAACGAATCTGCTCTCATTTAACGATCATAGAAAAACTTTCCTATCCGCCATCAGCTGATGCTAGACTCCCCGAGAGAAATACACTGCGCCTTCTTGGCTTCCCTTTTTCAACTGACTTGAAGCGGAATGACTATATGGAATCAATAGCTTCATCTACTGCAAGGAAAGTTGGGTCACTGTGTCGTGTCTGAATGTTTTTCTCGTCGGGGCCATCTTGCACATTACAAATCTGCCATCCGTCCGTGCATTAAATACTGTTTCCATATCTGTTCTGATGCTCCTGTTACTCATCTTGAGGTTCTTGAGAAAATCCCAAAATCCAGTTTTTCCTTCACTGAGCTGTTAGAGCTAGACCACAGGAGAGATCAGAAGTCAGTCTCTGGTCGTCCAGAGTTTTTGAAGTGTACCAACATACTGTTGTATAATCCACATAGATATTCACAAAGGATCAGAGCATACTCATTGCCCAGGCATACACAAAAAAACCCTTTTAAGCACATATGAGGCTGGATAAAAAATGTATATTTCACTTACCTCCCCAAAAATCCCCAAAAAGTATCTGCAATGTAATCGATCCTGACTTGGTAACTCGACTTCAGTTACTTTCTCACCAGACGTGATGTAGCTCTCCTTTTTCTCTGGTGCCGTGACTACATAAATTTAAACGTGCTATTAGAATTGCATCAAGGACCCACCATTTTACTGTTGAAATAGTTAAATGTAACCGCCACTTGTACTCCAACAGTTTCTTCCCGCCTGTGAAACTCCCTTCCGTTTACCTCCTTCTCTGAAAACTGCAATTTTCAAAAATTAAAATTCAACATCAATCGCCATTTTGTATCTTCTCGAATCGAATCTCGTTCATCTTTTATCCTTTCACTCTCTGTAACCCCACTGCGTACTAGTGACACTCCCGCCTTGCTTGTGATGAAATGATTGAAAAAAATATAAGTAGTTTTTGTTTGTATTGGTAGCGTTTTACGGTTATATTAATAAACGTAAATGAATTTTAAAAATAAAAATAAGGAAATGAAACAAGAAATATAATAAAAAAAATAAAAAAGTAAAAAATAAAAACATAATTATTTATTGTGAAGAGTTCATGAGATTACTGAAACTAATTTAAAATTTAAAGTTAAAAATGCAAGGTGATTATTTGGTTTTTCAATTGTGAGGAACTCGGGAGAATTATATCTGTAACGTATTTGATAAGTCTTGAGATTTTCTGGACTGTAATAAAAATACAACTGAGATTGTGCTCAGTGAGACGAGAGAAGTCGTTTACTTGATATACACTAATTCTATATATATGTAATTTTGTTTGTATTGCTGGTGTTTTATGGGTGTATAAATAAAAGTAAAAAAGAAAATGAAAAATGTAAAATAAAAACATGATTATTTATTGTGAAGAGCTAGCGTGATTACTGTAACTTGAATCTTAAATTTAAAGTTAAAAATGAAAGGTAAATATTTGATTTTTCAATTGTTGTGTGGAACTCGTGAGTTGTAATCGTAGAAATTAAATTTGATCGTCAGCGTATAAATACGCGTTTATAAAATAGATTTTCTGCAACCAATGAAATCAATTTGCTGAAAGTCCAGATGAATGATGCAATATTACGAAACTCTCAGTTGATATTCGATAAGTATTGAACGTTTTTACTTATGTTTTTACAATAATAATATATGCATACAAGATACAAGAAGATATGCTGTAAATTTCTTTGGGTAAGAGACACAAATCATGCGGATATGTGGGGAAGATAACGGTTAACTGTAGACGTGAACAGATTAAATTTGTAGGGATCGAAAAAGCACCCTGCTAGGAGTCTGTTCCACCAATCATCGGTCCGTGGGAAGAAGCTGATCGAGTTGAACTTGCTTCTCACGAGTGGAATATGAAGTGGATGGGCATGGTTTGTTAAAATGTGTGTTGCATGGCGGGTCTTAGCCGTGACGGTAAGAACTGGTGGGAATAAGCAGTGTACTTTGTCTGAGTACTTTCCATAGAAATAATGATAGAGCAGTGATAGGCTTCAGACGTTTCGTCTATCATAAAGGGGTGGAAAATAATTTGTCACCCACAAGGACGCCGAGACGTTTTTGGGCTTGATACTGGAAAAGTGAAGACTGGGCTGCTCCTGTCCATATATGTGAACAGTACTCCATTTCAGGCCTGATCTCGCTCTTGTAAATGTATAGGATAAGAGGAGTCAGGTTTGGTTTGGGTTTGGTTGTTTTGTTTAACGGCATTCCAACCTTAGGGGTCATTTTATGCCGAAAATGATTTTGAGTGACTTTCATTTGGGTTTCAAAAATGTATTGCTGGAGACATTTGGTTTTCAAAAATGTATTGCTGGAGACATTTGGTTTTCAAAAATGTATTGCTGGAGACATTTGGTATTCCAAAAATGTATTGCTGGAAACATTTGGTTTTCAAAAATGTATTGCTGGAGACATTTGGTTTTCAAAAATGTATTGCTGGAGACATTTGGTTTTCAAAAATGTATTGCTGGAAACATTTGGTTTTCAAAAATGTATTGCTGGAAACATTTGGTTTTCAAAATATATTGCTGGCAACATTTGGTTTTCAAAAATGTATTGTTCGAAAATGTATTGCTGGTAATACTATTTTTCAAAAAACGTATAGCCGACAACCTTATTTTTCCAAAAACAGCCTTTCTGTTGGACATAGTTTATCGCCGTACCCAGTATGCATATGCAGTTTACCGTCATACCCATGGACGCGGATGCAGTTTACCGTCATACCCATAGATGCGGATGCAGTTTACCGTCATACCCATGGACGCGGATGCAGTTTACCGTCATACCCATGGACGCGGATGCAGTTTACCGTCATACCCATGGACGCGGATGCAGTTTACCGTCATACCCAGGACGGGAGGAGTCAAGTACTTACATGGTCGAGACGAGAATGCTTTTACAACTACATCTTGTAGTGAGAAGGAAGGAATGAGCAAGCACGTGTCTGCTATTTATAATTAATGTAATCACGTGACAGGATTACAGAAAATTGGCGGGAAATTTTGAATTGGTCACGCGCTGGAAAAGTATTTGTACGTGGGTGGATTGCAACGCCCACGTCTCTATTGACTAATTAGAAGTTGATTAGAAGTTGTCCTGAAAATCTGTATGAAGCTGAATAAAATTCAACTAGGTATGTCCAATATTTCGCTAAAAAGTGGTATACCTTGACGACAAAAGGTCCCCAAATTGATAAAACAATTTTTAACGTTTAAATATTTATGTTCTTATTAAAGAGGAAAGACCAAAGTATTTTCTGAATATTTTTTCAGATTTTTTAATCCTTCCTATAAATGTTAAAAATTTTATTAAAAAATCTTGTTTTTTTTTCGAGTCAAAAAAATTTCGTAAAATCGAACTTATCGACATTTCTGTCGAAAGATCATAGTTTGTTAGTTAAAAAATCATGAAAAATCAATTACACCTTTTTCTTTTGTTATCTTAGGAAATTTAGAATGATTAAAGTATACTTAATGTAATTTGAAAGAAACATTACTTACATTTTTAGCAGAAAATTTTTTAAGAGAGATATTTCCAACCGAGGTGGTCTATTTTGACAGGCGTTAATTGATGTATGTCAATATATTGACAACTTAAGGCAGGGAAATTTATCGGACGGTAGCGCAGAAGTGATATAATTCTTTCTAATTTTAAGTGAATCTGGTTAGTAGATTTAAAAAAAAAATTCACTTTCAAATTTTTTTTTTTTTACCTTACGTTTGAGGAAGAATTCTGCACTGAAAATAACATTTAAATTATGAAAGAAAATTAAATTTTACAAGTAAAAATAAAACAGTAAAAAAAATACATTTTTTTAAATTGAGGTTTATTATTTCAGTCATGAAATATTTTTCTGAGAATATAAAAATTACATGAAACACCATTAATTGAAACGGGTTAACTTAATGAAATGAGATTTTATTTCTTTTTATTAAGGCAGATTTTTTTCTATTTATTAATAATTATGATATGGCAGTAATGAGTTTTATTTTATTTATTAATAAAATTAACATGCTATGTTGGTTTTGACTCAACAAGTATTTAGTAGTAGCGAGCTAACTCCAGAAAATTTAAACTCCAAAAATCGTTTTAATTGATAATTTGTCGTGTGGATAATAATTCCAAAGTAATGTACAATGAATTTATGCATTCGATTTCAAACTTGAAAATTTGGGTGGACTTCCAAGGGCGTTTTTTTTTTTTTTGTAATTGTAAATAGTCGATATTTTCTTTTATCCCACTATTCGATTATATTTGAATAGAAAAAGAAAAAAAATTGAAAATAATACGACGATATTCAGAAAACTTGACAAGCGTTGTTTTGTTGTTACTGAACGAATCAAAGCCATTTCTGAAGTAAAAAAGAAAAACTTGCTTCTATCAAGGGAAACTACTCACGTGACATTATTTCAAGATGTGCATCCATACTTTCGTTGGAGACAATTTTAAATACAATTTTGGAATATTAAAAATTATTTAAAAAATTTCATTGGTTGTCAGATTTTAATAAGCTTTCAAATTTATGATCTTTAAAAAGTAGAGAACATAATATATCATTTCCATAAGGTTGCAGAAAGAACTTAATTTATAAATATATAACAACCTTTTGTCATATTGTCACTATTGTGTATTTAAAATTGAAACAAAAAATAAATTAATGTAAAAATTCATTTTTCGTCAAAAAATTTTTTTTCTTTCAGATAATAATTACCTTCGTATATATTATTCAGAAAAGCCATTAAAAACTTTCTTAATTAAATATTGTCTTAGTTTTATTGGGTTTTGTATTTTTACAATTGAGGTAAAAGTTTGGACAATCTTGGACATTTTTTTAACAAAAAAATCGATGATTTAGATTTTTCAGAGTTTTGTGCATTTAATTAAAAAAAAATTCAGGTTGCAAATAAAATCTTTTTGAGTTTTCATAAAATTAAGTTCGAGGTGGGTAACAGATATAAAAAAAAAATATTTATACCATGACTTTCAAAGAGACAAACATTTCTAAAATAAGTTCATTCATTTCTGAATAAGTTCTGAAGATTTCATTAAATTCCAACAAGTACTTAATTTTTACAAGAATTTACAAATTAATGTGTCTTTCAACTGAAAAAAAAAACAACTAAAAAAAAACGCTAAAAAGGCCTAAATTGGACATCCCTAAATTCAACATTGATAAGAAAGTGGTAGCGGGTTGCTAAAAGCTCTACTTGAGGTCTGAGTTGAGTTGAAGTCCCAAAGGACCAAAATCTTGAGACTTTCTGGGCTGTAATAAAAATAGTGTAACCCGGATATAAGAGACCCGGATATAAGAGAAATCTAGATATAAAAGAAACCCGGATATAAGAGAGATTTTCTCTGGTCCCAAATTGGAGCCTGTGTTAATAAAACAAAATAGACCAAATCCGGATATAAGAGAAACCAGGATATAAGATACTTCTTCTCCGGTCCCGACAACTCTCTTATATCCGGGTTACACTGTACAACTGAGATTGTGCTAAGTGAGACGGGGGAATTCGTTTACTTGATATACACTTATTCTGTATATATGTAATTTTGTTTGTATTGCTGGCGTTTTATGGGTGTATAAATAAAAGTAAATAAAAAAAAATGAAAAATATATAATAAAAACATGATTATTTATTGTGAAGAGCTAGCGTGATTACTGTAACTTGAATTTTAAATTTAAAGTTAAAAACGAAAGGTGAATATTTGACTTTTCAATTGTTGTGAGGAACTCGTGAGTTGTAATCGTAGAAATTAAATTTGAACGTCAGCGTATAAATACGCGTTTATAAAATAGATTTTCTGCAGTCAGTGCAGTCATTCTTGTCGAAGGTTACGATGCGGGATTCAATATTACGAAACTCTCAGTTGATATTCGATAAGTATTGAACGTTTTTACTTATATTTTAATAATAATAATAATAATATATGTATAAACATGCACGAAAAGGTGCTATAAAGTACACGATTTGAAGCCTGGTCTGTCTCTTGAAAAGGTAGAGGCTAGCAGGAGTAGGGATGTACTCGCTGGAGAGGTACAGGGAACCGACCATTAGTCCAGCATCTTTAGCGGTGGATCTTATGTACGGGGGTCCCACCTGAGGGGTCTGGGCTGCGTTTAAGTCCCAATGGACGCTCAAGACATGGGGGCTTCCTGAGGGAACACCCGTTCATCGCGATTGGTGAAAGTCAGGGTTCGATCGACGGATCACTAGTTTGGTTTTCGAAGCATTCAATGTAACCAGTCAGTTTTTCCCTCGCTGAGCTGTTAGAGCTAGACCACAGGAGAGATCAGAAGCCAGTCTCTGGTCGTCCAGAGTTTTTGAAGTGTACCAACATACTGTTGTATAATCCACATAGATATTCACAAAGGATCAGAGCATACTCATTGCCCAGGCATACACAAAAAAAACCTTTTAAGCACATATGAGGCTGGATAAAAAAATATATATTTCACTTACCTCCCCAACACCGACACATATATAATAACCTTGCTTTTCTTCTCTAGCTCCTTCCTCATTTACTTCTTCTTCTTCATTCACGTCCTCCTCCTCCTCCCCCTCCTCCCTTTCTATTACACCCAAAGTCGTGTGTTTGTTTATTTTTATGAATAATATATCGTACATTAGTTTTTTTTTCAAAATATAGCGCTGATAATTGATAAAATTCCTCCGAGGATACCCTAAGTTTGCAACCAAGATTGCGAATTCAACTGATCTTCAATTTTTAAAGTATATAAAGGGTGTTTTCGTAAGACGGGTTATATATAAAGGTGTTTCATTAAGACGGATCAAAGTCAGCAGTAAATAAATCAGTGTTATTGATGAAAATTTATTTATTTCTCTATAGGATCATGTTATTTAAGTCATGGCAGTTATGTGTGAAAAATAATATCGCCCAAATGTCCGCCAAATCATTAGATGCTTAAACTTAATTCACATTTAAAATCGGTCCAAGTTATTGGAACACCCTTATATATATATATATATATATATATATATATATATATATATATATATATATATATATATATATATATATATATATATATATATGTATGTATATATATATATATATATATATATGTGTGTGTAATTTGGCAGCAACTTTTCTTTTAAACATGTAGTATTGAATGTTAAAGACAACATAGTCTTGCATATTTTCTTTTGAATTTTCTCATATTCTCTAATGAGACTTTTTATTTGGAAATGATTTCGAAATAAGTATTGTCCATAAATTTTGACTAAAATATTGACCCTGAAGATGAACAATGATGTTCGAAAGCTCTAGGTCATCGTATGGACAATACTTATTTCGAAATCATTTTCAAATAAAAAGTCTCATTAGAGAATATGAGAAAATTCAAAAGAAAATATGCAAGACTATGTTGTCTTTAACATTCAATACTACATATATATATATATATATATATATATATATATATATATATATATATATATATATATATATATATATATATATATTCTGTACATTCCGATATGTACTTGTTCACACATAGGAAGCATGTGCGTACATGCATGTATATGCGTGTGTGTATGTGTAATCTCTCCGAGGAATCCAGGTGAACATAATAGGCTTATAATTGACTAAACACTGGCACGGTTATCAACCATTCTTTACTTTGACATGTATTTAACCATTATTTCTGTTTAATTTTAAGGAAAAGATTCAAGAAATTTTAATCTGCATTCGTGGATCTAAAAAGAACGAGCTTAATTACAGCGATAATCTAAAATCTTCATCTTCTCTACATTTTCTTTGATTGCAATATAAACGCAAGTTCTCATGCATGAATCTATTCACGAAGTAGCAATACAAGTCTGAGGTAAACTAATAGTCGTGCGTTAATGTCGAGGTGATGGAGTCTTTGCAAGTTTTCCAAAGATGATAAACGAAAATATCCGCGGGCAAATTATCAGCAGTTCATTATCTATCTATCTATCTATCTATCTATCTATCTATCTATCTATCTATCTATCTATCTATCTATCCCGGTCTGTTCATATCTATCTATCTATCTATCTATCTATCTATCTATCTATCTATCTATCCCGGTCTGTTCATATCTATCTATCTATCTATCTATCTATCTATCTATCTATCTATCTATCTATCTATCTATCTCGGTCTGTTCATATCTATCTATCTATCTATCTATCTATCTATCTATCTATCTATCTATCTATCTACTTGATGCTGTCCATATCTATCTATCTACTTGATACTGTTCATCTCTCTCTCTCTCTCTCTCTATATATATATATATATATATATACATATATAATTATGTTTCTAACTATCTATATATCTATTTAAGTCAGTCTGATTCTATTTGTTCATGCTTATCTGTACAGTTCGCCCCTGATATAATACCTTTGCGAACAAATTGGCAATTATTCGCTGAATCCTTCTTGAATCTATCTATCTACTTGATGCTGTTCACATCTATCTATCTATCTATCTATCTATCTATCTATCTATCTATCTATGTATAATTCTGTTTCTAAGTATCTATCTATATATCTATCAAAGTCGGTCTGATCCTATTTGTCTGTTCATACTTATCTGTACACTTCGTCCCTGATATAAACCTTTGCGAACAAGTTGGCAATTATCATTCGCTGAATCCTTCTTAGTCAAATTACTTCAAGTAGAAAATGTATCAGCTGTCTAAATTGGATTGAAATTGAGCCGACCGTTGGCGTGTGCGAAGTGTGTGTGTGTGTGTGAAAGAGAGAGAGAGAGAGCGAGAGAGATAGTGTGTGAGAGAACGTGAGAGAGAAAGTGAGAGAGAGAGTTAACTAAAACAGTGAGTGAAATAGATAACGAGTTAAAGAAAGTGAAGTTGCGAGAGCCGACGAGATTAAGGGGCTATATCTTTAGTCAGGTATTTGAACCACGGCGCTGATTCTCATAGAGCGATCCGTTGTCAGTACAAACTTTCATTCAGAAATAAACGTTAGGTTTTTTGTTTTCAGATTTTATCCTAATTTCTTTTTGAATGTATTTTCTTATTACGAGTTGATTTTCTTTCGTTTGCAATTTCAGCGTAACAATGCCGGACTTCTTTTTTATTTATTAAATCTCTTGTTCTGTTCTTGTATTTACTTCAGACATGTTTTGTCTGTAATTTTGTATACTCTGAGTTTCATTTAGCAATTTTTTTCTGTCCGTATTTGTGATTTTAGAATTGGTTTTCCTTTCTGTTCTTTTTTTTTATTGTTTGAAGAGTAGAGAAATGTAACTGAAAAGTATTTAAGAAATTGCAAATGGCCGATACAGTTCGGCCCACTGTTACAAAAATATGTTTTCTGGTGTGTTGTAAAAACAGACACTCTCCGCTAAAAAAAAAGAGACCCCAATATAGGTAGCAAATGAGAACCCATAAAGAATAAACTAGTCAAATAATGCTTCGACGAAAGAACAAAAGAAGAAAAAAACAAGAAAAACAAGCAACCAGAAGAAAAAGTAAAAAACCAGAAATGTGAAAAGAAAACGAAAAAAAGACCATACAGTTGGCAGGGAATTTTCCTTTTCATGCAAACCCCGCCAAAATGTCTAAATAGTGTTCTGATATTGTACGGACCGAAAATCTTAATTCCTACTTACATTATTTATATTATTCAGACTGTTAACCTCATCTTCATTGACATATTTACAACATTTCTTCTGTTGTACGCTCCGGCCTTCTTCAGGTGATTTGAATTTCTAACCGAACCCGGGGTAGATTGTTCTAATTCCACAAGGACACATGGCCCAGTGGATAAAGACGTTGGTTGTATCCATTGATTAGGCGCAAAGAGTTCAATACCAGGTCACAGCAGTGGTGAACCAAACTTGGCGTGTTGAGTTAAAGAGATATAACTGAGTCATCCGGAAGAGGCATGACACGTGGAACTAGAACAATATACCACGAGAGACGAAATAAAGGGTTCGGTTCGAAATTCAAATCACCTGAAGAAGGCCGGAGCGTACAACGGTCGAAACGTTGTGAATATGGCAAAGAAGATAAGGATAACAGTGCGAATAATGTAAATAGTGTAAGTAATCAAAATACCTCATTTCAGAGATATAAACAGATATCTGAATTTTTCCAACAATTCCTTGACGCAAAGAAGACAAGTCGTACAATTTCCCAGACCTTTCTCTTTTTGTCTTAATACCCTGTAGACATATCAGCTTCTCCAAGCTGATATGTCTACAGGGTATTTGCTGTTCTGAAGGGTATATCAGATGCGGATTCGTTTACTTTTCGTCTATGGTTTGGGTCGCCACTTTTAGACAGTGTTTTAGATCATCGTGCGATCCTCTTTTTTATTTTTACTCTCTAGCGCAGCGTCTCTCAACCGGGGTTCTCCGGACCCCTAACTTCGGCAAAAGGTTTGCAACGGTTCCGCCCGAAGATTGCGTCTAACATGAAACAGCCTGTCGCCTCTGAGTGTTGACTTCTATATTCACTTCTCTCTCTCTCTCTCTCTCTCTCTCTCTCTATATATATATATATATATATATACGTATATTGTCATCCACAGACAGACTGTTTCGCTGTATCACAGCTCATCAGTGTGCCTAGATATCCGTTTGTCTCAAGCCGGGATCGAGACCCAACTGATGTGACATCAGTCGGAGATTTTACCCTTGAGCTCACAGCGAGAAAGCGGATTTTTTTACGTACTTATTCTTCGAATAAACACGCCAATGACCAAGTGGGGTAAATTCATAGAAGGACTTTGCAGTATTAGCAGTAGTAGTCATTGTTTACAAATTCGATAGTGCTCGACCGGAATAAAATTTTCCGGGGGCGTGTGTGTGAGTATATATATATATATATATATATATATATATATATATATATATATATATATATATATATATATATATATATATATATACAATTTAGCTCTTGAAAATATATTTTCAATTGAGCACTGTTGAATGACAACCTAATTCTTAAAACAACAGCCACCTGCGTTAATACGAAGCTCTTCACTAAAATGAATGGAGCACTATGGCTGGTTTGTTTACATTTGTAAAAACAATAAGCTAGATTTGGCTGACTCAGTGGTAGAGACTCTGACTGACACCAAATTGGTTGGGTTTCAATCCTGGCTTGAGGCATTCAGAAGTCTAGTCGCACTGAGGAGCTGTGATACAGCGAAACAGTATTGTCTGCGAATGACATATATATATATATATATATATATATATTTATTTTTGTCATCCACAAACAGACTGTTTCGCTGTTTAACAGCTCATCAGTGTGGCTAGACGTCCGGTTGCCTCTAGCTAGGATCGAAACCCGACTAAATTTGCGTCAGTCCGAACTTCTAACCGCTAACGGTACGGAATGAAGGTGAATTTTAGCGTGTTTATTTTTAGATTAGGATAAACACACAGTGACTGAGAGTGACTCAATTCTGTCGAAGAGTCGTGTAGTATTAGCATAAATAGTCACTGTTTACAAATTCACACCCCAAACCAGAGGGCTCAACCGAAATTAATTTTTCATATATATATGTCATTATATATATATATATATATATATTTCGTACTTATGAACACTAATGAGTATGTCCCAATCCTCATAACTACGTTGGACATTATTGTAATTGGAGGTAATATGCTGTCTATTTCACCACTAACAGTGGTTTACCTACTTCATGCCGCTGGCGAGTATTGTATTTTGTTGATGTTATAAAGAATACCATTTTCATTTCCGACTCCGTTCTGGTTATTCCTCATTCAGTAACCCTTTCTAGGTTACAACAATATATATGCATGCACATTGTTTGTTTCTTGATTTTGTCGACTGCACAGTATAGCTGGCACCGTCTTTTAGAAAAAGAGCACCATGATGCAATTTATTCCGCCAGAAATTTGGAAACGGCATGCTCTAATGATTGGCATTCGCACTGGAAGCTCCAATTTGAACATCTCAGTGTGTTTGGGTGTCAAGCTGAGGACAGTGCAGAGAATTTGGAAAGAGTTGGATGAGTCTAATAGTGATTACGAAGATGTTTGGAGTGATCACTAGTGATGGCGATGTTATGCCTCCATTCATCTTCCCACGGAGACCTAAATCGTGCCTTGAGGAGATAGTGCTGCCCTGGGTCAAGAGGCTGGCTGCTGAAAGTCTGTGTCTGGCAACAGGACTCTGCACCAAGCCACACAAGCAGGAGAACCCAGTCATGACTGTCAGACAATTTCAACAACCGCATCACTCCTTACATCTGGCCACCTAACTCCACAGATTGCAACCCCCTTGATTATTATGTGTGGGGCGCAGTTTTAACAAAACTCCTTATAACACAAAGATGAAGTGAAGGTAAG
>OZ038492.1:32580061-32655061 GCA_964036315.1 Acanthosepion esculentum | reverse complement strand
ATACTTATAAGACTACTACTACTACTATACTACTAATATATATATATATATATATATATATATATATATATATATAATATTATATATATAATATTATATATATAATATTATATATATATAATATTTATATAATATAATATATAATACATAATATAATATATGTATAATATATATATAATATATAATATAATGTATACGCACACACACACACACACACACACACACACATATATATATATATATATATATATATATATATATATATATATATATATATATATATATATATATATATATATTGAACTTTATTTCAATCCTTCATTAACTTCCAGTATTTACCTTTGATTAATTATTGATGATCATATCATTTTCATTTAGGATCAATTTCTTCAGATTCTTCTGTTAAGCCTGGAGAGTAATTGCACATTCTTATTGCTCAAAGTAGAATCAAATGGCGTTATAAAAAGCCTCGACGAATTCCAGCAAGATATTTTTGTATTATTTCTAAGATACAACGTTTCAAAGCTCAATCTAACAATTGGACAATTTTGCAGTTACACCCGGTATCTCCAGAAAAGAAAATACTTGTACGAATGTAGGAAAATTGAATAAGAAGCTTAATCACAGTAACTTTCAGTCCTCTTTACTAATTTTTTTTTATATATGTTGATTTTCTAAACCTAGCTTAGATGTGGCACAAGGCCGAAAGTATGGGGCACCCATTAAGGATCGAACTCACAATTCAGTCGTAACTGTTTTAGCGGGACAAGCTTGCTAACCATTACAATTCTGTAAAATTACAGAAAATGTGGCACAAGGCCTAAAAAAGGGGATGGGGAAAAAGGACGGTCTTCATCTGTCTTAATTTTAAACTTAGCTAGCCACAAGCAGTGACCCAAGCATACTAACGATATTTCTAACACCAAAACAACACATTCTTACTAACCTTTCTTACGACATCCACCATAATACCTCATTGTCTCAATGAAAATCCTAAATAGTCCCCATATGTACAAATCGTCGTATGTGTGTATGTGGGGGGGGGGAAATAAAACAACAAATTAAAAAGATCCCCAATCAGTATATACAATATGAATTAATCTACCAATCTATCTAAGCTCGCTAATCATTACACCACACCGAAGCCCCCAAAACTTTATATATATATACGTGTGTGTGTTTTTTACTTCTTATATTTCCATTTTATCTGCTTTCAGACTTCCAGATATACAATTTCCTAAGGTTGTTTCGAGTAATCACCTTGCTAAACATGAGCGGCGAAATCGTTCCCTTTAAGATTTCGCAAATTGTCTGCTTCTATGCCAAAGTTAGCATCAGCAACAAACATTTGTATAAACAGAAAATGGTTGGATTCAATGTTTAAAATTACTGTAAACAAACTGATTCTGCCAATCATGGCTGGTGTACAGAGTTCAATTCTCTCGTGGGGTTCCCAACTTTTAGGCTTTCTGTGAAAATAATTCAAGAGGACGAATATTTAGAAACTGAAGCGAACTGAAAATGAAAGGGACTCGACAGATGTCTTTTCTTGGTCCTTACCCTGTTAACCTGATTAATGACCCGCCCCAGGACATCCTCCAATCTGTAGTGAATATATAGAATGTTCCAGTAACTTGGACCGATTTTTAAATGTGAATTAAGTTTAAGCGTCAAATGTTTTTTTTCTTTTTCTCTCAGATTTAACAACTTAAGTATTTGGCAATTTCAAACATGGAAAAATAAACAATCAAACAACGTGTTAAAGTTATCGAAACCTATTACGAAAATGATTTGATCCTCATTGGGTACCCCATATTAAAAAAATCACCACAACATCACACACCGACTACATTGAACAATTACGACTGAGTAGTGAGTTCGATCCTCACTAGTTGCCCCATACTTTCGGCCTTGTACCCATATCTCAGCTACCCTTAGAAGCTTACTGGGTACCTCGAAGAGGTGTAATGGTTAGAAGGCTTGTCTCGTTTAGAAAAATTACGACTGAGTAGTGAGTTCGATCCTCAAAGGGTGCCCCATATTTTAGGCTTTGTGCCACATCTAAGCTACGCATAGCCAGCCATCTTTGGGTACCTCGACGAGGTGTAATGGTTAGCAAGCTTGTCTCGCCAGAACAATTACGACTGATTGGTGAGTTCGATCCTTACTGAGTGTGCCCCATATTAGAAAAATCACCACGACATCACATACTGACTGCATTGATTGGCTCTTGTTTTAGTAAAAAAATATCACAATTCCCGACCAACTTTTAAAGGAGATAATATTTTGTCGTTTCTCAAATTATCACAGACTTAAGTGCTTCTTTTTTTTTTTCAAGATTGCCTGAGTTTATGGCGGTTGGAATTACGAAATAGAACGATTTGAGCGTAGCAAAGTGGGATCGGCATGCTGCTTTCAAATTCCGGTCAAGTCTTTGCGTTCATTTTTTATTCCACAAATACCTTTCGGAAAGTTATGAATCCATTTCTTTTCTCACCTCCAGCTATGGGTTAAATAGCAAGGCGGATTAATTCCTCTAGACTTCTCAGTAAAGAAGGACAACTCTGAATTCAAAACCGAAGAGAAGGATGATTCAGAGGATTCGAAAAGAGATAGTTGAAAGAGGGCCTAGAGCATTTAGCAGTCACTGGGTGTACTGAAGATAAGAGAAAACATTGAGTAACCTACTTAACGAGTTAGTTTGAATGGACGGCAGAACAGAAATTGAGATCAGAAGCTTCTTGAAGCAACAAAAGACAGGAAGTTGTGGACAGCCATCCCAGCTCACTTCCTGAAAGGATATAGCCTATAAAAGATTATTTCGTGAATGATTCAGACAAGTATCTAGATATCTTCTTTTCATTGCAAACGTCGTGCCGATATACTCTTCGGCCTTCCCCATCTCAAAAGTTTACAGAACCGATATCGCAATCATTTGAAACAAGATCAACAATCTTTCATACGGAAAATTATTGTTTATTACTTCTGAACTCCGTTAAATAAGTGTTATGGTCCAGGTTCCTTGTACCACGGTGATGGTCCAAGGTAGAACCAATGAAGAATAACTCGAACACAGGTATGGAATAACACAGATATATTACAAACAGAATATGTACAAAAGAAGTAGAAGTGTTAGTAATAACAATCAGGTTAGGTTAGAGAGAACTATGTTGTCTCAACCAGTATCACTATTCCAATGTCTGACAGTAATCGTCTGATACGACTCTGTGACTGACTGACTCACACACTCTGTGTTGATGTTTAACAACACTCCCACGTGTGTCGAATGTGGCACAAGGCCGGTTTAATGTGGGCTTACCGAGCCCGTAGGCTCGGCCAAAAATATACCCATTAGAACCCGTATACACGGGTTCAGGGACTGCCTACCTCCCCGGACGGCACTTTGCCCTGCGGCAAAGCCCCGTCCGAATTCCTCTCGCCGAGGCGGAGAGTTCGACAGCAGAGAACAGTCTAAACGACTGTTCCAACACACACTCTGTGTCGATGTTTAACAACACGCCCACGTGTGTCGAATGTGGCACAAGGCCGGTTTAATGTGGGCTTATCCGAGCCCGTTGGCTCGGGCAACACACACTCTGTGTCTGCTGCTTCCTCTTGAGGAGCAGTATTTATGGTGTACGGAATAGTCCATTATCTATTATGGGTAAGTTCCCATAACAATAAGCATCAGCCACAAGGTTATGTCTCTTTGGGGACTTTGAAATTTTTTCTTATTTTTGCGAGTATGTGAGGGAATTTCACTTTACCCTTACGGTTAGAGCGTTTATATAACTAGCTCTTATTTGGTAATCTTGCTCCTAAGTTCAGCTGGGTTGACTTTCTGTTTAGATGTCGGCGCGGCCACTGATATCCTTCGAGGCTAGATTCTGCACTTGGTGGTTGAAATTGCCTTTTAGGTCCGCCCTAGCTCTTTTGAGGTTCTGTTGTGACATCGAGTGCAAAGTTTACTTTTGTATCGCCCCGGATGAATCCAGGACATATTGGGGTCACTAGAGATCAACTCTTCTTAGATCAAAGATGGACATTAAATTCAATTCAGAACTTCGGTATCTCATTGATTTAATCACATACTACGAAATGATGAAAGATATATACTCGTAAGGAGTTTGTATTCTTTTCAGGGTGAATATTTTTGCTTTCGTTTTCAGCGCAAGTATATCAAGTACTCTAAGAGTTAAGAGTAAGTAATGGCAAGATGTCCGTATATTAAGGTTATTAGCGAATCCCTGTTGCAGACACCTGCTCAGGCACATAGGTGTTTTTTTTCAACACTCACTGAGCCTGTGGTTTATGCTGCAACTATACTGAGCTTATACTTAGTTTTAATTATTGCAAAAGAACGCAGAATCTTAAGTGATTAAAAGGTTGGACAAGGTCAGTACAATCACAGCCATTGACGGCTTAAGAACATTCCCATCTACCAAATTTCACTCACAATGATTTGGTCAACACATATGATTTTCAAGGACTTCAGTTTTTACGGTCCGAACTCACTGATTCCAATTTGATAAGTAGAAGCTCGCTTGAGAAGATACGGTACTGTAAGCAATGTCAGAGGTCATATCATCCTGACAGATATGATTCGGCTAATAATGACCACGCCAGTGACTTATCATCAGTCTACTCGATTTGTTTGCAGTATAGACAGTGTTTAATTATCTTGTCATTGGATCAAGGCTGTCTGATGCTGGTAGCCTATATTGTCTTACTTTTACTTGACTTGTATCGGTTTTCACCCTGGTCGGGTTGAACCGGCTTCCGCCCGAACAAGTACAGCATCTCGGACCATCGCTGCCCACGCCGGCCGATCCTGAGCCAGGTCACACGAAATGGGGAGCCACTCGCGATTCCACCATCGAAGACCAACTACTAGGACGCCCTAGCATTATTCGTATTCTTGTTAGTTGTATCGCTCATAAAAGAAGATTCATTGGGATTTGATTAAAGGAAGGGTCCCAAGTCCTACCCGGGGAAAAGAAACGCCCTGTTTGCCTCAGATTTCCGCAGACGTATTGACAGAGCGACCCGAGGTGTATATTGTGTTACGCTAGGTATAAATGCTTATAAAGAATCGCGAGGGTATTATCGGGTTTTTGTTGATTGTAAAATAAAAAATCAACACCATCACTTGACAAGACACCAGAAGTCTTGAAACAAAATGGCTATTTTTGTAGTGATGTTATAACATACTTACGTTATAATTTTTAAGTAAATATTATTCGCTCTATTTTGTATTGAGCACTTTTTTAATAAAATAATAGTGTTTTTGGTTACTGGAATTATATTCCATCTATACCAACCTTGTATCCGGATATATATATATATAAGTGAACATTGAAGTCAACACTTAGAGGTGACAGTCTGTTTCATGCTAGACGCAATCGTGCTCTGTGTATAATAAACAGTATTAAACAACATTTACCGGCCTGAATGTCCGAGAAATTTTCATAGAAAATATTCATCCTCCGAATTTTTCTATGAAAATTTCTCGGACATTCAGGCCAGTAAATGTTGTTTAATACTGTTTATTATAAACAGAGCATTTACTTAAATATTTGTATCTATAAAAAGAATGTTAAACATAAAAATGACTTAAAATAATCGTCGGACTTTGTCCATTTCATAATTTGTGACGTCATTTATTTACATTTGATACGCCATGAACAGATATGAATGTACGTGAAAGATTCATGGAAGATTGAAGTTTATAAGCAGTAAATTCGACCGTACCAACCGAGCGATCCACTGTGGCCGAATCGGTCAAAAGGCAAGTCAGGCTATGTGACGTTTCCGTATAGGATAAAGGTTCAAATCCTGTCCGAGGACGAATATTTTCTATGAAAATTTCTCGGACATTCCGGCCGGTAAATGTTACGTAATACTGTTTATTATAAAAAGAGCATTTACTTAAATATTTGTATCTATAAAAAGAATGTTAAACATAAAAATGTCTTAAAATATATATATATATTGTGGTAAATTTAACTATATTGTCGACATGGAAAACAAAAAACGAACTCTTAGTATAAAGGAAATTGCCATTATCTAGAAAGAGGCTTACGCTGGAGCGGTTCTCTTTTTTAAATTTGGGATTTAATGTAAATATAACAAAAAACATTTCGCTTTCATTGTTTGCCTTGATAAAGTCGGAAGACGAAACACGTCGGCAAAAACAAAGAATTTTTTCCAATTGTTCTTTTTTATACCAGTTTGTCTTATCCACAGAATTATTCTGGGAAATTTAACTAATATATATATATATTAAACACTTAATATATTAATATATTTAACTTAATATATATATATTAAACACTTTATATATATATAAGTTTCATTCAAAACAACTGACAAGGTACAGCGGTGAAGTGTTTAATTTTCTTGTGTTCTTATAATTATCTTTTCTGGACATAATTTTCTACATAATTTATGTACAGAAAATAAGAAAATTTTAAGAACACAAGAAAAATTAAAAAAAACTAAACCGCTGTATAATGAATCTTTATATAAAAGAGAGGTTGCTGTCCAAATACACAATATATATATAAAGTTAAATCTGAATGGTTTTATATTGCTAGCACTATGAACACTTCCAACGATCGTTGATATAAGCACCTATCTTCTTTTACTGATGCTACTTATAAAAATAGAACTTAACTTTCAAAATATTTTTGGAAGTTGAAAAAAATAAAATAAAACCCCTAAAGTTAAATGGAAAATTTTAAAACTAGCTAGATCCTGATATGAACCTTGTTTCCTGTGTTTACAGGAGAAAATACAAATAATCAGATTTTGAAATAGGGACGAGTTGTTGAATCAAAGATTTGAACTGTCAGTTAATTGCAAGGATATTTCGACTTTGACCTTACAATCTTGCTGAACTTTAAAATTCAGTAATCACTTTTTCTATGATGAATAACTTTGTGGTAAACATTTTAAACTTATCCTTGGAAATTTTTTTTTGACGTAGTACAGTATGTACATTATTCCGCTAATATTACTCGTAATATTTTAGACGTATATACGTTAGGTTTAAGTTTTAATTTTGTCTATTGTTTTGTTTTATTAATCCTACATATAAAAACTCTTTGTTAACTGTTATACTCTATTAAATATAATGGTATATAACTTATTATCTTATTATTTCATTTATATGATTTATTCATATGATCTATGTACCTTTTAAGTTTTGGTTAGTTCATTTATTTATTTTACTATTTTGATTTAATTTTCTATTTTGATAAATTTTTCCTAATTTTTTTCTTTTATTTCTTAAAGAGTCTTTTTATTTACATACTATTAAATAATTATTGTTGGATTATTGCGAAAATGTCAACTGTACGTTTGTCGTTACATTGTATCAAAATTCTGTTTCAAATAGAACATGTGTATCCGTTGAATTTTGAATCGATGTTTTATGACATTTTACTATTTTGATTGGTTGAACCGATTATCAATATCTTGTCTAGCTTTTTTACATTTCTATATTCTTATATTTATCATTCTCTCCTCTTCTTTTTCTTCGAAGAAGACACTAGATCTTTCTCGCTTCTTTTTCTTGTGTTTTTCTTTCCTTCTCGCTCTTCTTATTCTCTTTATTCTTTTTTGTTGAGACTATATCTTTCTTTTCTTTTTTTTTGACTATATCTTGTGTCTTTCTTTTTTCTTTTTAAAGAAGATTATATCTTATGTCTTTCTTTCTTATTTTCTTTTTTCGCGGGAAAAGAGATTGCTTGTAAGTAAATATTAAAAATTGTAATAGCCCTCATTTACCACCGCCTGATGAGATGCAATGGAATGCATTGAAACGTGAATGCATTTATGTAGCGGTTACGTATGTTCGAATGTAATATCCTATAATAAATATTTATCGCTCTACTGTTGTATTGAGCCCTATTTTTAAATTAATGCTATGAACGTTTGAATTTATATTTCATTCGTTCTCATTTCATTTGGCTATATATATATATATATATATATATATATATATATATATATATATATATATATATATATATATATATATATTACGTCAAATGTTGTTAAAGTGGGCATTTCACATTTGAAGAAGACGTCGCCTCTTTTCAGAACAGGCCTCATCTATTCTACTTTCAGTGCTAGTTCTTTCAGATATACGCGATGTACTTTCTTACGCTAAGTAATTTTTGACAATACATTCTTATATATGACCGCGTCTTTACCTACCGCCTCGCCTGTAATGGGCATGCCGGATTCGGGGACCGGTAGGGATAATCCTCCGGTTGGCCAAAAGACCACATTCCCCAAAGAGCCTTCGCCCGCTGCTAGTGCAGTTGCAGAGAAGGGGGATGGCTAGTTGCTGGTAGGGCCAGAGGGAAGCGCCAGACAGCGGGTCCTCAGTCCCCTGAAGCCCCAAGGACCAAAGGCACGTACAGCCCCACTCCCTTTGGAAACGTTAAGCGCGATGCTCCGGCCTCTCAACTGACTCTAAAGGAACAACAACAGAAATACGATCCCGGCTATGAGAAAACAGAAAAAATCAAAGAACTTAAAAAGAAATTAGACACCCAGAAAAAGCAACTAGACCCTATTCCTTCAGCGTCCTCTACCCGGTCCTCCCATTCACCCAAGAAACGACCAGCCTCCTTGACATCACCAGCCAAGTACCTTCGCCTCAGTAGAGATCCCAGCCCTTATAGTCACAGATCATTCTATACCCCTCTCCACACACCCAGTCCTTCCCCCAGTAAAAAAGACCCTCCCACACCACTCTGCATACCCCCAGTCCAACCCCCGTGAAAAAAGAAGAAATGCCTCCACCCTCCTCCAAACGCAAAAGAAGCCCCAATCAGGAGTTTAAAGACAAAAAAAAAATTAAAAAAACAGATTTTCAATTTGGGAGAGGATGTTTGCCGCATCTCCCCGGCTCAGGCGGAAAGGGCCAGATACTATGGAAATGGCATAAAAGACTTACGATATCTCCTTTCAATAAAGCAGTTTGCAGACATCGATGTGGAAGTACCACAAAATTTCCCCCTGGCCCAAAGGTTTCTCACAGTGATTAGAACCGGCTCTGGAGCCAAACAAATTTGGGCGATGTTGGACGAGGCCATCATGTCCAACAAGATGGCCTTGCCAATAGCAATTGTACAAAATCAGCAGTTGAAAACCTTAAAACAATTTTGTGCAGGGCGGGTCCCAGTTTTAGTTCACCCCTCCCTGTATAGAGCACTTAAACTGACTTTCCCCTGGGATATCGGCGGAATCTCCCAAGACGGTATCATCAAGACTGAGATGGGCCATGGGTCTATGGGAGAGGCTGTTGGTATCCTTACCCCGACCATGTTTAAACCAGTAGCGCAACCCTAATCTGTTTTCAGCATGGCATTCTGGTTAGCAAGTATAAATGTCCGGGGCCTGAGGTCCGATTCTCGTAAGGCGAGGCTCTCTCGCGACCATCAGCGCCTTGGGGTGAATGTTTGTTGTGTGCAAGAGACCTGATTTTCTTCTCATGACCATGAGGACTTGCTGTCTAAGGGGTTCGCATTTTATTCAGCATGTTTTGATGGGTCGTTTCTCGTATTTTTTATGCATATCTACTGTATATGTTACATTCATTCTTTGAATTTCTGTGCATTTTTTGTTGAACCATTTCTTTTTAGCAGTTCTTCCTAATTTTGTTTGTACAGAGTCCTATATTCTGTGCCGTATTTTCTTTGTTTCCTGTCGATAATTCCATGCCATCCATTCTTTTTTCATTTGTTTATTGTTTGGTGGGATGATCTCGACTGTCGACGTTACTAAATCTTCCCTTATTGTGTACCACGTCGAGTTTTCATTCTCATTTTTTCCATTGTATCTACTTTTAACGCTTGCACATATAGTTATATTATTATTCGAATTTGCTGTTGAAAACCGAGCCAACTGGTGAAACATCTGCTACCGACGTATAACTAACTTTGAAAAGAATCATCTAAACCATCCGAGAGAATTAAGAAGCAACACTAAATCTCGGGCTAATATATCAGCCCATATGACGATCAACCCTTCAGCATGTCCCTCGGATGGATTTGTTTGCAAATCCTGTGCAGGATTGTTGTCTGCTACGTAACATAAACATAAAAACTGAACTGACAGGAAACTCATACATCGAAAACGACGGGAGAGTCTACCATATATATATATATATATATATATATATATATATATATATATATATATATATATATATATATGATGTTTGTTTATTTTAATTTTAATTCTCTCAAATTAAAGAATCAATTCCGTTAATTTGAGAGGATTAAAATATATCTGTCCAGATTATTCCACCAAACATGCTTGAATGAAGATATGCAAGAATATGCAAATTATTCATAGACACAATTCTGATGAACTTGTTATACATTAAATTACATTATATCACATATATGAATATGTGATGTTGTTATTATTATAATCATTATTAATAATAATATTATTATGTATAGTTAAGCATATAATTCATTCACGCGCGCAGACTCACACACCCGCATATATCTAAAAATAATTACGACTACAACTCACACAATATTTCAGTATAGAAGTTACACTATTGAAGTCTCGAGGACAGTCTGAATGTTATTGTAGCTGGTGATGATGATGATTTTACTGTTTGTTAAATGTTTAGCCTACAATGTCTGGTATAGTTGTCTTTATTTGGAAAAAAAAAGAAAGAAATTGGAATTAATTGATAAAAATTGTAAATTTGTTCGTATTGAAGGAGATTTATTTCTGATAGGACGAAAACCAATTAAAGAATTCTCAGAATGCCCCACATCCCAGTTGAGCGTTTTTAACCGACGCCAAAAATAATTTGCACAAAAGAAAAGAAACTGATTTCTAAATACGGCCTCGAAAATTCACTTTAATTTGCGAACTTATCTTTCGTAGCGACCGAAATTAAAGGCAAAACTGTAAATATAAAAAAAATAGTAGAACATGAACTAAATAAAAACTGAAAGACGTAAGAATGATATTAATCTGGAAAGTAAAAATTATTTTTGATTTGAAAGCCTGGGAAGAAGCCATCAGTCAGAAGATAAACAAGAAATTAGTACAGAATTACTGACGAGGAATAGACATACAATGTCCCAACAGTTAGGAACAGATTGAAAAATCAAATTCTAATTAATTTATCTAGTTTAAAAAAATAACTATGTGCGTTGGGGTATAATGGACATCGGCTAGCAATGAGTAAATCGGAGAGTCGAGTTCAAATTCCGGTTGGATTTGTTTGCATTCACTTACGTGCAAACACACTGGGAAATATATGAATCCATCTCTTCTAAGCTATGGCTGTATTGCAGGACAAACTGGGACCTATTGACTTGATTGGCAACTAGCCTACCGCGGAAAAATCTGCCTAGTCAGTCATGACTGGAAAAAGACATCGTTGCCTAATCGTGTATCACATACGACAATTTTATAAAAAGTATTAAAAAAAACCTTCAGCATGTAGTGTTTAACCCTTTGGGCCCTGCGTTCCTAAACAATTTTAACCCTTCTGCCTTTCTCCTGGGTCAAAATTCGCTAATAATTGGTATGTAATGTTTCACGGTAGATGTAAAAATAGTCTTTACCCACTGTTCAACCGGTGGCTGGGCTTTGACGTCATTTTTCTCTACCATCGATAAAGCGGTAGTCAGGGCTCAAATGGTTAATGAATAATAAAACTGTGGATATTTATCTTTACATTATGTTATTACTATTATATTACAAGCTTAGAAGACGCCCTTCGGGTGGACTTTAGGGTAACTCCTGTTAGCGCATTTGGGACTTCGGCATTTTTATCTTCAGCCTCTTATGTACGTAAATGTTATAAGAATTTAGAAATAATAAAATCATTTTATCTTTATTCGGCACCTTAATTCGGCATAATCTTTCTTCGTATATGCAACTTATCTCCGTAGTTTGTTTACATTTATCATGCGGGCAATTTTTATTTTCTTTTAAAACCACCATTCTTTATTATCCCTTCACATAAAGTCACTCTTAAAAGACATCAGGGAACCAGAACTATGTAATATTTCGAACACGTCACATCACGTGTGTAGAATAATAAGAAAAAAAACATACGGGTAACGGACCGTGTTCCGCTTAAGTTTTAATTATGGTTTAATAAGACAGTATTGCAATTGCGACGAAAAGCGAAATTAAAGTTAAACCTTTAATAAAGACTTAAAAAAAAATATTTCACTCTGTTCGATATTTAAATTTAACTTGAAATGAGTTATTTATTAATTTTTTTAATCGTGTGCAACTACAGTAGATACTACCTGTTACTTCAGGTTGTTTATGATTCGCTGAGATCAGAAAAACGGACGGACGAATACACGTACACTGCGCTTTATTTATATAGATCATTAAGTAATTGCAAATTTAGTATAGGATAAAAGGGAACTGAATATACAATAGACTACGCTCGGAATAGTCTTGCCTAATACCGCAAGAAGCTACAAAACCATTCGGCCGTGCATTGAATATTGCCAAATCATGTCTGGAGCTCCATATATCTCTGGATTCTCGATAAAATAATCACGGAAGTGTCTGTAATGTTATCGGTCCTTAACTGGCATCTCAACTTCAGTCATTTTCAACTGCCATGACGTGGTTTTCCTTTCTCTTTTCTAAAACTATTTTCGTGGCAGTTGTCCTAACGAGCCCTCCGCCCTTGGTACCTTTGACCGCGTGAATTTAGAAGTACTACAATATTGGCAAATAACTCTCATCATTTCACAGTTAAAATAACTAGATGCAACCCTAAGTTCTGTTCTCGCACTTCTCAAATCTCTTTCAGTTTATTGTTTCCGTGCCACCTATGTTCTTCAATAAATTAAATGTGACGTCAATCGCCATCTTCTGTCTTCCCGAAGCCTATTCTTTTTATTACTCTTTCTCCTCACAAAAACAATTATCTCATTATATTTCACTTCCAGTAACCCATGGCGTCTGTCTGGTATTATCATCGTGCTTAGAGTGAAATGGTTAAAAAATATCTCTTAACCCCATCTGCACCTGCCTGTGGCTCGTGTAGTGATGTCTTGTGAGTGACGGCTTAGCAATTATAAAATTCATAGAGGGAAATTTGTCAGGAGTGTCAGCATCCTGATTCGAACGTAACCTGAGGCAATGATACTTTTTAAAATAAAGTTATCTTTTTGCTACATCAGGAAATCAATGCTTTTACTTCATGTTACTACTAATGAGGCTATTAACCCTATGAGCCCTGTGTTCCTGAACAATTTCAACCCTTCTGACTGAGCGCCTAATTCAAAATTCGCAATTAATTGGTATGTCATGTTTCATGGTAGATATAAAAATCGTAACAAGTGTTTACCCACCATTCAACCGGTGGCTGGGCATTAAGTCATTTTTCTCTACCACCGTTCAACCGGTAGCTAGGAACTAAGTCATTTTCTCTACCACCGTTCAACCGGTAGCTAGACATTAAGTCATTATTCTATACCACTGTTCAACCGGTAACTAGGTATCAAGTTATTTTCTCTACCACCGTTAAACCGGTAGCTAGGCATTACGTCATTTTTCCTTACCACTGTTCAGCCGGTAGCAAAACATTACGTCATTTTTCTATACCACCGTTCAGCCGGTAGCTAGGCTTTAAGTCATTTTTATCTACCACTGTCCAACCGGTGTGTGGGCATTAGGCCATTGTTTTCTAACAAAACTCAACCGGTAACTGGGCATTCAGTCATTTTTCTCTACCACCGTTCAACCGGTAGCTAGGCTTTAAGTCATTTTTCTCTATCACTGTTCAACCGGTATCTGGGCATTAAGTCATTTTTCATTTGCCACTATCGCCGATAAAGCGGCTCAAAGGGTTAATGATGCGAAAACAATTACTTCATGAGAAATGCCTTTATTTATATTATTTACAGGCAGACTGTTGTCCTTATCTTTATTGTTGTTATCACAACGTTTCCCATGCAAATAATGTAAATAATGATAACTCCTCATTCTAGAAATTCAGGACTTCTGTTGGCTCCAGCTGCACCCGAGTTTAGTGTAGTGGAATCTTTTAAGTGACGGCTTAACAATTGTAAAGTTCAGTGAGTGAATTCTATCAGGCGTGTCACCATTCTCATCTAACACTTATAAAAACATATCAAGAATTGACAAAAAATATACTTGTTTCGATGCTGTTGAGTCTCTTTTTCTTCTCAAGAAAGAAATTAAAAGACTATTTTCGCATTGATTACGCGGTACTCATTCATTTAAGACTTGATTTGTTTAACGAAAATCTGATTGCTACACAATGACTCCAGAAATTTCAATTCTACACCATTTGTGGTAATTTTATTTTAGTTGCTGAGTCAGTCCATCGTGTAGTATGATCGATTTCTGGCACCAATATCTATGGATTATGCTGTTATTATTGTTATTATTATTATTATTATTATTATTATTATTATTATTATTATTATTATTATTATTTAACTGAAGAAAAGAAAGGACACTGTGGAATGAAGCCTGCTTGGTAGCAGGCAATTTTTTTATAATTCTATTTCCTCAGGCGATCATGTGTTGTACGATACCAGAATTCACACCAGACATCAAATATACCGAATGTGCCAGTGGATTGGACTAGCGTTAGTCCCGGCCGCCGTGTGGAGATTCATGTGAGCTAACCCCTTTGCAAGCGTGGGAAATATTTCGTTATATAAACGACTTCCTAGGGGTGTCTAGGGAATCTCTCAAACACCACAAACATAGACTGTAGAGTCAACGTGTCGGACGGGGAGAAGGTGGTGACGACGGGGACCGCCTATCCCAGACTGGTAATTGACGAAATATTGCAGTTAAGTAATGATGATCGAGTCTAGTGTTATTTAGTCGGCACATTATTATGTATGGCTCTTCACAACTTCCTTTTCTTTGATATCTGTGAACTGTCATGCGTTCTCGGAAAAGATAGTGGATTAGTTTCACAGTTTTAAATTTATAGTTATCTTCCGCGGCTGACTGCCATCCAAGTCTAGAGGGACAGTCTAACTGGTTATTTAACCTATAGGTTAAATAATGGATTAAATGGGGATATGGGTTCATGCCTTTCTCAAGAGCGTTATGTTCAATTTCCTTGTTGTCTTTATTATTATGCTAAATTTATTTACACTATTTATATTATTCGGACTATTGTCCTCATCTTTGTCGTCATATTTATCACAACGTTTCGGCCATTGTACGCTCCGGCTTTCTTCAGGTGGTTGGAATGTCGAACTGAACCCTTTATTTCGCTCGCTCCCTGGGGTAGACTGTTCTAGTTCCACCTGCCATGTCTAATGGATGTCAGTTATCAGTTATCTCCTGTATGAAATGTTATCCCACTCGTTCAGAAATGTTTTAACTGTCAACGGCACACAACCGCTTTCTCAGATCAATGATTGTAATGGTTTCGAGTAAATAAAAGCTGTAGGTGTTATAGGGGACCATCCTTCTTCGAACACTGTGAAAAAACAGGAACCACATTACTTGAAGACTTTCAACAGCAGTAACATGTAACTTGAAGAGAAAGTAATCACATAATCAAGACGGTGACGTTCAACACAACTTCAAACAGAAGATTTGTAAGGAAACTCCCATCTAGACTGGAAAGATCGATGACAGTGAGTAGGCTTGAAATAACTGTTTTAAGTGAAACATTTTCGTCAGTTGGAATTTATAAAGCATTTTCGTCAGATTGAATTTATAAAATATATTCGTCAGTTGGAATTTATAAAATATTTTCGTCAGTTGGAATTTATAAGATATATTCGTCAGTTGGAATTTATAAGATATATTCGTCAGTTGGAATTTATAAGATATATTCGTCAGTTGGAATTTATAAGATATATTCGTCAGTTGGAATTTATAAAACATTTTCGTCAGTTGGAATTTATAAAACATTTTCGTCAGTTGGAATTTATATAGCATTTTCGTCAGTTAGAATTTATAAAATATATTCGTCAGTTGGAATTTATAAAGCATTTTCGTCAGTTAGAATTTATAAAATATATTCGTCAGTTGGAATTTATAAAACATTTTCGTCAGTTGGAATTTATAAAACATTTTCGTCAGTTGGAATTTATATAGCATTTTCGTCAGTTAGAATTTATAAAATATATTCGTCAGTTGGAATTTACAAAATTCCAACTGACGATTATGCTACCTGTTCGCTATATGGCAACGTCTTATCACGCCATGACTAGACTATTAGATAGTACAAAAGTAAACGCAACAGATAGCACCAGAATTTGAACTCAGCTCCTCCGATTCTGCAGAAAAACTTTTCGCTACCCGCACATGCCATCAGCGGTTATTATAAAGAAAAACGGACAAGTTGAACATTTTGCCAATTTTTCGAAATTCACGCAAGCGAACATAAACTATTTCCATTGATAAAACTTTCATTTCCATTTTTCTTTTCTTCTTTTCAGTCCTTAATAAAAATATTACTTTCTATCAACAAGTCTGTATCATTTAACCCATTTAGTAAGATAAAGTTTTGCCCATTCATAACATTATCAGCAGCAACCCCACCCCCAAAAAAAACATTACCGAGAGACCTAGAATGGAACTGATAAAAAAGCTTTATATAATGTTTTCTTAAAATGCATAACAATATAAATAACAAACGGAATAGACACCGTCGCCGTCGATAGTTGAACATGGCTATATTTTATGAATATACTCTTCTACACTCATATCTTCGTTATTCCGTCTGGATCCACAGACATGCTAACCTTCTTCCTCTCACTTCTCCTGGTGGGTAATGCGCGCGCGTTTCACTAATGCTTACGGCGTCTACAGTATTATCATTGACTGCACTAACATTTCCTTTTACGAATCGTATAAGTTTAAAAGAATATAAAAAGAATGAAGAAGAAGAAAAAAATCTGTACAGTTTTGCATAAATGTTTAAATGCTATCTCCGTAAACATTTTAATATCTACTCTCGCTTTCTGCTTCCTTTCGTAAATTTTCTGATTTGGCGTAAATGTCGCCATGAAAATGTATATAAATTCACTGCATTATTTTTGGTACATGCGTATAAATCATCCTCAATAATTATACATGAAAATTGGTTAGATTTGGGGAAGTGGATCTGCCCGAAAGCATTTCAGCACTCCCTTATATAAGTTCTAGGCCTGACCGACATTCCATAATTTGGCCAATATTTTTTTTTCTATGAAGCGCTTCTTAGTCGGGCCGCGAAATTTACAGCACCACATAATATATGTGTGTAGATATGGAACAATGCCTAAATCGAATATAAAGCCATACAAACGGAGTAGGTATTAACGAAAAAGAATACTAATCATTGTTTGGTGTTCAAAGTTTGTTTATCCACTGGTGCCCTGAAAATGAATTCAGTATATAAAGTTGAATGTCTGTGTGTGGAATGTAGAATTCAAGCGATTCCAACGTAGAACCATGAGTGCCCCCCGCCCCACAAAAGGTGTACACAAGTTCAAACCCTAGCGGAAGGCACGTTCTCTTTATTAAGAATTTCGAGTGCACAGGCTGTTTCTCTTTGCCCCTTTTTCTTTCAGTATATCCTGTGAGTTTCAAATTCTCCAAGCCTTCCCTCCTCTTTATGTGTCTCAAAAATGTCAACTATTTCTTTCTGATTCCAAGTACAAGGATACTTTCACTTAGAATCAGAAATATGTACTCATCAACAATTAAGAAAATTGTCAATACTCACATAGAAAAGGAAGGTGTGATTTTTTTTCTCTTTTTCATGCGTTTCTATTTTATGACCGACGGCTAGGTCTTTTGAAGTCGGGTCTTCTAAGTGGCACCCATGTGACCGGAAGTGGAACAACTTCCCTTCTCAACATCCTTTCACCTTTCATTCCTATCTGCTCTCGCTCCAAATCTTCTGTAACCCCCTTGCCTTGATCGATCCACTATCTTTCTCCACATCCTCTCCTTTACCACTCCTATCTGCTCTTCCTCCAAACCTTCTGTAACCCCTTGCGTGCTAGTGGAGATGTCGATTGACGTTACACTTAAATAGTTGGAGATTGTATTTGTCAGGGAAACAGGAATAAGGAAGGGAGTTCCACAGGCGAGATGTGCGAGACATGAAGCTATTGGAGTAGAAGAGACGTCTACATCTAACAGTTTCAACGGTGAAGGGGCGGGAACGGGATGCCAGCCTCGTAGGACGTTTAAATTCATGAGGCCTAGGAACCAGCGAAAGTAGCTCCTCGTAGCAGTTACCGTGAAAGTATTTGTAAAAAAGACAGAGCGAGGCAACGTCGCGTCTGTGAGAGAGCGACTGCAGACGAGATGACAGATCAGGGCCAATTACATTGCATATCCGTCTCTGGATCTTATCAAGAACCCTGAGGCAAACAGCAGGGGCTCCAGACCATATATGGCAGCATAGTGATGATTATTGCAGCCTAAAAGGATAGGCTCTATCGGACAATGTAATGTAACTCTTTCAAGTTTGATCATATACCACTTCACCCGATGCCCAAACTTGTTCAACCCTTTAAGGAAAAAAAACTATTGGCCAGGTCATTCTATTTTAGTTTTATTACTATTACATCATTTATTTCTTCTTTCTTCCTTTCTTTCACCTTTTCCCCTTCCCTCTCTGACTAACCCCCTCTCTCTCTCTTTTATGTTTTAAAATGAATTTTATGTTCGAAAATCTGTTATTTTTTTTTACTTCCTCATCCCTTTGTTCTCTTTTGCTTTCCCTTCCTCCTCTTAATCTAGTCCGGATGAATTGTCTCCATTAATTAAGAACTTTCGGTCTGAAGAGATGAATATAAAAATATTCACAAAATAATAGATCTTTAAAGTTTTTTCTTGATATATATATATATATATATAGAGAGAGAGAGAGTCATCCACAGAGAGACTGTTTCGCAGCTCATCAGTGTGGCTAGACATTAATTTGGTTCTAGCCGAGATCGAAACCCAACTTTTTCGGCAACAGTCGGAGATTTTCCCACTAATCGATCAGTTCACGCTTGAAAGAAAAGCGAATTTTTACGTACTTACTTTCTAAATAAACACGCCGCTGACTGACAGTGTTCAATTCAGGGAAGAGCCTTGTAATATTAGTAGTAGTAGTCATTGTTTACAAATTCGCACTTATCGTCCAATAGTGCACAAGCGAATTTAAGTTTTTCGGGTGTGTATATAATATCATCCACTGTTAAACTGTTTCCCTGTTTCACAACTCATCAGTGTGGTTAGACATCCAATTGCTTCAAGCCAAGATCGAAACCCGACTGATTAAGAGAACTGGTAAAACATATCGAAACTGTTGATATGGTAATGGAGATAAAGTACGCAGAGTGAAGCCGATTGGCACAAAGTGACCTTGAACTCTGTCGCTCATGCGCACTAAGTTATAACGTTCTTGCTCGTATCCATTGTTTATAACAGTGCTTGGAAGAAAAGTGTTTAGAATGTGGTCAGCTCAACACACCCCAGAGGTTCCGACAGTGACCATGGCTTCTGCAGCAGTTTGGGGCCAAGAACAAAGCATTCCCCAGCTTCGTCAATCACCATATTTCCCAGATCTCGCCCCTTGCGACATTTTCTTCTTTCACAAAATCAAATCCCACTTGAAAGGAACAAGATTCCAAGACGTCAGGGCAATCCAACAGAATGCGACGGGACAGTTGCTAGCTATTCCCCCAAAATGAAGTTCCAGGTATCCTTCCATCAACGGAAATAATGCTGGATAAAGTGTGTGGCTTCAGCAGATGATTACTTCGAAGGAGATTAAATGCCAAATTGATATGTGTTGTAGTTTTCTTTTCATAACACCGGTTCCGATACTTTTTGATCAGCCGTCGTATATATATATATATATATATATATATATATATATATATATATATATATATATATATATATATATATATATATATATATGTCCAGATTTCTTTTTCACAAGTTCATAATATATGGCGATAAGAACTGAAGTCTTTCCCAAAGGCATTAGTTTGAAATAAACATGAACAATCCCAGACGGAATGCATGCATAATGTCCACAGTTCTATGCAAATAATTGTAGTTTTGAATTGATGGCGGAATCTGTTGATCAGAACTGTTCCGAATATATATATATATATATATATATATATATATATATATATATATATATATATATATATATATATATATTATAGGGAGTGAGAGAAAGGTGGAGAAAGGGAGAGAGTGTTATCGTGGAATGTCAAGAAAATAACCGAAATATTTTTGTTGCATGAAGCTGTTGGACCAATAAAACATTAACACTTTATGTAGCCCTTGTCAAAGTTACATTCAATACATCCTGAGTATCAAACCATTAATGTCAGTATTATAAAACTTATAAAAAATTCGGTATTAATGAGGGATTTCTAAAAATAATTTATAATCAGTCAGTTTTGTGCCATGTGTGATACACGTTGAGGTGATCATGTATCTTTCGATACATGACTGACGAGGCAGATTTTTTCCCGCAGTAGGTTGCCATTTCTTTCTGCGGTAGACCATTTGCCATCCAGGGCTTGAGTGTGCTTGGCCTTGATCACGCTAGATAACACGCTCTCTCCCAGAAACTATAACTAAGGTCTGCTCGGCATAGTTACAGTATAAAACACAGAGGGGCTGTATTAAACTACAATTCGCAATGATTTAAAAACAGTAAAATCGACCTTCGTAACCGAAACGCTCCTCTGTGGCTAAATCCGTAAAACAGGTCAGGCTATATTACGTTTCCGTGTATAATAAAGGTTCGATTCCTGTCGGAGGACGCATGTTTTCTATGAAAATTTCTCGGACATTCAGGCCGGTAAATGTCGTTAATACTGTTTATTATAAACAGAGCATTTACTTAAATATTTGTATCTATAAAAACAGAATGTTAAACATAAAAAATGTCTTAAAATAATTGTCGGACTTTGTCCATTTCATAATGTGTGAGGATATATATATATATATATATATATGCGTGTAGAGGTGAATAATTGTTATATTTATTGGGGAAAAAAGTTTGGTATCAAAGATAGACAGTTATAAACAGTGTGGACATATATATTAATACTGCATGGCGATCGTCGATTTCTCGCTTTAATTATATAGGATTGATGGATTGATTTATTTTTTTGCAATCATTTTTGGATTATTTGAAGCTGAATCATATTATAATAATAATTCTCTTTTTGCCAGTCACTACTGAATTAACAATTTTTTCAGATACACGTCCTATTATTTAACCCATAGCCGGGAGCTAGGAGATGGATTCATACGTTTGCCAAGGGGTATTTGTGCCTCTCGACTCTCCGTTTTCTCATTTCGAGTTGCTGTCTATTACACCACCGGCACACCCTAAATATATAAGCATATGCGAGAGATAATGAAAAAGTTCTTTGTCCAACAAAGCAGCAGCAGCAGCAGCAAAAAAAAAAAAAAAATACAAAAACCCCCAAAAAAGACCCAACAACAACAACAACAATAAAACAAACAAACAAATGCCTGATGTTCTGTCCTTTGGACAAATTTTGATAATTAGGTCGAGCCGAAAAGTATTCCCTCCCAAAATTCGTATCTTCTAAAGTCACGACTTGAGAACGATCATACGTCCAAACATTATCTCCGTTCTTCAATATTAAACTCACCGGTTCCTGTAATTGTGCAGAACGTTGTCCAGAGTCTCTGTGTCCATCGTATAGAATATACTACTCGACTGAACATCGCGCGAGCACACACATACACACACCCCAACACGCATACTCAGACAGACACGTGCGTGCACACACATACACACGCGTATGTTCACATAGACACCTTCAAAGGAATTTAATAAAACAGAATTCATTACAGCAGAATTACTTCATTTTAGACTTGAAGTCGGTGTCTCGCGAGGCAAATGTTCATTCGAACAAGTTTTTATTGAAGGTAAGGGTCAATTTGTATTTATTGCAGTTTTTAATCTTGTCGACGGATCATGGCGTTGAATGGTGAAAAGATCTACCCACAGTTCAACTATAGAAAGAACTGACCTGAACTGTGGGCAGTTCTTATTCCTACCTTTAACGCTAAATTAATGGAAATGAATCAAACATTCGATATAACTGTTTAAATGAACAACTGCTGTAGAGATACAGGGAATTGATCTTGATATATTTATATGCTCCACATCTCTCTGTGTCTATCTCAGTCCCTCTCTGTCTGTCTGTCTCCCCCCTCTCTATCTCAGTCCCTCTCTGTCTGTCTGTCTGTCTCCCCCTCTCTCTCAGTCCCTCTCTGTCTGTCTGTCTCCCCCCCCTCTCTCTCTCTCTCTCTATATATATATATATATATATATATATATACACAAAAAACATTTATACAGTCTTAGCAATATTAAAATAATTGCAACACACACCAAAACTATTATGGATCTGATCAGAACCAAAAATATTCATAACAATAATAATAATGAAGTAGGTTTATATATATATATATATATATATATATATATATATATATATATATATATATATATATATATATATATATATATATATTACATGAATCATTTATACAAAAAGCAGATAGTGAAGTTAATGATATAAATGCCAAGAATCACTCTCGCAAACAATTATCTATTTCTATCTATCTATTTCACCGTCAATAATTATCGATTTTATCTTGTAATATCTATCTATCTATCTATCTATCTATCTATCTATCTATCTATCTATCTATCACGTAATATTCACAATACCTATGTTAAATAATAGTTTCAGACTATAATTTTTATTGACAGTGTATTTGGCTGAGGCCTTCTGAGGCTGACCTTGAGGTCAGCGGGCAGACAAAATAGGAATCTCGATTTTGATTGGCTGTGGGAATGTTAGATTTAGAAAGTGTTTTAGAGGAGTTAAGCTTTACACGTTGAAGAGAGCAGACGTGGGTATTTCGTGATAGTGTGACCCCACTGGCTAGCTAGAAGATGCACACGTCGACGTGTTAATAAAACAGATAAGTTTAACCCCCCACTTTACCTCATTTTACCTCTGAACAAACCAAATAGCGATTACCCGGACGGAAGATGACAGAAAGGAGGAAGCAACATATGAGTTAATCAAGACCGTCGCCCCAAAACTACCCCCAGCAAGAAGAGGGCTGTGCAACATAGTCTCTGGTGCGCAGACAACAAGGAATGGCGCAAGTGAACCAGGGCTGAAACACAATGTGGAAGATTTTCGACGAAGGACTAAAAAAAAAAAAAAGGAAGTAGAAAATAGTAGTTTAGACATATTGGACAGTTTGTAAGTACAAATGATATTACTTTGTTCTACTGCCACACACACACACACACACACACACACACACACACACACACACACACACACATCTTCAACGATTCAGAATAGGAAGTAATGATGAACAAAAATGAAGAAAAGACATTTTTGGACAGACAACATAAAAAAAAAGGACAAGTAGGGAAAAGAAAGAAGGAAAGAACAATGAACACCCACACTTACGCATACATATTGATATGCCAATTCTCATGAAACATTTTTAGTAAGAGACTGATTTTACAAAGGTTTAGAGCATGTTCGGAAATTTATTGTTTGATTTGGATTGGCACGCTTTAAATGTCTTGTCTAAGGTCATGTTTGGCATCATTTCATGTTGTATAGGCTGCAGTTTTAATTTTTATTTTGTTGTGGAAAAACTCTGGCTACGAAAGTTTCGCTGTTAAGAGAAAAAAAATTTTCTTGAAGAAGTAGATTTCACCAATTTCTGTGATTGGCCACGTGGAAGCCTGAATTGCGTACCTCAACGCAAAGGAAATTTTTTTGAACAAGAAAGACTGACGGTATTTTGTGATGGAGCATTCCCACTGATTTCTGTGGACTGTTAATGAGTCGAAAGTTTTTTTGACTATGGTTTTGCGTGCATTCAAATGGTTTTAGTTTAGAATTATTTTGTAATTAACTGACAAATGATTGTTTTTTTTCATTTTTTCAATGAATTATATGTACATTTTGTGATAACTCAAGTGAAGAGGCAAGGAATTTTGTTCTTCCCAGTAATATTGGATTCCGGAGGTAGAACCTGCTAACTTGGGTGGAGAAGATATTGGAGATGTTAAAGTTCACTGTTGGAGTGACTTGTATCTACACTAGCGTCTGAGACGTTGACCTTGGGTCACGGAATCTACTGATTGTTCGGTATTCCGTTTTTGGTTAAAAAATGTTTGTGAAGCGTGAAAAACTGGTCAGAATTTTGTTGTTTATGTTGATTCTTTATCGGGAATTGTTTATGTGCATGTTGGAGGGGTCATGTGACCGAGTCCCATAAAAACATTGTAGGGAGCACGCCATGCATACGCGACATTATAGAGCAAATAGTTGAAATAAAATTCACAAATTAATCTTTTTTTTAGTGCAAGTGTTATTCGAAGGCGTCTGACACCAGTATTGTTCAACGGCGTTACTATAGTTGTGTCTGCGATTACAACGTCTCTACTACAACGATCATTACGAAAGTGACAACGAGTATTCGTTGACATTACAAAAGAATTTCAGGATGTGGAATTAGTAAATACTAAACGCTTCAAATATCTCAGCGTATGGATCATTTATAGCAAATTTAGTATAGGAGAAAAAGAAATTGAACATAGAATAGGCTGCGCCAGGGGTAGTTTCGCCCAATGCCGCAAACTGATACAAAACCAAAACGTCAACCTGAAAATTCGAGTCATGTTCTTAAAGAGCCTCAGCAGATCGAGACCTTCATATGGATGTCATGTATGGCACCAAACAAATATGTAAATTATTAAGCTGTATACAATCGCTTACTCAGATCAATAGTTAAAAAGGGCTCTGAGCGAGTGAAGCTTGTGAATCTTAGCAAAGACCGTCCTTTTTTTTAACCCTGTCGACTGGCGCTACAGAATCACAAACAGAAAACCGTATCAAATAACAGAAACAGCATCACTTGAGAACTATCAGTAGCAGTAACGACTAAATTGGATATCATATGAAACTCAGAGAAAACTATGACATAATCAAGATGCATTTCACACTACTTCAAATAAAAGGTTAAGAAAGAAACCCCCATTGCTACTGGAAAGAGCGATAACAGCTACTGGACTTGAGAAATCTATTTTCTTGAAATATTGTTCTCAGAGAAAGATGTTATGAGTTTCAAACTACAGAAATACTGCTTGCTCGGTCAATGAATACCTAATGTTACCTTATAAATCATATTACCATTACCAAAGTAATGGGCACGGACATTCAAGAAAGGTGTATATAGAATTGGAAATGATTTTTTTAAAAATCATCTTACCCCAGGAAAACCGATAAAGATACAAAGGGTTACAGAGAGTGAATGAAACTGTGAAAACGTTATTGAGGAAAGAGAAAGAAGACAATAAAGGAACAGGATTCAAGCAGAAAATGGACGAATGGCGTTTTTTTTTTTTTTTAAATTCTTGAAGATTGTAGTTGACAGGGAAGCAAAAAACTGGAAGCGAGTTCCATAGGCGAGAAGTTCAAGAGAAGTGAATACATAGAGCTTATGCTTACA
This sequence comes from Acanthosepion esculentum, assembly GCA_964036315.1. Taxonomy (NCBI): domain Eukaryota; kingdom Metazoa; phylum Mollusca; class Cephalopoda; order Sepiida; family Sepiidae; genus Acanthosepion; species Acanthosepion esculentum. The sequence continues at coordinate 32,629,483 of OZ038492.1, read as the reverse complement.
TCTAACAATTTAAGCAGCAAAATAATGAGACCTAACTGCCAATCTTGCACTGCGTTTAAATTCGTGTATTCGAGGTACCAAAGTGGAGAGCTCATCAGAACGATTGCTATGGAAATATTACTATAAAAGGTCGAGGGATGCTATGTTACGGCTGTTGGAGAGTAAAATGAAGTTGGAAAGCATAAAAAGAGCTGGCGAGGAAATCCTCGTAAATAAAGACCTAGATAGTCTCGAGCAGTTCCACGCAAATCCATTTATCTCTGGAAAAGTCACAAAATATTTAATTCTGTAAAAGAGAGTGAAAAAAAAAAGAAAACAAATAAAAGTTTGCGATAATCAAAAAATTCCCGCCAGTAAAACTGAAACATTGTTCTATGCTTTCTGCCGGCAAATTTTACCGGAGGCATTATTATGAGAAGCGGACAATTCATTAAATGACTGTGTTTTATTATTGACAGAACTTATTACAGAGAAAGAAAAAAAAGTTTCATTTGAAGAGTGAGATAGAGGAGGCGGAGGAGGAACAGGATGAAAAGATGGAGAAATTTGGGTGACATAGTGATACAGAAGGCTGAAAATATGAAGCCGGTGGGGGAGAAGGAGATAGAGAGATAGAGACGGAAGGTAGAAAAGAGAAAGTTAGGGGGTGAGAGAGGTGGGTGGGGAAATAGAGAAAAGTTCGGAAACAAAGGGACAGGGACACAAAAGTGGAAGAGCGAAAAAGAGAGAGGCTGGGGGAATAGAGAGGTAGAGCGAAAGAGAGGGAAGTTTGGAAAAGAGACAGAGAAAGATGGTGGAGACGAGAGAGTGCGAGCAAGAAAGAGAGAGAGAGAGAGAGAAAGACACAGAGAGATAGAGAGAAAGACAGAGACACAGAGAGAGAGAGAGAGAGAGAGAGAGAGAGAGAGAGAGAGAGAGAGAGAGAGAGGAATAAATGGATAGGAAAAAGGAGGAAAGAAAGACAATCCAAACATTGTCGACATATTGTTGGCAGTTCATTCATTTGGCTTTTTTTCTCTTTGAATCACCCTTGAATAGGTTTTTCTTTTTCTTTCAATTTTATTGTTTTGCAATTATTTCTTCTTTCGCCATTCTCTACAACTTGGCGTCCTTATGAAAAAATATTTTCTTTCTTAAAATTGTGGGTTGTTCTGCTTTTCTTTCTTTCTTTCTTTCTTTCTTTCTTTCTTGCTTGCTTGCTTGCTTTGTTTCTTTCTTTTATTGTATTTTTCATTATTTCCTTCTTTTCAATATCTTATTGAAAGCATATATGGAACAAAGTTTCAAAATTACTTTTTAGAATGATTTTCGATAGTTGATCATTAAAATAGGTTTCAATATTTATTTTCGATATACATCGATATATTAAAAATGCCACATGTCCGGTCTTAAGAATTAAGAACATTATAAAAAAAATGCATAACACCAGTTGACAATAGGAAAAAAAATTGATTAACTATTTATTACAAAAAAATTTAAAACTCTAAACTTATAGTTAAAAATAATAATTCACCTCCTAGAACAAAATTAAATAGGGCAAATATTATTTACGAATTTAAATGCCCATTAAGGAATTGTATTCCTGATCACTCAAAATTCGTAAATAATTATATAGGCCACACTACAACATGTTTGACACGCAAACTCACTTTATACCTTTCTGATCTTAGCTCAATTAGATCTCATTTAAATATTCATGGAGACCTACCGGATACTATTCGTAACATACTTATTGACAACACTAATATAATAGCATCATCTACATGCAAAAAAGGCTAAAAATAATGGAAGCCTTATTAATAAAAACAAACAAACCAACACTTAATAATATTAACTTTGAACATGGACATAATATCTTGACCGTGTTTTGAAAAATGAAAACATTTTATAAAATATACATGCAACAAACTATTTCTTATTTTAACTGTTAAAATATAATCCTTGAAAATGGCTAAATGTATAGTCGAAAGCGCTCGTATAAAAAGAACATTCGGACAGTTTTTATATAATTTATCATCTGAAAAAAAAATATTATTAGATCGCATCAGAAATTGTATAAAAACTAAATAAAAGCACCTTGTCTGTCGTTTTCAATGAAATATGCATGAAAGAAGGATTGCTGCCTAAATACACAAATATATATATATATATATATATATATATATATATATATATATATATATATATATATGATTAATACAAATAATGTTTGGCTGGTTGTGTTATACTTACCACCTCGACTCCAGAGTTTTGTAGGCGAACCAATGGTTCGGTCACTCATCAAGAGGTTTCAGCAATTGACTGCGAATGTTTGCATTTTCGTTCCAGAGTTGGTCCTGGGTATGACGATAAACTACATCCGCGTCCTGGGTAAGACGATAAACTACGTCCAGTAGCAAGGCCTATGATTAGCAGATTTTTGAGGGGCGTAGAACCACCTCTTAATTGCTGGTGTTCCTAGATCCACCCTCACCCGGGGTGGTAGCACCTGTTAGGGCCCAACCTTGTGAAAGTGTGAAAATATGTTTTAATTCCAGAAATACAACAAATTATTCCAGAAATAAAACAAATTATTACCAGCAATAATTTTTGAAGGAAAAATTATTATCAGCAATACTTTAAAAATAATACCATCAATGCAAACAGCTATACATTCTTTGAAAAATATATGACCAGCTATTGATTTCTTCAAGGAAAAATATTCCCAGGAATAGATTTTTGAAGAAATACATTACCAGCAATGAAAAATTTGTCGGCATTAAATAACCCATTGAGGTTGATATGCCGTAAACCAAATCAAACCAAACCAAACCAATCATTCTCATCCCTTTTTACTTCCTGTAAACACCGACGTTATAACGGCATTATTATCTTGCTTTGGATGAAACGATTAAAAAGAAAAATCTAAGTCTATCTATCTATCTATCTATCTATCTATCTATCTATCTATCTATCCCACTGAGGTTGATATGCCGTAAAACAAAACCAAACCAAACCAAAGTCGTTCCAATGTAGGCAAGATCGGAAATGGCAAAATAGTTGGCAAATTCGGACTAGGATCTCGTAACGAACACAAAGAAAATGGGCCCAATTGTGCACCGAACCTTGGTTTCAAGAACACACAGAACGTATATGGACATGGAGAAACCGAGGAGACATCACGACAAACTAAATTGACTATATAACTATCAATAAGAGATTCGGAAATGCAGTCTTACACGGTAAAATATACCGAAAGGGCGAATGTGAAAGCGGCCATCTTAAGAGAGCCAAGGCAGTACCTAAATTGCAATACGAAAGATTTCTGATTGATCCTAATGTCAAGAAGAAATATTCGGACAAGAATTAAAAGTAGATACAATGGAAAAAATGAGAACGGGAACTTGAAGTGGGTCCAATCAAGGGAAGCTTTAATAACAATAGCAATCGAGATTTTCCTAAAGAATAATAGACAAAGAAAAAAAGATGGATGGCATAAAATTATCGACATGATGAAAATGAGACAGAAAACAGAGTCAAGGTACGGCACACAATATAGGACTCTGTACCAAGATATTAGGAACAAATGCATGCAGGCTAAAGAGGAATGCCTCAACGAAAAAATCTGTAGAAATATAAATAATGAGTATCAGAGACAAAGTAGATAGGCATAATAAAAATAAGATAATTAACAGGAAGAAATGTTCATCAGCAGGATACATAAACTCCTGTTGTAGTGTAGCTATAACCCCTTCAGAACTCTACGATTAAGGACTTCAATAGCTGATTAATAAGTTGATACTAAGCTGATCAATATTTGGACTGATCTTAGTTTGGCTATACAGCATTTGACCTTACTCTATTTCTTGTAAGTTGTCTTGTTAATTGTTTTGTAGCTTATTGTTCTGTATTTTTTTCTGTTTGTATCCGTTAGCACATGATACTGGTGATGAATAAATATATTAAGCACTCATCATTCACTTTGACGATAAAATAAATCCAAGGACGGGACACTGATATTAAAGAAAGTATAAATGCCTCAGAGGTGAAACGAGTACATCGGAGAACTTTTCCACAACGAAAGAGAACAACCGACAATTCCCAGAAATAAAGAAGGACCAGAAATATTGAAATCAGAAGTGAAATCAGTAACGTCAATATTGAACAGAAACAAAGCAGCAGGACCAGACGGAATCGTAATAGAGATGCTAGCCGCTTTTTTGACAAGATAATGAATGGAATATAGAACAGTGGCGATATAACGGAAGACAAGAGTAGATCCATTTTTAATAAGTACTACATAAGAAGCCAGGTGCAAAATTATGTGAACACCATCAATCTCGTGAGTCGTGTAATAAAAAAATCTCATCAGAATCTTGATGAACAGGGCGTCCAACAGAATCCGACCGGAAATATGGCAAGAACAGTTTGGCTTCGTTAAAGACACTTGAACAAGGAATGCGATATTTATTCCCAGAAATAGCAATAAAAATGCAAAAGAATGTGTAACTATGTATTGTAGATTATGCAAAAAATACGTCACAAAGAATTGCTTGAGTTGCTAGGTAACCTTGGCATATATGGCAAAGATATTAAAATAATCCAGAACCTAGACTGGCAGCATGGCGCCTGCATACGGATAGGAAATGAGTTCAGTAAATATACAAAATAAAAAGGAGTGTAAGACAAGGATTGTTGTGGAGTTATTTCCTTAGTGGAAACTGTATTCGGACTAAATGCGTCCTAAATAGGTCAAACGTACAGAAACGTTAGGAACTTGTAATAAAGTGTTACGCAGAGTAATCGAGTTGTGGTCGCTGACTACCTCTTTTCCATTCGACTACTACTGACTCCTACTTATAATAGATGGGAGAGTCTATTATCTAGACAAGGTGTCTTTCACTATAATACCCCCCTCCTAAAACTTTGCTCCGTAGGAGAAAAAGTTTGAATTTTTAAAAAATTTTATTTTATTTTTTTACAGAAAAGGAGAGACCCCCCCGCCAAAAAAAAACTTCATCTTTTTAGCAACATCGTAGCGTATCTCCTACGTTTTGGATCCATTTTTAAATGATCAGTTGCCTTTCTTTTTCTCTTGGATCGGCGTACCTCAGGTAACATCGTTGCTGGCGTTGGTAGATCAAATGTATCAAAAATCACCTCCATATGTGTTTCTTCAACTGGAGCGCTCTCAACCACGTCTGAAGAGCGTCGGCTGATCTGGTTAATGTGCCGTCTGCACGTGAATTTTTCGCCTTTCACCAAGTACATCATGTTGCCAATCCGCTTTTCTATTTTTCCAATCTCCCAGAATGATTTATTCTGTTTATATACCTTAAAGTATACTTTTTCACCAGGATTGTATTTCTTTACTTGAATAAATTTTTCTCTACCTGGCTTTGTCTTTTTTGGTAATAATTTGTCGAAGACAGATCTTACCCGACGTGCAAACATCACCTCGGCTGGTGATTGTGAAGCTGGTGTTGCGTTATTTGGGGTAAGTCTGTATACCTGTAGAAACTTCTGTAGGGCTTCATCTGCAGGTATTTCCCTAGCTTTCTTTAAAGCTCGTTTAAGGGTGTCCACAAATTTTTCAGCTAGCCCATTTGATCTTGGATGATATAGAGCTGTGGTAACATGTTCGACATTGTATTCCTTGCAGAAATCTTTAAATTGTTTCGACGTAAATTGACTTCCGTTGTCCGTCACAATTTTGTCTACTACACCAAACCTTGCGAACAATTCCAGCAGGAAGTTTTTCATACTTTGCGTCGTCGGTTTTCTTATCCTTTGTATATCAGGCCATTTTGAGAAACTATCCACTACTATGATGTAATGGTATCCATTCAGTGGACCTGCAAAATCCACATGCAAACTAGACCATGGTTGGACTGTTTTTGGCCAGGGATTAAATTTTACTGGAGGTGCCTTTGCAGCCAAAGCACAGCCTTTACATTTTGCCACTGCGTTCTCAATGTCCCTGTCCAAATTCGGCCAATAAACAAAACTTCGCATTAGGCTCTTCATCCTAGTGCTGCCTGGATGACCAGTATGAAAATCCTTTAATGTTTGTTTTTGGAGTGTGTATGGAATCACCACGCGTTCTCTATATAACAATACTGTATCGCAAAGCGAAAACACATTTGTTGTGTACTGGTCCCTCTTGGATATTTTTTCTTTTACTTTCAAGATATACTCGTCCCTGGTGGCTTCTTCTTTTATTTTTTCTAGAGTTACTGGAAGTTCCCGAACTGCATTACACACAGTAAATTTCAGCTCTTCTTCTGACTACAGTGAGGCAATTACCGTGTCTTCTAATGGTTCGCTCCTTTTAGGAATTAACCTGGACAGCCCATCAGCATAGCCAAATTTATTCGATGGTATGTACTCCATGCTGAAGTTATAATTTAGCAATATTGTAGCCCACCTTTGTAGTCGGTTTGCTGTATGCTTCGGCAAACCCTTTTCGATCCAAAAATCGAAATTAGAGGCTTATGATCGGTTTGTAGCTTAAAATGTCGACCGTGGAGAAAACGGTGAAATTTCGCTACTGCAAATATTATTCCTAGCGCCTCTTTCTCTATCTGAGAGTAATTCTTCTCAGCCGGAAGTAGTGCTCTAGAAGCATGAGCAATTGGCTTTACTTGACCATTTGTCATTTTGTGTAAAATACAGGCTCCTACTCCATACGCACCTGCGTCGCAAGCTGCTATGATTTCTAAATCCGGGTTGTAATGGGTTAAAATAATTCCGAGGTTAACACTTCCTTAATCTTTTCAAATGCTTTCTGGCATTCATTAGTCCACTTCCAGGGTTTCCCTTTCTTCAATAGTTCATTTAATGTTTCCCGCAGATCATACATTTTAGGGATGTATATTTGGTAATAATTAACTAATCCCAAAAAACTTTGTAATGTGGTAATATCTTTCGGAGCCGGCATGTCTTTTATAGCCGCTGATCGCTCTGGGTCTGGCCTTCTACCATTCTTATCGATGATCTGCCCCAGATAATTTACTTTCTCCATAAAAAACTCGCATTTACTTTCCTTGAGTTTAAATCCAAAATCCTGTATTCTGGAAACTACTGCATTTACATGTTTCACGTGTTCTGCAATACTTGTACTTCTCATGAGGATGTCGTCCAGATACGCTACTGCAAAATCCAAACCACCCAACATCGAATCCATTACTTGTTGGAAAATGGCGGGGGCGACCTTAATCCCAAAAGGTAGTCTGTTAAATTTATACAGACCCCGATGTGTGTTAATACACAAAAGTTTAGACGTTTCTTCTTCTACCGGTATTTGCAGATATGCATCGCTGAGGTCTATCTTCGAAAATATTGTGCCTCCATTAAGCTTCGCAAATATTTCTTCCGCTGTTGGTAGAGAATAGTTATAGTCTTTGAGTGCCGCGTTTAACCCCGTCGAAAAATCCGCACAAACACGAATGTCTTTAGACTTTTTTTTCACGTATACCGTCGGAGCTGCCCAATCACTATAGTCAACTTTTTTGAGTACACCGAATTTCTCTAATCTGTCCAATTCTTTATCAATCTGTTCCATTGAGGCAAACGGCACATTCCTTTTCTTTTTGAATACCGCCTGAGCGTTTTCTTTTAAAATGAATTTTGCCTCCATCTTGATACACGTTTCCAACCCTGGAGAAAAATAGTAGGAAATGTTTCCTTAAGTTTCTTTATTAATTTTTGGGCTTCGGATTTAAAACTTTCTACTTTGTAACAGAAAGACTTTATCGGTAGATCCCATAATTGAAATACTGTTATCCAATTCGTACCAAGTAAGTTCGTGGTATTTTCTATGACAAATACTTTAACTTTACGCGTTTTTTTTTTTATTTAACGTGACGTTTGTAACAAGTTCTCCAATAAATTGTATTTTTTCTCCCGTCACTGACTTCGCGATTTTCTTTGTCTTCATTAAAGTTGGTTTCCCCAACTTCTTCCACGTATGCAAATTTATGATAGAGAGATCCGAACCAGTGTCAAGTTGCATTTTTATTTTTTTTATTACTTATCTCGACGGTAACAAATTTTCTAGTTATTCCATCGTTTACCTCGTTGGACTTTAGTTTTCTTATTTTATTGCCTTTATTTTTTGAACGGCAATGTGTGCTTCTGTGCCCAACTCTTCCACAGTTGAAACATTTTTTATACCTAAAATTGAAATATCTGTACCAGTGTAGTTCATCGCAAGCAAAATATGGCTTCGGGCGTTTTCGTTTGTTTTTCTCTGGTATTTTGCTTTTTGCTTGATAATCTGCAATTTTACAGTTCTTTTTGTTAGACTGACTTTCTTTGTACCGTATTTTCCTTACATGCGAAACGCCAGACTGTTCTATCTTTTTTGCGTCTTATTTTACGCTAACATATCTTGTGCAGTCTTCTGCCAATTTCTGTACCGTAATACTTGGATTGCTTTCCAATTTTTCCCGTACTAATTTTCTCAACTCTGCGTCTTTTTCCGCTACAAGCCCCTGAACAAACACCAGGCACTTAAAATTGTCTGCGCTTAACTCTGCTAGCTTGAATTCTTCACAATGCTTATTCACATTGGCTGCGTACGTTATATAGTCATGTTCGTCATCTTTTATCAAATTCAAACATTTCCACCTCTTGTGGAACAAAGATGTCTTTTGACTAAATAACTCGCTTAATATATTTAACGACTCGGTAAATGTCAACTCGTTAGTTTTTTTCGGTAAAATGTAGTTTACCAATTTGTTATGCTCAGAAGTTCTTAATTTACTTAAAAGAAGCCTAACCTTCTTTCCTTCAGACCACAAGTGGCAGTCTCCGTTATACACGTCCGTATATTTTTTATAATATTCTTCAAAAGTTGTCTCTTCATCTGGACTGTACGTGAATATTTCAATTGAATTCTATATTGTATTCTCTTGGAAAGAATCATTTTGTAGACTTTTCTCTTTCCTGTTCTCAGTTATTTCCAGAATTTTTCTTTGAAACTTCCCATGCATCTGTTCCATTTTCTGTTGGAATTGCATCTGTCTATTGAAAGTTTCCTCCTGTAACTGCTTCTGGAATGTATTTTGTTGTTCTAATATTTTCGTTTGTTGTTCCAACTGAAACTTTAAAAAATCCTGGAATAGACTTTGGCATTCCTCCATTTTTTTTTCAAAGTGTAAATCCGAGACTCTGTCGGCCACGTTATTTGTGGCGAACAAAATTTTTCTTCCTCCCTATGAGTGCGAAATTCGTCGTCAAAACCACTGTGGCGAACGAACTTTTTCTTCCTCCGTATGAGTGCAAATCTTCGCCGCCAAAAGTTATATTGGCGAAAGAATTTTTTTTCCCGTATGAGTGCGAATCCTCGTCGCCAAAAGTTATATTGGCGAACGAATCTTTTGTTGTGGAGTTATTTCCTTAGTGGATACTGTATTCGGACTAAAAGCGTCCTAAATAGGTTAACGTACAGAAACGTTAGGAACTTGTAATAAAGTGTTACGCAGAGTAATCGAGTTGTGGTCGCTGACTACCTCTTTTCCATTCGACTACTACTGACTCCTACTTATAATAGATGGGAGTGTCTATTGACAAGACAAGGTGTCTTTCACTATAACAAGGATAACAAGGATAACAAGGATACATCTTCTTACCTGATTTATTCAATATATATAGGCCATTATGAGATAATTAGAAATGCTACCAGGATTTATTATTGGCGGCCAAAACCTTAACAAGATGAGATATGCAGATGACAATGTTGAGAACAAACGTAAAAAGTGTAACTCCTACAGACGATAGAATAGAAAAGCGAGAACAAAAAGACGAAAGACTAATTGAAAGAAGACTGAATGCACGATTGCTAGCAAAAGGAAGTGTCCAACATGCCAATTACAATTACAGTGAAATAAAATATGTGCAACAATTTAGATAATGAAAAGTGTTTTAACAGAGGACTGAAAGTGAGAGACGGAAATGCAAAAAAGCGTTGGAATAGCGAATGATGCCTTATAAAAGCTAGGCAAATTATTAAGAAACAGAAAAATATCTGGGAAGTGTTTCAACAGAGGACGGAAAGTACGAGACGGAAATCCGGAGGTGCATTGGAATAGCGAATGATGCCTTCTAAAAGCAAGGCAAATTATTAAGAAACAGAAAAATATCTGGGAAGTGTTTCAACAGAGGACGGAAAGTACGAGACGGAAATCCGAAGGTACATTGGAATAGCGAATGATGCCTTCTAAAAGCTAGGCAAATTATTAAGAAAGAGAAAAATATCTGGGAAGTGTTTCAACAGAGGACAGAAAGTACGAGACGGAAATGCAAAGGATCATTGGAATAGCGAATGATGCCTTCTAAAAGCTAGGCAAATTATTAAGAAACAGAAAAATATCTGGGAAGTGTTTCAACAGAGGACGGAAAGTACGAGACGGAAATGCAAAGGTGCATTGGAATAGCGAATGATGCCTTCTAAAATCTAGGCAAATTATTAAGAAACAGTAAAATATCTGGGAAGTGTTTCAACAGAGGACGGAAAGTACGAGACGGAAATCCGAAGGTGCATTGCAATAGCGAATGATGCCTTCTAAAAGCTAGGCAAATTATTAAGAAACAGAAAAATATCTTGGAAGTGTTTAAACAGAGGACGGAAAGTACGAGACGGAAATCCGAAGGTGCATTGGAATAGCGAATGATGCCTTCTAAAAGCTAGGCAAATTATTAAGAAACAGAAAAATATCTGGGAAGTGTTTCAACAGAGGACAGAAAGTACGAGACGGAAATGCAAAGGATCATTGGAATAGCGAATGATGCCTTCTAAAAGCTAGGCAAATTATTAAGAAACAGAAAAATATCTGGGAAGTGTTTCAACAGAGGACGGAAAGTACGAGACGGAAATGCAAAGGTGCATTGGAATAGCGAATGATGCCTTCTAAAAGCTAGGCAAATTATTAAGAAACAGTAAAATATCTGGGAAGTGTTTCAACAGAGGACAGAAAGTACGAGACGGAAATCCGAAGGTGCATTGGAATAGCGAATGATGCCTTCTAAAAGCTAGGCAAATTATTAAGAAACAGAAAAATATCTGGGAAGTGTTTCAACAGAGGACGGAAAGTACGAGACGGAAATGCAAAGGTGCATTGGAATAGCGAATGATGCCTTCTAAAAGCTAGGAAAATTATTAAGAAACAGAAAAATATCTGGGAAGTGTTTCAACAGAGGACGGAAAGTACGAGACGGAAATCCGAAGGTGCATTGGAATAGCGAATGATGCCTTCTAAAAGCTAGGCAAATTATTAAGAAACAGAAAAATATCTGGGAAGTGTTTCAACAGAGGACGGAAAGTACGAGACGGAAATGCAAAGGTGCATTGGAATAGCGAATGATGCCTTCTAAAAGCTAGGCAAATTATTAAGAAAGAGAAAAATATCTGGGAAGTGTTTCAACAGAGGACGGAAAGATCGAGACGGAAATGCAAAGTTGCATTGGAATAGCGAATGATGCCTTCTAAAAGCTAGGCAAATTATTAAGAAACAGAAAAATATCTGGGAAGTGTTTAAACAGAGGACGGAAAGTACGAGACGGAAATCCGAAGGTGCATTGGAATAGCGAATGATGCCTTCTAAAAGCTAGGCAAATTATTAAGAAACAGAAAAATATCTGGGAAGTGTTTCAACAGAGGACGGAAATTACGAGACGGAAATCCGAAGGTGCATTGGAATACCGAATGATGCCTTCTAAAACTAGGCAAATTATTAAGAAACAGAAAAATATCTGGGAAGTGTTTCAACAGAGGATGGAAAGTACGAGACGGAAATCCGAAGGTGCATTGGAATAGCGAATGATGCCTTCTAAAAGCTAGGCAAATTATTAAGAAACAGAAAAATATCTGGGAAGTGTTTCAACAGAGGTCGGAAAGTACGAGACGGAAATCCGAAGGTGCATTGGAATAGCGAATGATGCCTTCTAAAAGCTAGGCAAATTATTAAGAAACAGAAAAATATCTGGGAAGTGTTTCAACCGAGGACGGAAAGTACGAGACGGAAATGCAAAGGTGCATTGGAATAGCGAATGATGCCTTCTAAAAGCTAGGCAAATTATTAAGAAACAGAAAAATATCTGGGAAGTGTTTCAACAGAGGACGGAAAGTACGAGACGGAAATGCAAAGGTGCATTGGAATAGCGAATGATGCCTTCTAAAAGCTAGGCAAATTATTAAGAAACAGAAAAATATCTGGGAAGTGTTTCAACAGAGGACGGAAAGTACGAGACGGAAATGCAAAGTTGCATTGGAATAGCGAATGATGCCTTCTAAAAGCTAGGCAAATTATTAAGAAACAGAAAAATATCTGGGAAGTGTTTCAACAGAGGACGGAAAGTACGAGACGGAAATGCAAAGGTGCATTGGAATAGCGAATGATGCCTTCTAAAAGCTAGGCAAATTATTAAGAAACACAAAAATATCTGGGAAGTGTTTCAACAGAGGACGGAAAGTACGAGACGGAAATGCAAAGGTGCATTGGAATAGCGAATGATGCCTTCTAAAAGCTAGCAAATTATTAAGAAACAGAAAAATATCTGGGAAGTGTTTCAACAGAGGACAGAAAGTACGAGACGGAAATGCAAAGGATCATTGGAATAGCGAATGATGCCTTCTAAAAGCTAGGCAAATTATTAAGAAACAGAAAAATATCTGGGAAGTGTTTCAACAGAGGACGGAAAGTACGAGACGGAAATGCAAAGGTGCATTGGAATAGCGAATGATGCCTTCTAAAAGCTAGGCAAATTATTAAGAAACAGTAAAATATCTGGGAAGTGTTTCAACAGAGGACAGAAAGTACGAGACGGAAATCCGAAGGTGCATTGGAATAGCGAATGATGCCTTCTAAAAGCTAGGCAAATTATTAAGAAACAGAAAAATATCTGGGAAGTGTTTCAACAGAGGACGGAAAGTACGAGACGGAAATGCAAAGGTGCATTGGAATAGCGAATGATGCCTTCTAAAAGCTAGGAAAATTATTAAGAAACAGAAAAATATCTGGGAAGTGTTTCAATAGAGGACGGAAAGTACGAGACGGAAATCCGAAGGTGCATTGGAATAGCGAATGATGCCTTCTAAAAGCTAGGCAAATTATTAAGAAACAGAAAAATATCTGGGAAGTGTTTCAACAGAGGACGGAAAGTACGAGACGGAAATCCAAAGGTGCATTGGAATAGCGAATGATGCCTTCTAAAAGCTAGGCAAATTATTAAGAAAGAGAAAAATATCTGGGAAGTGTTTCAACAGAGGACGGAAAGATCGAGACGGAAATGCAAAGTTGCATTGGAATAGCGAATGATGCCTTCTAAAAGCTAGGCAAATTATTAAGAAACAGAAAAATATCTGGGAAGTGTTTAAACAGAGGACGGAAAGTACGAGACGGAAATCCGAAGGTGCATTGGAATAGCGAATGATGCCTTCTAAAAGCTAGGCAAATTATTAAGAAACAGAAAAATATCTGGGAAGTGTTTCAACAGAGGACGGAAATTACGAGACGGAAATCCGAAGGTGCATTGGAATACCGAATGATGCCTTCTAAAACTAGGCAAATTATTAAGAAACAGAAAAATATCTGGGAAGTGTTTCAACAGAGGACGGAAAGTACGAGACGGAAATCCTAAGGTGCATTGGAATAGCGAATGATGCCTTCTAAAAGCTAGGCAAATTATTAAGAAACAGAAAAATATCTGGGAAGTGTTTCAACAGAGGTCGGAAAGTACGAGACGGAAATCCAAAGGTGCATTGGAATAGCGAATGATGCCTTCTAAAAGCTAGGCAAATTATTAAGAAACAGAAAAATATCTGGGAAGTGTTTCAACCGAGGACAGAAAGTACGAGACGGAAATGCAAAGGTGCATTGGAATAGCGAATGATGCCTTCTAAAAGCTAGGCAAATTATTAAGAAACAGAAAAATATCTGGGAAGTGTTTCAACAGAGGACGGAAAGTACGAGACGGAAATGCAAAGGTGCATTGGAATAGCGAATGATGCCTTCTAAAAGCTAGGCAAATTATTAAGAAACAGAAAAATATCTGGGAAGTGTTTCAACAGAGGACAGAAAGTACGAGACGGAAATCCGAAGGTGCATTGGAATAGCGAATGATGCCTTCTAAAAGCTAGGCAAATTATTAAGAAACAGAAAAATATCTGGGAAGTGTTTCAACAGCGGGCGGAAAGTACGAGACGGAAATGCAAAGGTGCATTGGAATAGCGAATGATGCCTTCTAAAAGCTAGGAAAATTATTAAGAAACAGAAAAATATCTGGGAAGTGTTTCAACAGAGGACGGAAAGTACGAGACGGAAATGCAAAGGTGCATTGGAATAGTGAATGATGCCTTCTAAAAGCTAGGCAAATTATTAAGAAACAGAAAAATATCTGGGAAGTGTTTCAACAGAGGACGGAAAGTACGAGACGGAAATCCAAAGGTGCATTGGAATAGCGAATGATGCCTTCTAAAAGCTAGGCAAATTATTAAGAAAGAGAAAAATATCTGGGAAGTGTTTCAACAGAGGACGGAAAGATCGAGACGGAAATGCAAAGTTGCATTGGAATAGCGAATGATGCCTTCTAAAAGCTAGGCAAATTATTAAGAAACAGAAAAATATCTGGGAAGTGTTTAAACAGAGGACGGAAAGTACGAGACGGAAATCCGAAGGTGCATTGGAATAGCGAATGATGCCTTCTAAAAGCTAGGCAAATTATTAAGAAACAGAAAAATATCTGGGAAGTGTTTCAACAGAGGACGGAAATTACGAGACGGAAATCCGAAGGTGCATTGGAATACCGAATGATGCCTTCTAAAACTAGGCAAATTATTAAGAAACAGAAAAATATCTGGGAAGTGTTTCAACAGAGGACGGAAAGTACGAGACGGAAATCCTAAGGTGCATTGGAATAGCGAATGATGCCTTCTAAAAGCTAGGCAAATTATTAAGAAACAGAAAAATATCTGGGAAGTGTTTCAACAGAGGTCGGAAAGTACGAGACGGAAATCCAAAGGTGCATTGGAATAGCGAATGATGCCTTCTAAAAGCTAGGCAAATTATTAAGAAACAGAAAAATATCTGGGAAGTGTTTCAACCGAGGACAGAAAGTACGAGACGGAAATGCAAAGGTGCATTGGAATAGCGAATGATGCCTTCTAAAAGCTAGGCAAATTATTAAGAAACAGAAAAATATCTGGGAAGTGTTTCAACAGAGGACGGAAAGTACGAGACGGAAATGCAAAGGTGCATTGGAATAGCGAATGATGCCTTCTAAAAGCTAGGCAAATTATTAAGAAACAGAAAAATATCTGGGAAGTGTTTCAACAGAGGACAGAAAGTACGAGACGGAAATCCGAAGGTGCATTGGAATAGCGAATGATGCCTTCTAAAAGCTAGGCAAATTATTAAGAAACAGAAAAATATCTGGGAAGTGTTTCAACAGCGGGCGGAAAGTACGAGACGGAAATGCAAAGGTGCATTGGAATAGCGAATGATGCCTTCTAAAAGCTAGGAAAATTATTAAGAAACAGAAAAATATCTGGGAAGTGTTTCAACAGAGGACGGAAAGTACGAGACGGAAATGCAAAGGTGCATTGGAATAGTGAATGATGCCTTCTAAAAGCTAGGCAAATTATTAAGAAACAGAAAAATATCTGGGAAGTGTTTCAACAAAGGACGGAAAGTACGAGACGGAAATCCGAAGGTGCATTGGAATACCGAATGATGCCTTCTAAAACTAGGCAAATTATTAAGAAACAGAAAAATATCTGGGAAGTGTTTCAACAGAGGACGGAAAGTACGAGACGGAAATCCGAAGGTGCATTGGAATAGCGAATGATGCCTTCTAAAAGCTAGGCAAATTATTAAGAAAGAGAAAAATATCTGGGAAGTGTTTCAACAGAGGACGGAAAGTACGAGACGGAAATCCGAAGGTGCATTGGAATAGCGAATGATGCCTTCTAAAAGCTAGGCAAATTATTAAGAAACAGAAAAATATCTGGGAAGTGTTTCAACAGAGGACGGAAAGTACGAGACGGAAATGCAAAGGTGCATTGGGATAGCGAATGATGCCTTCTAAAAGCTAGGAAAATAATTAAGAAACAGAAAAATATCTGGGAAGTGTTTCAACAGAGGACGGAAAGTACAAAACGGAAATGCAAAGACGCATTGGAATAGCGAATGATGCCTTCTAAAAGCTAGGCAAATTATTAAGAAACAGAAAAATATCTGGGAAGTGTTTCAACAGAGGACGGAAAGTACGAGACGGAAATCCGAAGGTGCATTGGAATAGCGAATGATGCCTTCTAAAAGCTAGGCAAATTATTAAGAAAGAGAAAAATATCTGGGAAGTGTTTCAACAGAGGACGGAAAGTACGAGACGGAAATCCGAAGGTGCATTGGAATAGCGAATGATGCCTTCTAAAAGCTAGGCAAATTATTAAGAAACAGAAAAATATCTGGGAAGTGTTTCAACAGAGGACAGAAAGTACGAGACGGAAATCCGAAGGTGCATTGGAATAGCGAATGATGCCTTCTAAAAGCTAGGCAAATTATTAAGAAAGAGAAAAATATCTGGGAAGTGTTTCAACAGAGGACGGAAAGATCGAGACGGAAATGCAAAGTTGCATTGGAATAGCGAATGATGCCTTCTAAAAGCTAGGCACATTATTAAGAAACAGAAAAATATCTGGGAAGTGTTTAAACAGAGGACGGAAAGTACGAGACGGAAATCCGAAGGTGCATTGGAATAGCGAATGATGCCTTCTAAAAGCTAGGCAAATTATTAAGAAACAGAAAAATATCTGGGAAGTGTTTCAACAGAGGACGGAAATTACGAGACGGAAATCCGAAGGTGCATTGGAATACCGAATGATGCCTTCTAAAACTAGGCAAATTATTAAGAAACAGAAAAATATCTGGGAAGTGTTTCAACAGAGGACGGAAAGTACGAGACGGAAATCCGAAGGTGCATTGGAATAGCGAATGATGCCTTCTAAAAGCTAGGCAAATTATTAAGAAACAGAAAAATATCTGGGAAGTGTTTCAACAGAGGTCGGAAAGTACGAGACGGAAATCCGAAGGTGCATTGGAATAGCGAATGATGCCTTCTAAAAGCTAGGCAAATTATTAAGAAACAGAAAAATATCTGGGAAGTGTTTCAACCGAGGACGGAAAGTACGAGACGGAAATGCAAAGGTGCATTGGAATAGCGAATGATGCCTTCTAAAAGCTAGGCAAATTATTAAGAAACAGAAAAATATCTGGGAAGTGTTTCAACAGAGGACGGAAAGTACGAGACGGAAATGCAAAGGTGCATTGGAATAGCGAATGATGCCTTCTAAAAGCTAGGCAAATTATTAAGAAACAGAAAAATATCTGGGAAGTGTTTCAACAGAGGACGGAAAGTACGAGACGGAAATGCAAAGGTGCATTGGAATAGCGAATGATGCCTTCTAAAAGCTAGGCAAATTATTAAGAAACAGAAAAATATCTGGGAAGTGTTTCAACCGAGGACGGAAAGTACGAGACGGAAATGCAAAGGTGCATTGGAATAGCGAATGATGCCTTCTAAAAGCTAGGCAAATTATTAAGAAACACAAAAATATCTGGGAAGTGTTTCAACAGAGGACGGAAAGTACGAGACGGAAATGCAAAGGTGCATTGGAATAGCGAATGATGCCTTCTAAAAGCTAGCAAATTATTAAGAAAGAGAAAAATATCTGGGAAGTGTTTCAACAGAGGACGGAAAGTACGAGACGGAAATCCGAAGGTGCATTGGAATAGCGAATGATGCCTTCTAAAAGCTAGGCAAATTATTAAGAAACAGAAAAATATCTGGGAAGTGTTTCAACAGAGGACAGAAAGTACGAGACGGAAATCCGAAGGTGCATTGGAATAGCGAATGATGCCTTCTAAAAGCTAGGCAAATTATTAAGAAATAGAAAAATATCTGGGAAGTGTTTCAACAGAGGACGGAAAGTACGAGACGGAAATGCAAAGGTGCATTGGAATAGCGAATGATGCCTTCTAAAAGCTAGGAAAATTATTAAGAAACAGAAAAATATCTGGGAAGTGTTTCAACAGAGGACGGAAAGTACGAGACGGAAATGCAAAGGTGCATTGGAATAGTGAATGATGCCTTCTAAAAGCTAGGCAAATTATTAAGAAACAGAAAAATATCTGGGAAGTGTTTCAACAGAGGACGGAAAGTACGAGACGGAAATGCAAAGGTGCATTGGAATAGCGAATGATGCCTTCTAAAAGCTAGGCAAATTATTAAGAAACAGAAAAATATCTGGGAAGTGTTTCAACAGAGGACAGAAAGTACGAGACGGAAATCCGAAGGTGCATTGGAATAGCGAATGATGCCTTCTAAAAGCTAGGCAAATTATTAAGAAACAGAAAAATATCTGGGAAGTGTTTCAACAGAGGACGGAAAGTACGAGACGGAAATCCGAAGGTGCATTGGAATAGCGAATGATGCCTTCTAAAAGCTAGGCAAATTATTAAGAAACAGAAAAATATCTGGGAAGTGTTTCAACAGAGGACGGAAAGTACGAGACGGAAATGCAAGGGTGCATTGGAATAGCGAATGATGCCTTCTAAAAGCTAGGCAAATTATTAAGAAACAGAAAAATATCTGGGAAGTGTTTCAACAGAGGACGGAAAGTACGAGACGGAAATCCGAAGGTGCATTGGAATAGCGAATGATGCCTTCTAAAAGCTAGGCAAATTATTAAGAAACAGAAAAATATCTGGGAAGTGTTTCAACAGAGAACGGAAAGTACGAGACGGAAATGCAAAAGCGCATTGGAATAGCGAATGATGCCTTCTAAAAGCTAGGCAAATTATTAAGAAACAGAAAAATATCTGGGAAGTGTTTCAACAGAGGACGGAAAGTACGAGACGGAAATCCGAAGGTGCATTGGAATAGCGAATGATGCCTTCTAAAAGCTAGGCAAATTATTAAGAAACAGAAAAATATCTGGGAAGTGTTTCAACAGAGAACGGAAAGTACGAGACGGAAATGCAAAAGCGCATTGGAATAGCGAATGATGCCTTCTAAAAGCTAGGCAAATTATTAAGAAACAGAAAAATATCTGGGAAGTGTTTCAACAGAGGATGGAAAGATCGAGACAGAAATCCGAAGGCACATTGGGATAGCGAAATATGCCTTCTTAAATCTAAGCAAAGTATTTAGAAGCAGAAAAAATATCGTTAGACACAAAGAAAAGTTTTCTGAACAGCGATGCGATATCAATCATTTTATATGGCAGTGAATCAATCTCCTCACAGAATTAATGTAAACAAAAATGTGGTTCTACAGAAGGATGCTGAGAATACCATGTGAACAAAGACATAGTCCTAGAGACACTTATGCTTAACATCAGGAAGAGAAATTTCTGGCGTACATAATGAGGATTGAGTGTTTGGAAAAATTCATACTCACAAGGCATACTGAAGGTAAGAGGGACAGAGGAAAAAACTACTTAGTGATCTTGTGTAAATGGAGTAAGGTTTAGGTGACATAGCAAAAAGACAGAATTTATTAAGAGCTCCAAAGGACAGGAAATTGTGGAGAGCCATGATCTCCAACGTCCTGAAGGCACACGGTACATAGAAGAGGAAGAGAAATTTGAAGTTATTAATTTATTTTTAATTAATTTATATAAAATGTATACATATTTTTGATAGGTGGATGAATACCGGGGAGAGAGAGAGAGAGAGAGAGAGAGAGAGAGAGAGAGAGAGAGAGAGAGAGAGAGTTAGAGAGAGAGATCTAACTATCTATGTATCTATCTATCTATTTATCTATCTCAGGGTAAAGATCTATCTATCTATCTATCTATCTATATATCTATCTATCTATCTCAGGGTGAAGATCTATCTATCTATCTATCTATCTATCTATCTATCTATCTATCTATCTCATTCTGTTTCTATCTATCTATCTATCTATCTATCTATCTCAGGGTAAAGATCTATCTATCTATCTATCTATCTATCTATCTATCTATCTATCTATCTCAGGGTGAAGATCTATCTATCTATCTATCTATCTATCTATCTATCTATCTCAGGGTGAAGATCTATCTATCTATCTATCTATCAATCTCAGGGTGAAGATCTATCTATCTATCTATCTATCTATCTATCTATCTATCTCAGGGTGAAGATCTATCTATCTATCTATCTATCTATCTATCTATCTCAGGGTGAAGATCTATCTATCTATCTATCTATCTATCTCAGGGTGAAGATCTATCTATATATCTATCTATCTATCTATCTCAGGGTGAAGATCTATCTATCTATCTATCTATCTATCTATCTCAGGGTGAAGATCTATCTATCTATCTATCTATCTCAGGGTGAAGATCTATCTATCTATCTATCTATCTATCTATCTATCTCAGGGTGAAGATCTATCTATCTATCTATCTATCTATCTATCTATCTATCTATCTCAGGGTGAAGATCTATCTATCTATCTATCTATCTATCTATCTATCTCAGGGTGAAGATCTATCTATCTATCTATCTATCTATCTCAGGGTGAAGATCTATCTATCTATCTATCTATCTATCTATCTATCTCAGGGTGAAGATCTATCTATCTATCTATCTATCTATCTATCTATCTATCACAGATTAAACATCTATCTATCTGAAGGTGATTTGTTGGTTAAATATTTAATGCAATCAATTTAATATCTCGTTTAATGTCTTCCCGAAAATGAAAGATTTGAAGTGAAAACCTGTAGCAGTTTTCGGTTTGAAGCCTAAAATTAATTAATTCCAGTCCCATGAGAGGGGCTTCTCCCCAAGGTAGTACCTCCCACTCGAGATGTGGCTGGGATTAATCCCAGACAGCCCACGGCGATCACAAAGGGTGAAGTGCCGAGGGAACTGAACTATTTGAGTCTTCTAGTCCCATGTACGTGTGAGATTACCACTTTAAACTCTCGGCCTCATACCACATTTTCTTCAAGTGGGCGTGGGATAAAAATGGCGCCATCCGGGAGAAGGAAGCGACGATGACCGAAAAGAGAAACGATTATTGAATAAAGAATTCACTTTGGATAAAAAATAGATTTTATTCGTATAGTTGTTGTTTTTTTTTGTTGTAAAGTTCTTTAATATATATATCATCGATAATTGGAACATATTTACTTATTCAGAATTCACACCCAAATTGATAATATGCAAGGGCCTAAAATATCTATCTATCTATCTCATTCTGTTTCTATCTATCTATCTATCTATCTATCTATCTATCTATCTATCTATCTATCTATCTATCTATCTAATTCTGTTTATATCTATCTATCTATCTATCTAATTCTGTTTATATCTATCTATCTATCTATCTATCTATCTATCTCATTCTGTTTATATCTATCTATCTATCTATTTATCTATCTACCTCATTCTGTTTCTATCTATCTATCTACCTCATTCTGTTTCTATCTATCTATCTATCTATCTATCTATCTATCTATCTATCTATCTATCTATCTATCTATCTCATTCTGTTTCTATCTATCTATCTATCTATCTATCTATCTATCTAATTCTGTTTATATCTATCTATCTATCTATCTAATTCTGTTTATATCTATCTATCTATCTATCTATCTATCTATCTCATTCTGTTTATATCTATCTATCTATCTATTTATCTATCTACCTCATTCTGTTTCTATCTATCTATCTACCTCATTCTGTTTCTATCTATCTATCTATCTATCTATCTCAGGGTAAAGATCTATCTATCTATCTATCTATCTATCTATCTATCTATCTGATTCTGTTTATATCTATCTATCTATCTATCTATCTATCTATCTGATTCTGTTTATATCTATCTATCTATCTATCTATCTATCTGATTCTGTTTATATCTATCTATCTATCTATCTATCTATCTGATTCTGTTTATATCTATCTATCTATCTATCTATCTATCTATCTATCTATCTATCTATCTGATTCTGTTTATATCTATCTATCTATCTATCTATCTATCTGATTCTGTTTATATCTATCTATCTATCTATCTGATTCTGTTTATATCTATCTATCTATCTAATTCTGTTTATTTCTATCTATCTATCTCATTCTGCTTCTATCTATCTATCTATCTATCTATCTATCTATCTATCTATATCGCTATTTCTTCGTTCTTATCTCATAAACAATTTTTTCGCAAAGCGTAAACAATCAAGCGTATAAAAATAAAGATGGCAACATCTTTGTGGAATTTCCGTGCGCAAAGCAATTTCCCTTAATCATTCATTCGATACGTCACGATTTTGAATACTAATAAAATCTATTTTCTTCACAAAATCTATGCACGCAAAAACACATGATCCATTAATTCGACGCCCTGGACATTGTAGATCTAATTTTATATCTCGTTAATATTTACACTAATATGATAAATTATCATAAATCTCTCTCTCTCACTCGTCCGTACAGCCCAACACACAAACAAACTCATGTGCCAATTAATAGACATTCGCGGAGGAATTCACCACATGCAAATAAACCCGTATCCATCCTCACATACAAAATAATTTAGTAAAGTTTTAATAAATTCGTCCAATGTTTTTGATACGTCGGTGTAAATTCTTGTTTTCTCAACTGACAGCTAAGATTGGCGCGAATATAAAGGTCGCAGCATCGGAATGGCCATTCGAGTCATTCTTGCGATAATGCTTGGGTTTTCGCGGACATTTTGCATTGAAATACGATTAATCGCTGAGCTCGTTCCGCCTTCAGATAGAATTAAATAAGTTTGTATTTAAGTTTAGCTTCTGTTTACAACGTGAGCCAGACAGTTGGTTAGTTGACGGGGAATTTAAAATGCGGCCAGCAGTCAGTGTATAGGAACTCTGAACGAATCAATAAGATATTTTTTCTACCAGTCAGATGGTGTCTGGACTTGAGAAACAATCTTAGTGCAAACTAGGCTTTTTATAGGAAAATTCACTCGACACAATGTTCCAGAACTACTCAAGGCAGCGGGTTGCTGCATCAGTGCAGTGGTGTGTAGGAAATGATTATGAGTATCAAGATGATAAATAACACTTTGATTTTTAATTAAAAAGGTTTTAGTGTTCAGAGAAACACCCTTGTGGGAGACTGTGACAGTTATTGAGAAAAAGCTACTGGACTTTTCTCTTTACAAATGGGAAACGGAAGAAATGAAGGTGATCTGACTCCATGGATATGCCATGGACTCCACATTATTGCTAACCTTGAATGCGAAGGACTCGGCTTCTTTCAAGAAGCTTGCGATTACCGAATTGGGGATTTTTGTAGATGGTGTCGGCACAGTTTACTCATTTCTTTTTTTGATAACCACTGTTTTTTTATAACCACTGCTTTTTTATAACCACTGTTTTTATAACCACTGTTCTTTTTGATAATCACTTTTTTTATAACCAGTTTTTTTGATAACCACTGTTTTTATGAGATCAATTGTTTTTATGATAACCACTGTTTTTTATAACCACTGTTTTTTTGATAAACACTTTTTTATAACCACTGTTTTTTTTATAACCACTGCTTTTTGATAACCACTTTTTTTTTGATAAGCAGTTTTTTTGATAACCACAGTTTTTATGAGATCCATTGTTTTTATGATAACGACTGTTCTTTTGATAACCACTACTTTTTTTATAACCATTGCTTTTTTTGATAACCACTGTTTTTATGAGATCCATTGTTTTTATGAGAACCACTGTTTTTTATAACCACTGCTTGTTTTTATAACCACTGTTTTTTATAACCACTGTTTTTTTTTTGATAACCACTGTTTTTATGAGATCCATTGTTTTTATGATAACCATTGTTTTTTTATTTTTTTGATAAACATTGTTTTTTTCGTTTTCTGTTGACATTTCATCGTCACGAAGCAATACAAAAAGCAAATATTGACATTTCCGGTAAAAATCTGATGCAGATGGCAGATGGAGAAACGTGTTCGGTTTCTGAGCGAGACCTCTTGAGTAACCCGAATTTCCTTAATGAAAGTTTTTTTTCCAGTTTTTTTGAGACGTTCGGGTACAGTCAATATAACGTAATAAGTTTTTGCACAAAATCTATGGAGATTTCATGCGGATCCAATTCAATCATATCTTCCAAAAGATTTCATTCAGAGTGGGTCGTCTTCCACAGCGAGGTTTCTTGGATAGTATAAAATGTATGAGAGTTTACTGAATCCATAGACAGCCAATCAGTTATGTGCCATGCGTGATACACGCTTAGGCAATCATGTATCTTTCGATACATGAAGGAGGAGGCAGATTTTTTTCCCGCAGTAGATTTCATTTTTTTTCTGCGGTAGGAGAAGGCTATAGAATCCGGTTTGTCTTGCTATTTACTCATAACTGAGTGGCGAAGGAGTGGTTTCATATCTTTCCCAAGTGTATTAGCACGTAAGTGAATATAATGGATTCCACTGGAATTCGAACTCGGTTCTCCGATTCGTAAATCCGAGCCGCTATCCATTACTCTACAGCGCGCAATAAAAAAAATGCCACTGTAGTAGTAGCAGTACCACTTCAGAAAACATACAGTAAGCAATGACGAATCTGTTGTTTTTCTTTTAGATTATAATCCTCCATTGAGTTTAACCTTGAAATTCACTATAAACGACACACCGTCGGATAGAAGAGATGAAGAAATAATTGTAGACGCAGTTTCCTAACATTTAACCTTGCTTCTGTCTTGGTTGGGTGATTCACAACGGTGAAATACGTAATTATATTTCCGAACATCCTAAGAAAAGAGATGATAAATTAGTTCTAGACTCAGTTTCCTTCCATTCAACCTTGGTTCTTTATTGGTGGGCAGACTCATAGCGATGAAATATCTTACATGCTAATAATAATAATAAGGATGTTTCATTAAGACGGATTATATATAAGGGTGTTTCATTAAGACGGATCAAAGTTAGCAGTAAATAAATTAGTGTTATTGATGAAAATTTATTTATTTTTCTATTGGATCATGTTATTTCAGTCACGGCAATTACGTGTGAAAAATAATATCGCCCAAATATCCGCCAAATCTGAAAGAAAAAGAAAAAAATATCATTAGACGCTTAAACTTAAGTCACATTTAAAATCGGTCGAAGCTATTGGAACACTCTTTATTTGCTACACGCTGGACTACGAAGTAAAGTAGTTCTGATTGATGCAGGAGAAAACGGAATTAATCTGATAGTATAAGAAGGATACGCTATTTATTTGCAAAGCGAGAGGAAATTATGGATTGGGCCAAGAAATAACCAAGTGGAATTAGTTCTTTGGCAAGCAAACCGCTGTGTTTCCTGACCAAATAGAAGCAGCTGGATCCAGGAATCAGACTGAACCAAACCGAATAGAGATGCCGAAAGCGACAGACCCATTTTCTGTCCGATGCCCCAAATTTACCCGGCGTACGTTTTCCTTCATTTCGCCACAAGCCACTCGTGAAACCGTGCAGATATAAAAGTCCCCGAGAAAATAATCTGGATGAAGTGAATGTTTTTATTTATTAAGCATTTTGCATTACATCGATCGGCCTGCGCAGCAGTCGGGAAAATTAGTATTAAAAGAAAGGGTTCCCCAGCAGGGATCTAAACTGCGTACCCCTTTGTAGGAGAAACAACCATTTGACCCAGAGTGCTTTACCGCTCAGCCACGGAGACCATCGTAACAACCAAGTTTCTATTTACCCTTTTTAAGGAATGCGCATCCTCTTCACTTAGATCATTTTCTTGAAAGCTTAATATCTTATCAGTTTCATTCCGAAACGTAAAGAAAGCAGTTTCTAAAGAGTTAATGGATTTATTTCTAAAACAATCTTATTACCTTAAACGTTATTATAGTAGATACTTCGTATTTGAAATAGACGTCCCATTTTTATTTATTAAACAGTGTGTATTATATATATAGGCCTTCGCATTCGATATAAATCTTAGTAAAGGAAATACGTTCCCCGCGGTTGGGGAAACCATCTTTGGATCCATTGTTCTTTACTGCTCGGCCATAGAGAACGAATTTTCTTTACTAATACACACTGCTTAATATATAAAAATGGTTGGTCTATTTCAAATACGAAGTATGCACTATAATAATGTTTGAAGCAATAAAAATGCCGGATCAATTAATATATATATTTTATATATTAAGCATTTCATTGGCCAGTTCAAGGAAGACATTTGGGTCACTAACACACAAAAAAGAGAATATTTCAAATCGAAAAATATAAGAAAAATTAATTCCTTTTAAATAATATGTGGAAATATCCACTCTTTGCCTGATGAAGGTCGCAAGACCGGAAATTCGTGTAGCAAAATTATGGAAAATAAAGCAAATATATTTTTAAAAAAATCCACATTACAGCCAAAAACGTTTGCGGTTTCTCTCTTCTGTTTAATATAAGCATTTCTCTATTTTTAATATACACACTTTTCTCTCGTTGGAACTACTATAACCTCTTCCCTTTATATATATATATATATAGTCATCCACAGACAGACTGTTTCGCAGCTCTTCAATTGCTTCAAGCCGGGATCGAAACTTGATCGATTTGGCATCCCCAAGCTATCGTCGCACGACGAAGAGAAAGGGAAATTTATTCGTTTTCTATACGAAATACGCCAGTAACCAGGAGAGCCCAATTCATAGTTGAAGAGCAATAGTCATTTTTGGTTATAAACATCGCATTTATGTTGCTTCGCGTTCGAGGATTCACTCATCAATACAAACGTACACACGAATCTACAGAAAGTTGCACACCGGCAGTTCATAATTGCGCATACACTCAAGCAAATGCAAATGCACTAACGCATCTTAAGCCGCCCACGCTGATAAGTGCACCTCTCGTACTTGACTGGCCCAGCTCAACTTTCAGATAATTTCTAGTAAAACGTAAAGCAGAATATCAAACAATTCCAGTAGAATCTGTCATGAACAGGTAAATAAGAAGAAATGATTCAAATTCTAACTGAAAAGTATATTTCCCTATCCCCGCATGGCTAGATTTGTGAGAAATCGTTGGCAAATATTACTGTACGCCCACAAACACGAATATATATTTGGTGTGTTTGGACAGGAAATTCTTATTTACTGGCAGTCTCCTTGAAAAGGCATGAATCCATCTTATTCTATCGATGGAAAAATAGTAGTGTAGAATGGTCTATCTAGCCTTGTATGGTAACCTGTCTCTAGTGGCGTTATCAGTCAGTTATGTGCCATGTGTGATACACTCTTAGACGATCATGTATCTTTCGATACATGACTGACGAGGCAGATTTTTTTCCCGCAGTAAGTTACTATTTCTTTCTAACGGTAGACGAGTTGCCATCCAAGGCTATAGAACCCGGTCTGTCCTGCTATTTACCCATAGATGAGGAGATAAGAAGAGGATTCATACCTTTCCCTATGGTACTGGCACGACTGGAATTCGAACTCGGCTCTTTGATTCCTCAATCCGAGTCGCTATCCATTACTCCACCGTGCTGAATTCAAAACCAGTCTGAAGTAGGCTGGATTTCGTCAGGTTATTGAGCGTTAGGCACACTAACCACAGTTACTACAGCTCTTTGGTACCCCAATGAGTTTATCCGGTTACGAGCCTGTACTAGTGAGGTAT
This sequence comes from Acanthosepion esculentum, assembly GCA_964036315.1. Lineage (NCBI taxonomy): Eukaryota > Metazoa > Mollusca > Cephalopoda > Sepiida > Sepiidae > Acanthosepion > Acanthosepion esculentum. Next base: position 32,601,845 of record OZ038492.1, on the reverse strand, counting down.
TATGTACACTATTTACATTATAAAGGGGAGACAGGCCGCCTCCTTAAGGTAAGGCTTCAAGAACACCTGAAAGCTGTAACCTGAGGGGAAGTAGAAAAATCAGGCGTGGCTGACCACATATGGAGAGAGAAGGGAGATCACCGCCCTCTGTGGGATCAGGTTGAGATCATAGACAAAGAACATCATTGGAAAATTCGTAAACTTAAGGAATCAGCACATATGCTAGGCCATAAAAATCTCCTGAGCCGACCAAGCATAGAAATTAATACAATATGTGCCAGAGAAAAGCGATAATAACAACAAAATTGCAATATGAGCTCTGGTAAAAAAACATGCAATGATAACAGCAAAAATTGCAATATGAGCACTGGTAAAAAATGTTGCTGAAGACATTAGGTTTATAATACCCAGAAATTCATACACAGATGTCCCCAAGGACACATGGCACAGTGGATAAAGGCGTTAGTTAGATCCAGTGACAGGACACAAACAGTGTTAGTTCAAGTGAGTTAAGGCAGTGGAGAACTTTCAGAGTGGAATTAACAGGAGATAACTGACATCCATTAGACATGACACGTGGAACTCGAACAGTCTCCCCCAGTGAGCAAAATAAAGGGTTCAGTTCGACATTCCAACCACCTGAAAAAGGCCGGAGCGTACAACGGCCGAAACGTTGTGATAAACGTTGTGACAACGTGAGGACAATAGAGAAAAAGGCAGTTTACTACTATTTCTGTGTTTGTTCATGTCATCGTCAGATTCTTCTAATGTTTTAAGGGTTAAGATTATTCGTGGCTTACCTAAAAAAAATAAATATTTTTTCTATGTCTATTTCTTTACATGTCCGTGTGGCAGAAAAATCAATCGGCCTCCTTGTTTATCGATCAATATTGATTAACTGCGAACATTGTTATTTACATCGGTTTTCAACTTTTTACATTGATCGGTTTTCGGATTTTTTTTCCTAAGAAAAGTTCTTGTACAAAAAACAACCACACACTACACACACACAAGACACAGTGTAACCCGGATATAAGAGAGTTGTCGGGACCGGATAAGAAGTATCTTATATCCGGGTTTCTCTTATATCCGGGTTTCTATTATATATACATTAACACAGGCTCTAATTTGGGACCAGAGACAATCTCTCTTATATCCGGGTTTGTCTTCTATCCGGGTTTGTCTTCTATCCGGGTTTGTCTTATATCCGGGTCTCTCTTATATCCGGGTTACACTGTATATATATTTCGTCACATTAAATTGAAATTATGTAAGTCTCCTTCTGGATATTGGTAACTTTTTTTTTTTTTTATTAATAATTTGTTTTAGTTTTCATGTCGAAATATTACACAGAAGCGTTCCTTTTAATAATTTGAATTTAATATAACTAAAAAAACATTAAACGCTTTTAAATTTGCCTTGATAAAGTCGGATTGACGAAACGCGTCGGTAATGACTAAGAAATATATATATTGTCTTCTTTTTATGCAAATTCTCTTCAGAATTATTCTGAGAAATTTAACAATATGGAAAACTAAAAGAAATTCTTAGTAATACGGTTTAAGGTGACAATTAGAAAAAAAAAAAAATTTTTTTTTCCGACGTGTTTCGTCTTCCGACATTTTCAAGTCAAAAAAGAAATCGAAATGAAAAAAAAAAACTCTTAGTATAAAGGAAATTTACATTAACCAGAAAGAGGCATACGCAGAAGCGTTTCTCTTCTTTTTTTTTAAATTTAGATTTTGTAATGTAACTATGACAACAAAAACATTTAGATTTCATTTTTGCCTTGAAAAAGTCGGAAGACGTAACGCGTCGGCAAAAAACTAAGATTTTTTTCCAATTGTCATCTTAGTTTTTTGCCGACGCGTTACGCCTTCCGACTTTTTCAAGACTTTTATATATGGAGTAAACAGAAAGTGGCAGATTTTCTTTTAAAAGTAGAAAAGAATATTTCCTGATTTAATTAATATATACTTGCCTAGAAATGAGACGCAAATCTATTCAACTAATAAATTTCATATATATATATATATATATATATATATATATATATATATATATATATATATATATATATTCCTCTTGCTCCTGCTGATAGATGATCTAAATGATGCCCACTCTGTCTATATAATTAAAATTCTTTCTAAGAGGGATATGACGATTGGCGGTTTGTATGGATTAACTGGTGACAGCGGTGAAAATGGAATCAAGACCAAGCCGTGTTCAAATTTCTATTCAGACAGTTGGTATTAATTTTGTACTTAAGAAAAAAGGCGGTAATACAAGTCTCCCCTCCTCAGCTATGGGTTAAATATTTTTAAAGCTTTTCACCCCAGGCAAGGCTGGAAGCCACTAGCACGCAAGGGGTTACAGAGGAATGGAGCGAGAGCAGATAGGAGTGTTAGAGGAAAGGATGTGGAGAAGGATAGAGGATAGATCAAGGCAACTGGAGATGTCGATTTACGTTACACTTGAATAGTTGGAGATTATAGTCGTCAGGGAAACAGGAATGAGGAAGGGAGTTCCACAGGCGAGAGGTGCGAGATATGAAGCTATTGGAGTAGAAGAGACATCTACATTTAACAGGTTCGACAGTGAAAGGGTGGGTACGGGATGCCAGCCTCGTAGGACGCTTGAATTCATGGAGCCTGGGAACCAGCGATAGCAGCTCATCGGAGCAATTACCATGGAAGTATTTATAAAAGAGACAGAGAAAGGCGATGGTGCGTCTGTGAGAGAGAGAGAAATATGGAAATATTTCACCATGAAGGAAACCAGTCGGCGGGAAGTAAAATTCTGAATTCAAAACTGTTTTATCTTGAAACATTTTTTGTATAAAAAATATCCATATATATATATATATATATATATATATATATATATATATATATATATATATATGTGTGTGTGTGTGTGTGTGTGTGTGTGTGTGTGTGTGTGTGTGTGTGTGTTTATCTCTAAAGAAATGTGATACCTACGGTTTAAAATGAATTTTTTAAAATGATAAATCTTTCTTGAAGCTTTTATGTTAGTTTTAATTTCAAGCTAACAGATTAAATTTAATATTTCTAATAAGCAAAAAAATTTATTTGAGAAGGAATTTGCATTGATTAGAATGAGATTTTATTTAATTGTTAAAAATGGGTGATTTACAATGGTCTCAGCACAACGAAATTGTCTTTATTAAAAATATTTCAAAAATAAAATATGCTTTTCTGAAACTTTATTTGAGAAAAATTAGCTAATTTAAAGTTTAATTTATCTGATTTGAAATAAATATTACGCGTAGATGGGTGTTTTATGATGTATCGGTAGCTCTATAGACAGCCGGAGGTTTAACTAATTTGGTGCCATATTTGACATCCATATGAAAGTCTAGATCTGACGAGTTTATTTAAGAATATGACTAGTGTTTTTATGTTAATCTTTTGGTTTTGTAGCAACTTGTGGTGTTAGGTGAAACTACTCCAAGTGCAGGTTATTCTATGTTTAATTTACTTATCTCTAATACTACAGGTATTTGAAGTGTTTAGTAGAGGGATCTTAAAGACTGAAAATTAATTTGAGTAAAACAACAGAATGTCGTGGAGAGCCATGATCACCTAGATTCTGTAAGGACATGGTACATACAGGGGTTGGACAAAATAATTGAAACACTTGTTAAATTCAAAGAAAATTTATTTAATATGGAGTTGGTCCTCCTTTAGCCTCACATACAGTTTTAATGCGTCTAGGAATGGAATCATACAGCTTCCTGACTTCATCCAGAGGAATTTTCAGTCATTCTTCCATTAACACCTGCTCTAGCTCTTTAAGACACAACTGTGAGGGATAGCGGCTCCTAAACTGTCCCTCCAAAATGCACCACAAATGTTTAATAATATTGATATCTGGAGATTAGGGAGGCCACTCCATGTGTTCTAGCTCACTTTCATGGTCTTCATACCAATTCTTAACCACTCGAGCGGTATGTATTGGAGCATTATCGTCTTGGAAGATGCAGTCACTATCAGGGAATAAAGTCTAGGCCATTTGATGAACATGATCACCCAAAATGTTCAGGTAATCTTTGCTGTTGATTCTACCATCATATAGCGACCCAAACTCTCACTGATCCACCACCATGCTTCACTGTTGGAAGAAGGCAGTCAGGGTTGTAAGCTTCTTTGGGCTGCTTCCACACATAAACTTGTCCTGAAGTTTGGAAAAGAGAAAAACTGGACTCCTTATGGAGCTCATGACGAACAGTTTTAGTAGAAACTGGACTATTCAGATGATTATTCAACTCAGCAGTCACTTTAGCCGCAGTAGTCCGATGATTTTTCGCCACATTGCGTTTCAATGCACGTCGGTTCATGTCAGTAAGTTTGCAAGTCCGGCCGAATTGCTACGGTTTGCTAGAGGTTTTACCCTGTTTCTTGAATTGCGTCATAGTTCTTGATGTGGTAGCTCTTGAAAAACCAAACAGTTTAGCAAACTTAGTGATCGAAGCTCCTGTCATGCGAGCTCCAACAATTTACCCATTTTCGAACCCGGAGAGGTCACGCATTAGCTTAAATTTTACTAAATTCTAAAAATAAATAAGCCAAATAAGCCAAAGACAGTAAATTAGATAAATAAACGTATTTACAATAGATATAACCTGCAATTACGAAGTTTTAGTTAAAGTTCTTAATATAATAGGTGTTTGAAATATAGTAGTGGAATTTGCACCTGTTCCAATTATTTTGTCCAACCCCTATATAATAACAACAAGAAGACGAAGAAGAAAACTTTTCGGTTTGTTGAATAATACTTAATGCAAAATATTCCCAAGCAGAATTGTGATAATTGAGTTTTCGTGAGGGAACAAGAAACGACGAAGACGGCGACGACGACGATGGCGATGACCACCAAATGTTGACAACACGATATTAGCCCACTAATAGTCCAAATCTAATAACTTCTGGTTGACCTCCGGATACAAGAGAAATGGAATAGCGACACATTAATGGAATTGAGGTAAGATTTCACGTACAACTATCCGGTTTAATTCTGACCGCAGCGAAACACTTTTTTACCCACAGCTATCAAATAACTTTCCATCTAAAAGCGTTTGAAAGTTAATGTGTCTTTTCATTTGCTTCCTTAGCTCGGATATCCAACGTGATACTTTGATATGTTCTACAGAGTTTCGAAATGAAAGATACTGGGATTTGGATTTAAAATATCCATTCTTCTTTGGATTTTAAAGTCGTGTCGTTATTATCGTAAATTTTACAATTACTTGCACGCTGTTAAATTCATATTGAGCAGTTTCCATTCTCATGAATTTCGTTTGAGTCCAGATATCTTAACTTCGTTAAGGTCTGCTCTATTTGTCAAGAAAAACTTTATAAATCCATAAAATAAGATATGCTAAAATGAACAAATTATAAAGATTCAAATTATAGCAGATATAATTAGAAAATATTCTAGTAACTAATTATTTTCAGACAAAATAAAAAACCTGTTTTTAATGAAAATTATTAAATGACGATGCTTCTTCTTCTTCTTCTTCTTCTTCTTCTTCTTCTTCTTCTTCTTCTTCTTCTTCTTCTTTCCATTACCCCACCGTGCCTCCTCCTAAGTCAGTTATATACGTGATACACGCTTAGGCGATCATGACTGACGAGGCAGATTTTTTTCCCCGCAGTAGGTTGACTTTTTTGCGGTAGACCAGTTACCATCCAAATCCATAGGGCCCGGTTTATTTAGCTGGGGGGGGGGGGAGAAGAGGATTCATACCTTTCGCAAGCGTATTATCACGTAAGTGAATTTAATAGATTCGAGTGCAATTCGAACTCTGCATATAAACAAGGAATCAGTCAGTTATGTGCCATGCGTGATACACGATTAGGCGATCATGTATCTTTCGATACATGTCTGACGAGACAGATTTTTTCCAGCAGTAGGTTGCCATTTCTTTCTGCGGTAGACCAGTTGCCATCCAAGGCTATAGAACCCGGTCTGTCCTGCTATTTAGCCATAGCTGGGGGGAGAAGAACGGGATTCATACATTTCCCAATGATATTAACATGTAAATGAATGTAATGGATTCCACTGGAATTCGAACTCGGCTCTCCGATTCCTCAATCCGAGCTGCTATCCATTACTCCACCGTACCTCCCACATTCGATCTATCAGCATAAAAAACGGAACTCATTCATCGGCCTATCTCTAACCATCCACAGCTATTGATCCTGTTAATGTTGAGAGAAAAGTCTTGAAAACCGTTTCCTCTTTCACCTATCGTGGCTCCATTGTATCCAAAGATGCTAAAATGGACAAAGAAATTGAGTGCATGATTGGAAAGGCTAGTTCTGCCTTCAGTAATCTTTATTACAGGCTTTTGAATACACACAAAAATTGATGTGTACAAGTCAGTAGTACAGACATCCTTATTCTATGGTGCAGAATCTTGGACTCTGTACCGACGACACATCAATCAACTTGATGACTTCCACGTGCGTTGCCTACGTGCGGTCTGCAACAGAAAACTGGTTGCTTGCATTAGAAACAGTGATGTTCTGACTAAATGCTACATGACAGGTACAGAGGCCATCGAAATAAAAATCCAATTCAGGCGAGCAGGACATATTTCTCGTATGAGCGAGAGCAGACTTCCAAAACAGCTCCTCTTTGGACAGTTCTAACAAGAAGGTCAGATGGCAGGCCATTCTTACGTCTCAAAGACAAACTCAAATATAATCTGAAGCGATGCAGCATCCCCTTTTCTTCCTGGAAAAAATGTGTGGATGGTGGCAACGTCTCTTCTTACTGAGGGTACCGCGTTGGCAGTTTTCTGGTTGCTGTTCCCGACTGGTAGCTAGGAGCCCGAACTCTTGCGTTGTGTCTTAAAAGGCTGCTCTGATCAACAGTCGCAAAATATCAGGGTCCATGCAGTTCCATGTCGCGCATAGAAGGGTATCCTTGCAAGCACCTCCGGCGGGCAACCCCGAGGTCACACCATGTTGCAGTCTGCGCCAGTTCCCTTCTTGCGCATGTTACATTAGACGACCGACGGTTACTATTACCCTAGACCTTTCTTTACCAAAATAACACACCATGACTATAAGTAACCAAAAATATCAAACTAAACTAGCTCAACAAAAAGCACATAAACCCTTTCAACCTTTCTTTCTCCAACATTTGTGGTATTCGTACCAACTTCTGCAGTGTGGAATCGTTCCTCTTCGAAAAATTTCCGGACATCCTACCTCACAGGGAAACTAATTTTAACTCTTCAATCTTCTCCTCTGATTTCTCAATCCCTGTCTATCTTCCTTTTCTTAGGAAGGACTCTAATGTCCACATGCATTGTCTGGGAGTTTATGTCCGCGAACATCTCCCGCTGGCTAGGTATATCTCTCTTGAATGTCCAGACCATTCTTACATGTGTCTCCATCTCTCTCTACTAAACTCAAGCAGCTCTCTCCTTTTTACCGTTTCCCTTCCTCTCACAAGTGTTGCGTGGTAGATAGTATTTCTGATAATAAAGACAAGGCCATCTCCCTGCACCCGTTTGCAAATATATTTGTGTTTGATAACTTCAATGCCCACCATGACAGGTGGCTTAAACACTCTGTTACTGACCTCGCTTGCATCCGAACCCCGAACTTCTCAATCACTCAATCACTCGCGCAAGTGGTGGACTTCCACACACGTATCCCCAGTAACCCCGACGGACACGCTTCTCTTCTAGATCGCTCTTTACCTCTATGCCTGACTCATGTCCCATTATGCAGCTCTCCCCTTTTGGCAACTCTGATCATGCGATATTGTCTGTAAAGATCTCTTTCCGATCCCCAACCAGCCGAGAACCTCCTACCATTAGAATAGGTTTCTTGTCAAAGAGCGGATTGAGACTCGTTTCGTGACGTTCCTTGGAATGTAGTTTTTAAACATCCTGTTAAAAAATGAGCGTCTGAGGTTTCCTGGGTGAAAGCCGGCATATTTGCTTTCATTCCAGCAAGGAAATACCAAGTAAAATCACGTTCATTTCCTTGGTTCGCAGCTGCATGTTCGGCCGCTATTGCCCACAGGAATCACTTCTTCCGGCTGTACCAGAGCAACACGTCTGATTGCAATAGATGTCTCTTTGTCTCTGTTTGTAACGAATGCAAGCGTGTCTTCAGAGTAGTGAAGTTACTGTTTGCTGATAGAATGAAACAATGTATATCAACACGAAAAATTCGGTTCTGGAGATTATTAGCGGCTCTGCAAGAGTGTGCTGAACAACAGAAAATCCTCAATCCCTTCTCTATTTAATAAATTCGAAGTCCTGGCATCTACTGCAGATAAGGTTGGAAGCTTTGCTTGAAAATTATCTTCCAACTGAACACTCAGTACCCAAAGCTGATTTCTTTACTAAACAGAGGCTCAACTGAGCGACATGCGCATAACCCCGTCACTGGTCTCGGGTATCATTTTTAAATGGCGGGAGAATCAAACTGGAAGTAAGACAAGAACAATGCGGGTTCGTCAAAGATATTGGAACAAGGAATGCGATATTTATTCCGAATGTCATCAGAAAGTGCTAAAGGACGTGTACCCGTGTTTTATAGATTGCGCAAAGGAGTTTGATAATGTACACCACTAAGATCTGTTGGAACTGCGCAGCAACTTTGGTATATTTGCGGAGGATATTAGAATAGTCCAGAACCTATGCTGGCAGCAAACTGTCTGCATGCGGATAGAAAATGAGCTCAGCAGATGTAAAACAAATATAGAAAGGGGTGTAAGACAAGGATGTGTCTTCTCACCGGACTTATTCAACCTATACTACGAGGCGATTCTGAGAGAATTAGAAGTCCTACCAAGATTCATTATTGGCAGCTACAAACTTAATAATATAAGATATGCAGATGACACTGTCAGGAGCAGACATGGAAAGAAAACTACAAATGCTCCTATAGAATGTAGTGAAGGAAAGCGAGAAGAAAGGACTAAACATCAACTGCAAAAAAAGAAAAAAATGTCTGGTTGCAAGAAAAAGTTCGAATGATCAAATCGGAGATACCAAAATCAAACAAGTTTAATAATCTAATTTAACAGAGGAGGTGATATTGAAATCCGAAGGCGTATTGGGATAGACAAAAATGCCTTCAAAAAGCTAAGCAGAGTATTAAGAAATCGAAAAACTTCGCTAGGAATAAGGAAAACTGTCCTCATGTATAGCAGTGAGTGCTGAACAATCTCTTCAAAGATGAAGAAAAGACTTGAAGCATCTGAAATGTGGATCTACAGAAGGATGCTGGGGATACTATGGACCGATTATGTGAGGAACGACGAAGTTTTAGTGAAAGTGCAAACAAAAAGGAAACTAATACTTAACGTCAAAAAAAAGGGGATTGAAATTTCTAGGGTACATAATTAGGAAAGATGGTTTAGAAAATCTGATACTCCCAGGATAGGAGGGACAGAGGAAAACAACGCATAACCTACTTAGTGGGTTTGAGTAAATGAATGGCGGAGGAGGGTTCAGGAGAAATAACAGAAAGACAAAATGTATTGAGCGCTACAAATGGCAGAAAGTTGTAGAGTGCCCTTATCGTCTATGAAAGAGAATGTGTAAAAACGTGTTTTCTGTGTGCGAACATTTTCAAAGAAATGTGTATTCGCACCAGAGGTTGATATCTTTGGAGACTTAAGTGTTCATGGCTCAAACGACACTCTGATTACCAGTTTGTTAACATGTATATCTTGGATATTAATCGTTTGCCTAGAGTCACTAGTTTTCAGAAACATACCAACATAGTACGATTCATCATCGTGAGTGCTGGTGGTGATATTGATTTTATATCCAAGCAATAACATAAACTTTAGGGACTTCAGCAGTCGAAGTTTCAAGGACGATTACTCAACAGTAAGTATAATGCTAAAGTGAAACCTTAGTTTTTGTCCTTAAGTTACTGATAATCCCCTGTTGAGTTTGGCGGATCAACATTGGTATCTTTGGAGACTTAAGTGTTCATGGCTTAAACGACACTCTTGTACCAATTTGTTAACATGTATGTCTTAGATATTAATCGTTCTCCAACAGTCACTGCAGTGTTCTGTAAACCCCACCAAATAGATCGAGCCCTCATCGTGAATGCTGGAGGTGATGATTTTATATCCATCAATTGACACGCCCTCTAGGGACTCAAACAGTCAAAGTTTCAAAGACGATCAATCAACACGACATGAATACGAAATCGTTTGTTACCCCTATCATTATTCTGAAAATTGGTGCAGCTTCTGGCGAAAAGTTTGAAAGAATCAGAAATCTGAAAACATATAAGAAGCATCTTCATTGACTTAACCTTTCAAATGCTTTGTCCTTTCAGGATAAGAGAAATCATGGCCTTCCACAACATACTGCTTTATGTTGCTCTAAATTAGCCTTTTTACTGTCATTCTTTGTCTAACCGGTTCTTTTCTTTTCCCGTCTTTTCACATAAAATCGTTAAGTAGATTATTGTGTATTTAAGCCTGGTTCTCTAACCTTCAATATGTTCCGTAATTGTTAAATTCGCCAAGCCATATTTCCTCTTTGTGTGACATTTCAGCTGTTTTCTGATTTTTAGCAGCAATTTAGCAGAAAAGAGTGTTGTAATAGAGAGAATGCTTGTTGTCCCTTGCTGCACAGTGACTAACACTAGATACGACTGCTGTGAAAACTTAATGAATACGGTTAAGAAAGGCAAAGAATATTTTAAAAAAGAACAAAGACGACATGAAAAATAGAGGAACAATAGTAAAAGTGATATTCTCTCTTTCTTTTATTTTTTCTTTCTTTCTTTCTTTCTTTCTATCTATCTATCTATCTATCTAAGACTGTTCATATAGATATATATCTGATTATTTATCTATCTCTTTCTATTAATATCTGTTTATGTCTATTTATATGTATCTAAATCTATTCATATCTCAGCTCGTATAACTTTAAGTCATTATGTTCGTTTCTGTTCCTATCTATATATCTATCTATCTATTTATCTATCTATCTATCTATCTTTGTCTATTCATATGTATCTAAATCTATTCATATCTACCTAACTCGTATCCATCTAAGTCATTATGTTCTTTTGTGTTCCTATCTATCTATCTATCTACCTATCTATCTAGCTAGCTAGTAGAAAAAGGCAAAATATATATAAATGTGGCTGATAGATAGATTTAGATAGATATGAATAGATTTAGATAGATATGAATAGATTTAGATTTCTTCCCGACGATTAATTAGTTTCTCTAAGTTTACAAACTCTTCATCTTAATTCCAATCTCGTTTCAAATCGTCGTGAGACATTCTCTTGCACTAAAAAAGTTGAGCCAAGGTTACCAAATTGTTGTATCCCTTCATGCGTTAAAAAAATACATTTAAATACTTACGCGTGAAATAATACAATCGCAAGATGATTAACAAATTACTGATTTTATGTACGCCGTTAAATTATTAAGTCAAATGATGAGAGCAATTATAACCCCCGATGGGGCGTCATACTCTATGGATTTGGATGATTATGCGAAAAAGAAAGAAGTGACGAAGAGGAGCTGTTCGCATTGAGAAGACCGTGGATTTAGTTACCTAAGGACTTAAGGTTGACATAAGGCGGCGCATAGAAAGATTACGACACCCAATATTTACAGAGCGACTGATCGGAGAACCAGCCTGAAACGGATTTGTGAAGGGAACTTTTATTATCAGGAGTGGTAAATGTTGGTATTTGCTAAGTTCAGTTTAGTGTAAGACTCACAGCGACGATCGAATACATTACGATATAAAAATAATATATATATATATATATACAGTGTAACCTGGATATGAGAGACCCGGATATAAGATAAACCCGTATATAAGATAAACCCGGATATAAGAGAGATTTTCTCTGGTCCAAAATTAGAGCCATACTTACCTAAACAAAATAGACCAAACCCGGATATAAGAGAAACTCGGATATAAGAGAACCCCGGATATAAGAGAAACCCGGATATAAGAGAACCCCGGATATAAGAGAAACCCAGATATAATATACTTATTCTCCGGTCCCGACAACTCTCTTATATCCGGGTTACACTATATATATATATATATATATAACATTTTTTTCTCCCGATGATGGCCATGTTGGCCGAAACGAGTCGAGGAATCTAAATGAAATAATAATAATAAAAGCATAAGAATATTAATCTACAACCCAGTATGTCTGAAGATTTTAATTAATTTTTTTAATAATTTTTATCGTTCAAAAAAAAAAAAAAAAAATATATATATATGATAAAAAGGCTTAAATACTAATTTTCCATGGTTATAATTTATTATATTGGAATCGTAATTACGATCCAATTCATCAGACCTACAAATTCAAAAAGAAATCGAAAAATATAACTCCGGGAATAAAAAATAAAATTTAGTGAGAGTGTAAGTGTGAGAGTGGGGGACGAATATGAGAGGTAAATGAAAGCTGTAGAGAAGGGTAACAGACGAGAGAAGAACAGGAAGGCCTAACAGTGAGGGTAGGGATTAAAATTAAAGCAAAGAGAAGTTTTATTTTTTTATTCCCGGAGTTATTTTTTCTGATTTTTTTGAATTTGTAGGTCTGATGAATTGGATCGTAATTACGATTCCAATGTAATAAATTATAACCATGGAATATTAGTGTTTAAGCCTTTTTATTATATTCTTACTATGTCCTGGACATTGAGTTCTACCTGGATTCTATCCTCTTGGAATTTTTTATATAAATATGTATGTGCATATATATATATATATATATATATATATATATATATATATATATATATATATTTATATTAAAAAATACACAAATACCTACGTTTTGTGAGCGACTAAAGTTTCGTTGGTAACCAAACTCGTCAGGGACAAGATATAGGTTATTATTTATTTACACAAGTATATATATATATATATATATATATATATATATATATGTGTGTGTGTGTGTGTGTGTGTGTATGTGTGTGTGTGTGTGTATCAACCACTAATATAATCTATCTATCTATATATATATATATATATATATATATATATATATATATATATATATATAGTGTATTCAGGCAGCATTTTTTCATTGATGCATATTACATTAAATAATATAGACAAGTTTTGTCTATTTTTTTATGTAAATCCTTTTCATATCTTCTGATAAGCTTAATAACATTATCATTAAACGAAGAACGAAAATCACAATATTGATACATATTTTTTAATCCGATCTAAGCTTTCGGCTTACATAAGCCATTATCAAAGATGACAATTATAGTACAATATATTAAGCAATACACGGACAAAACAATAATGATAGTCTGTTTATGTTTACATGGAAGATTTCCAAGCAACGACAAACTCGTGTATACAAGACGCTGGAAACATAAACGTAATGCAATTTTCATCTTTATGATTATTATTATTACTTCCGAAATCTAAATAATCTGAACACAATTTTATGCCTTCAATTAAATATATTTTGAACGCTATTGTATACTTTCAAGTACTAAATGCATTGCTGGTTATTTTGCTTTTACATATATTTTATTGGTAATTCTACTGCAAATATGTATTGTTTGGCCTATTTTCTATAAAAATGTCTTTTTGGTATTTAATGTAACCTAGAAAAGGTTACTGAATGAGGAATAAACAAAACGGAGGTTGGAAATGAAATGGCAATCTTCATAACATCAACAAGATATAATACTCGATAGCGGCGTATAGTAGGTAAATCCACTGCTAGTGGTGGACTACTTAGATAACATATTACCTCCACTTACAATAGTGTCCAACGTATTTATGAGGATTGGGACATACCCAGTAGTGTTCATAGGTACGGTATATAACAGTATTTGTAATATAAAAATGTATTTTTATACTTTCATATTTTTTTGTTTTGGTTTAGGTTTTCACTATTTGCCCATAGTTGGGGCCCTAACAGGTGCTACCACCCCGGGTCAGGGTGGACCTGGGAGTAACAGTAATTTAGAGGTGGTTCCACGCTCCTCAAAATCTCCAATCCCCGAATCAGTGTTCTTGCTGCCGGATGTAGTTTATCGTATGGATAGATAGACAGACATAAAGAGAATAGATAGATATAAACAGAATGAGATAGATAGATAGATAGATAGATAGATAGATAGATAAATGCAGATAGATAGATAGATAGATAGATATGAATAGACTGAGATGGATAGATAGATGGATAGATAGATATATAGATGTATAGATACATAGATGCAGATAGATAGATAGATAGATAGATAGATATGAACAGACTGAGATGGATAGATAGATGTATAGATAGATATATAGATGTATAGATACATAGATGCAGATAGATAGATAGATAGATAGATAGATAGATATGAACAGACTGAGATGGATAGATAGATGTATAGATAGATATATAGATGTATAGATACATAGATGCAGATAGATAGATAGATAGATAGATATGAACAGACTGAGATGGATAGATAGATGTATAGATAGATATATAGATGTATAGATACATAGATGCAGATAGATAGATAGATATGAACAGACTGAGATAGATGTGTGTATATATATATATATATATATATATATATATATATATATATATATAGATGTATAGATACATAGATGCAGATAGATAGATAGATAGATAGATAGATAGATAGATAGATAGATAGATAGCTACATAAATTGAATGTGAAAAGAAATGTCAGGAACTTTTTCTAAGGCTTTGGTTAAATATAAAACTAAAACCAGAAAGAAACATAGAAACTCATTCAAAGAGTCAAAGAAACAGAATTAAAAATTGGACCGTTTAAAGATTTATTTTGTGTTCATCTCTCTCTCTCTCTCTCGCGCACACACACACACACATACACGTTGTACTTCTCTCATTCAATCTCATTGACACACATACACACACGTACTTTGTTTTTCTCTCTCTCTTTCTAAATATTCACACACTTTATTTCTATCTTACATTAATACTATTAGTAAACTGTCGAAAACAAAAGAAAGAACAATTTTCTTTTATAAAGCAAATAAATGTAACGTCTCCATGAAAGAAATAAAACAGACAAAGCCTTGGTCAAGTCAGAACCTACAAAACTCCGTTTAGTTTTATGCAGTCATTGCTGGAGAACTAATCGCATCAGTTGTATGCAAAAAAGAAAGACGTTTCTTTCTTTACCTTCTGCGCTGATCTGTGTCCGTTTTGTTCGCTGGCCTGTGCGTTTATTGAAATCTTCCCGGAATAGTGAGTTGGAATTAATTCAGCTGCTTGTTATGATCCACTGAGGCGTGGCTAGAAAGAGACAATGAAAGGGATCGTCAACAAGAAGAGAGAGAAAAGATATTTTTATGAGAATTTGAAAAAATTGGCCGAAAGAAGGAAGCTGCTGATTTGGTCTTAGGGAACAAAACACAGTTAGACAATAGAGGCTTGGTCGAAAGACGAAAACGATGAAGATGGGCGATGATGATGATGATAATAATAACAATAATAAATATATGGAAAATAAGTAAGCCAAAAGAAAAGTGAATTAGGAAAAGTAACAGAGTTAAAATTTGAAGTAAAACTTCCAAATAAAAGGATCAGAAATACCAAAAAAAATGGAAAAGAAAAAAAGAAAACCCAATATGAAAGAACGAAAAAGAAAGAAAAAGAAAGAAAGAAAAAGAATGAACGAAGCTAAAAGAGAAATATAATGAAAAAAAAGAAAGAAACAAGAAAAGACGAAAGAAAAGAAAAAGACGGGGAACATTAAAGAGAGAAAGGGAAAGATAGAGAAAGCAAGAAAAAGAATGGAAAAAGAAAGAAACAAGAAAAAACACGAAAGAAAAGAAAAAGACGGGAAAAATTAAAGAAAGAAAGAGAAAAGAATGTAAAAAAACAAAGAAAAAAGAGAAAGATAAACGAAAATAAAAAGCAGAAAAAAATGAAAGAAAGAAAAATAAAGAAAGAAAAATAAAGAGAAAATAAAAGAAAACAAAGATAGCAAAAGACTGATGGAAAAAGAAAAGAAAAAGGAAGGAAAAATAAAGTAAGAAAAAGATAGAAAAGAAAAACAATGGAAGAAGAAAATGGGAAATGAGTCAAGGGAAAAATAATAAAAAGAAAGAAAAATTGACACAAAGAAAGAATGAAAGCAGGAAAATTTAGAAGAAAGACAAACTTTGAAAACAAATTGTAAAAAGAACGAATACAATTTATTAAAACAAAGACAAGAATAAATGAAGGAAGAATAAAAGGACTTTAAAATTAAACGAAAAAAAGAAAGAATGAATAAAGGAAAAAGAAATGTGAAGACATGATAGGATAATAAAAAATAATTGATTGATTCGTTTTTCACGGCTTATCAACCCATTGCTCATTATTTAAAGACAGAAATATTTTCAGATTGTAGGAATTTTTTCGAGATAATAATGATTTAGTGATACAAGTTTTACTATTTAACCCATAGCTGGGGCGAGAAGAAGTAGATTCATATCTTTTCCAGAGGTCATTGCGCATAAGTGAATATAACAAGCCCAAGTGGAATTGAAAGTCGAGTTTCCAAGAGAGAACCAGGAGTTTCTCATTAGCCAATCGCAATATGAGTTTGTAGGAAATCCTATCTTGGTACTCGTTTTATAGCAGATTTTCGCGTAGCGTAGAATCTCGCGAGATTGGCGTACCGAGTTTTAATTTTAACCAAAGCCGGCGCTTTCGCAAATGTCCTTGCGAAAGGTATAAATCCATTTCTTCTTCACCCCACCACAACTATGTCTAAAATAGCAAGGTAGACTAGGATCTCTAGCTATGCTTGGCAAGCAGTTTAGGAGAAGAACATCTCTGAAATGAGAACCAGTTGGCCGTCAGTTTAGTAACTCCACCCTATGTCTCAGCCGACTTGCTTTGGAAATTGCAGCAGCAGTAGTATATCGAGTTGTGAGACTGAGAGTCCTATACACTTCTGGGGTTTCTAGAAGTTGATGGATTGATTGTCTTCTTTTATAGAATCATATTCCATACAAGACTACAGGTGTTTTTGCGCTTCGTAAACAGCGCGTTCGCTTTGATATGTTAATTGTAACGTTAATATTAGCCGTTTCCCTACAATGAAATGTTGGAGTTTTGGGGTACCTTGGTGTATAGTGAGCCAGCCAAAATGAGCTCACTCATTTTATAGTTCACCAATAGGAAAGTTAACCAATCAGAAGGCTCAAAATATTCAATACGACGGGTATAAAGGCGGCCATGTTTTTTTCCGGAATATTCACTGCAGGCTTTGATATCGAAGACTGAAGAATTACGGAACAGCTGCTGGTGTTATTGGCGATATAGTCAGATTCATTAGAGTGTCTGACTCGTGAGTGTTAATCTTTGACGTTGTTTCATTGAACAGATTACGTACTGCGCTGGATTCTATATTCATAGACTATGGTGAACATGGTCAACAGGAAACATTTGACATTTATTGACACAGCAGGCAACTACCACTTTCGGTTGAAATTCATAAATTTTTTCCTGTAGAACAAGTAGCTTTCTCAAGTTCAGTAGCTGTTATCGCCCTTTCCAGTATTGATGGGTGTTTCCTACTTAATGCCTTATTTAAAGTACAGGGAGGTCCGAAAGTAATGAGAATAATAGAACAATACAGTAGTATTGGGTTGGTGCATAATTATCAGGCGTTTTTGTACGCGAGTTATTTGTTAATAAAAATTGCTGCTTTGTTTACTTTTTTAATAAAAATATTTTATTTTTAGGTTATAAAAATGCGTTTCGATAATCATACGCTCCGGAATAATCATTTAAAAATTTTTATCGTTGAATAATGTTGTTTTTTTTTCATAATAAATATTGTTTAAAAAACGCCTGATAATTATGCACCAACCCAATACAAAACGTGCTGGATTCAGTTTATTAATTTTCATTGACGCTGTCAAACATTGAGAAGGTCGGTATGAACATTATCATTTTCGTGGCTCAAAATGATGCGACGCCATGTCCTGTGTGATATTTTACGAAGCTGTGCTTCTTTTGATTGTTGCAAAGGCTCTCCGAACGGCGTCCTTTAACTGATGGACATTCTGGTATCGTTCAGGTGAAACTCTCTGCTTGATAATACCCCATAGAGCGTTGAAATAGAAAATGATATTATATAGGGGTGACAAGATTTTCGGACTACCCTGTAGTTGGGAAATATCAACATCTTGATTATGTCATTATCTTCGAGTTACATGCGATATCCATTTTTAGTTGTTGTCGTTCATGAAAGTGCTCAAGTAACGTGGTTTCTGTTATTTGGTAGAGTTCTTTGTGAATCTGTAGCGCCAGTTCAAGATATTCAAAGAAGGACGATCTTTACCAAGGACTCCGCCGCTAGGCTTCAGTCGATCAAAAATATTTTTTAACTAATGATCTTAAAAAACGGTTGTATTCAGCTGACAGTTTAGATATTTCTGAACAAGTTTGGCGCCATATATGACATCCATATAAAATTTTCGATCTGACGAGGCTATTTAAGAACATGAGTTTTCAGGTTGATTTTTGGGGTTTTGTAGCAATTTGCGGCATTGGGCGAAACTACCTCTGGTGCAGCCTATTCTATATTCAATTCCCTTTTCTCCTGTACTAAATTTGTTATAACGGCGAGGTATTTGAATTTTTTGGTACTTACTAATTCCATATGGTGAATTTTTATGCATGATGAATTCAGATGTGTAGAAGTCAAATTACTCACCTGCTAATATGGCTGCCATCGTGTGTCTATTTGTAAAGGCAAGCCAGCTAATCTACCTCATTTATAGGAGAATTCCTAATACAGCAGGTGGGTTCGTCCGTTTTGCTAGAATGAACCTTCCCACTACATTTGCACGAGTGGACTCTATTCACCAATATATCTCTCCATCAAATCACTCAGGGATTGAGCTTGAGGTGACTACACCAGTCTATTTGTGTGTCAGACTGCTTGCAAGCTAACCAATATTCCACAAGATGTAGAAAAAAAGAGATTAACTTCTTTTGTAATAGATATTCTCTTAGAATTCTCTAGGAATATTTGTTATAATCGGATAACAGTTTCTTTTTCGAATCTTAAAAAGTGGCAGGCTAGACAGACTTGTATTTTCTGTCTCCCCACGGACAACGAAGAAGAGGGAAGGGAAGAGTTGTTTAGAAGCGTGGCTAGAGAAGAAAAGAAATCGTATGAAAAGATACCTGTGTTCCAATAATTCATCGAATGGATTTCTTTTCCTCACTCGACAATATTTGGCTAATAGGATAAAGAAGACTATTTCGAAGAGAAAAAAAACACAGCGGCAAGGGCATTACAAAGCAACTAATTAATGTAATGCTTCTTTTCCTTGCAATGCTAGACACTCACTTTCACCAATGGCCGACATATTTTTTTCTTTGATTTTTTGTTGCCATTTATTTCTGTTGTTTCCTTTCTTTTCGCCATCTTTTTTATATTTTTTATTTTCTTTTAAATTTTCTATTTTTTAAAAATTCTCCCCTAAAGAATTTGGGACAGTTTATAACTTTTCTTTTTATTTCCACCATTTTTTTTTTCTTTCATCACTTCTTTTATTTTTTCTCATTCCGGTTGTGCATTTCATGTAACGAATATCGACCCGGAAACTGGGATTGGTCATGCCGAGTTCAAACCCCGGCCTTGTGCCATACTTAGTGTGCGGTTAGTGAATCACTGCATACATTTCTTTATCTGATTGCTATTTCCTATTTTCTTTCTATTTTGGAGCTTACGACCATATCACGTCGAAACACAGGTTCCCGTATATTATGGTAATTTACCCACGCACGCATGGACTGTCCCAGCTACAAATAGGAGCAGGTACTGCCTTTTAGAAAGGGAAGTTTCCAGCAGTCAGTTCTGATAGTCGGACCGAACATTCTTGTTGTAACACTCTCGTTTGTATATGTTTGTATTACTGTTTCTGTTAATATATTTGTTTAACCCAATTCCCCTCTTTGTGTCTTTATTTCTGGTCCTAACGAGGCCACAACACTATATGATCATTGAAGGTAAGCAACGTCGAGACTGGTCAGTATCTAGATGGGTGACCGCTTTGAAATACCAGGTGTTGTAATCATGGGCGTGCGGATAGTCTAATAACAACGGATAGCCGAGTTCCAGGTTGGTTCTTTACATTCACTTACGGACAAATAACCTTGAGAAAATTATAAATTCAACTTTTGTTCTGCCAGCTATGCGTCAAATAGCAATGTTTTTATCACTAAAACCATTATTATCCATCCTAGCTTCGGCATAATTAGTAGTTAATTACTACCATTAAATTATTCTTATCTAAAAAAAAAAAAGACTTCTTACAGTCTAAAATTATTTTCTAGCTTTAAATAACTTACAAAAGCTTTATAAACCGTAAAAAAACAAAACAAAAAAAAATCACCCCCCCCCCAAAAAAAAACCCCCAGAAAAAACAAAATCAATCAAATCAAATCTACAGGGTGGTCCGAATGTCTAGTCACCGCTATCTCTCTTCCAAACTGTAGCAGCTTGTGTCAGCCATCTGAAATAGAAAATTATATTACGTAGTGGGGACAAGACTTTCGGATCATCCTGTATCTATTTTACTTGATTAATTAGATTCTACATACATTTTTCCAATTGTCATTTCCCTATATATATATATATATATATATATATATATATATATATATATAAATACCTTCTATATCATTTTGTATCTTATACAACGAAAAACAGATTAAAAGCAAAAATTTGATATAAAAAAACTCAGTCTTATACAAGGAAAAATAACGTTAAAAGTAATTAAACCAAAATCAATTAAAGTGCACGGCAACTTCTCATCCGGGGATTTACTTTCTAAGCCTTGTTAATCTTGGTGACAATCACATCAATAATTCTAAGTTGAAAAAAAAAAAAAAGAATCTGCGTAACAAATTTCTTCTTTTTTTTTTTTACTCGCAACCTACAGAAAAAAAAAGAAAATCATTTGTTAATTTTGCATTTCTGGAGATACAACTCGAGGTTTTGATAATTTTGTTTTTCTATTTTCAAACTAAATTGATGCTTTTGGTGGTGTTTTACATTTTTCAAGCAATTTGCCCCGAAATCTCTGTTAAAAGCAACGAAGAGAAACTTACAAATTTCTAATTGGCTCAATCAACAATGAATTTGTGTAAATGTTTGTTAAATGAAGTACACATAAATTTGTCTTGTGGTGACTTCAACGAACTTTGAATTTATTTGTACGGAATTCTATACTCTTGTAGGAATTTGCATGCAAGTCAGAAATCGGTTGATGTTTTCTACATATTTTTTTTCAATTGAGAATTATTAATGTGATTGTAACCAAGATTGGCTTAGAAAGTAAATCTCCGGATGAGAAAAAGTTTTATTGATTTTGGTTTAATTACTTTTATTTTTTTTAATTACTTTGTATTTTTCGTTGTGTAAGACTTAGTTTTTTATATCAAATTATTGCTTTTAATCTGCTTTTTGTTGTATAAGATATAAAATCACACCGAAGGTATTTATATTTATATTTATATATATATAAATATAAAAGTGAACATTGAAGTCAACACTTAGAGGCGACAGTGTGTTTCATGCTAGATGCAAACATCGGGCCGATGATTCCTTCTAGTCCGATGATTGCATCTAGCATGAAACAGACTGTCGCCTGAAGTGTTGACTTCTATGTTCACTTTTATATTTACACACGCTCTATCTCTGATATTGAGCATTTTATCCCATAAATATAGCACACTTTAAGACT
>OZ038492.1:32555061-32577561 GCA_964036315.1 Acanthosepion esculentum | reverse complement strand
TTCTTTGTAGTTTTCATTTTGATTTAATTTCACTATTGTTGGTAAACACCACTTACAAAAATAAAAAAAAATAAAGAACCACCCTTGATAATGGCTAAGAGAATAGCCGAATTGTCTCATTGATGACCATAAAAAATTCGCATCGATGGTCAGCAGAATTTATCGTAGAAAATGGCAAAATAAAACCTGACTTTGATTTCCTGGACCACAAATTGAATTACTGAAACCTTTCTACCACTGTCATGCATCAGAGTAAAAACAGATGACCGATCATAATCTTTATATTTACATATTTAATGTAGAACATTTGGACAGTTTTTTATACACTTTGTGTCCAGAAAAGAAAACACTTATACAAACACAAGAAAAATTAAATAAAAAGCTTAATTGCAGCACCTTGCCAGTCTCCTGAAACGAAACATGTATAAAAGAGGGATTGCTGCCCAAATATAATATATATATATATATATATGTGTGTGTGTGTGTGTGTGTGTAATGGGAGGAGAAAGAACTAGAAAGCATTTGGTTAATGTACCTTCCCAATTTCCTTTATTCTGTGTGAATGGCTTTTAGACATGACCTATCCCTGATAAGCTCAAACGCGGCCAAATTCGGTCAACCAAATCTTATATGGTTATTCAGTTTAACCATTACTTAGTGACGATTAGCACTGAGCCGCAACTGTTGCAGTTCCTGTCAGAAGTCAAATCTCAGATGCAGCTACCATGAATGTAAATGAGCTCCGGCACATTTGCAAGCGAAATATGAATGCCAATCGTAAATGC
Source organism: Acanthosepion esculentum (assembly GCA_964036315.1). Lineage (NCBI taxonomy): Eukaryota > Metazoa > Mollusca > Cephalopoda > Sepiida > Sepiidae > Acanthosepion > Acanthosepion esculentum. The sequence goes on along the minus strand of OZ038492.1, from coordinate 32,576,776 downwards.
AATTAAGATAACGATGTTTGGCTTTTCAATTAGCAGTGAGAAACACGGGGTGGCCAGTTGTTAAACAGAGAAAAATTGCTTCGTCTCATTGACGACCATAAAAGTATCGCATCGATGGTCAGCAGAATTTATCGTAGAGAAAATAGCAAAATAAAATCTGACTTTAATTTCCTAAACCCTAAATTGAATTACTGAAACCTTTCTACCATTGTCATGCATCAGAGTAAAAACAGATGACCGATCATAAGTTTTATATTTACATATTTAATAACGTTATTGCTGGTAAACACCACTTATAAAGTATTCCGCGAATAGGGCTTAAGATAAACCTTTCCAAAATATGAGTTAGAATTGAAATAAAAGCAGTGATGGCGCCTATCCTGAAATTACCATAAAAATATAGTATGTGGATTTAGTAAATATAAAAAATTTCGAAAACCTCGGCATATTATAAAAATTTCAGTACTAGATTGGTGGCAAGGTCTCATCATTTTACAGTTGAAGTGGCTTACATGTAACCGTAAGTTCTACGCTAACAGTGTCTTCTCTCGCAATTTTCACTTGTGGAAATCTTTTCTGGCTTTTTAGTCTGAGCTTCAAAAACTTAAATGCAATGTCAATCGTTATTTTCTGTCTTTTTAATTCTTATTCTTTTATTGTTAGCTCCCCCTTTCCCCCCGTATTCTCTAATACTCTTTAACGCCTTGCATTTTAGTAGATTTATTGCCTTGTTTGGAGTGAAATGCTTGATAGTATAAGGAAAAATAGTATAGGGAAATTGAACAGAGAATAGTTTGATCAAACAACATAAAAATTGAAAGATTTTCATTACTGCAATTACTTTCGGATTTAATTTAGTATCTATCTATCTATCTATCTATCTATCTATCTATCTATCTCTCTCTCTATCTCTCTCTCTCTCTCTCTCTCTCTCTCTCTCTATATATATATATATATATATATAATAAAAATATAATAAAAAGGCTTAAACACTAATACCATGGAATATTAGTGTTTAAGTCTTTTTATTATATCCTTACTCTGTCCTGGACATTGAGTTCTACCTGGATTCTATCCTCTTGGAATTATTTTTTATACACATATATATGTATGTGTATGTATGTATGTATGTATGTATGTATATTTATATATTTTAGTTCCATTAGTTCCGTTTCATCTTCAAGCGAATTTTGGAATAACTTATTTTAAAATTTACTGAGTTTTAAAAGCACATACATTCATAATTTTTCTTTCCAATGATACAGAAAAATCCAATCATTTAGACAGGGGCGATAGCGTGTTCTTTTTTATTAACTATTATTGTATCAATTATGAGTTACGTTCGAAAATGGGTTAAGTCTAGATAGGGGAGGGGTGGCTTTTTTTCAACGAATTATGACATCCGTTCAACGCATGTCGTCTGGTTTTTCATCAATGGCAAAAGGTTTTTTGGCATTTTATTCGTTAAATTTTTACTTGTATACATACAGCTTCTTTCTAAAAGGGGTGTTTGGATTAGAATACATTGCATTGATCTACAATTTTAAAATATTATTTTTACTTTTAATTACTAATAGATTATATTTCTTTTTAAAACAAATAAATGTAATAGATTTACTTAAATTATTTAAAAATGAATATTACGTATAAGTTACTATATTACCAACTACGCTATTTTAAAAAATATTATATAATGACCTACATATTTTACCTTTTCTATACTATAATATATATATATATATATATATATATATATATATATATATATATATATATATATATATATATATTGTATTGTGATATCAACGAACACTCGTTGCCACTTTTGTAATGCCAACGAATAATTCGTAATGCTCGTTGTAGTAGAGACTTTGTAATCGCAGATACAACTATGGTAACGCCGTTGAACAATACTGATGTAAGAGGCCTTCGAATAACACTCGCACTAATAGTACTTGCTCGATAATAGTCGCTCGAATAGTAATCCGAATAGAAAATAGTATAGTGAATAGAGTAGAGGATAGCGCTTCGTATAGTAATAGAGGATAGGGTAGAAGTGGTGATTCATTAGACGCCACGCCACTTCCTGCTTATGCGTTTCCTTTATGGTCAAGTAGTCTACTTAATTCAGTAATGGGATCGCCTGTGTTTGCCCACTAGCGATCTATGTTCAAACACAAGTGGCGGCAGTGACAGTTTATTCCTATATAACAATTTGTAGCCCTCAATATTTACATGAATAGGAGAAATACATTGAAGGGACTTTTACACTTCTCCAAATATCCTAATTATTTCATATTCAATGTGAAACAAAAGGCTTGTAAAGTATTTCAAAATAGAAGAGGGGACATTTCTGACAATTCCAATAAATCAAAATATAGTGTTATACTCACCAACTCTAACTGTAACTGAAAAAATATCTAAGCTTAACATAAAATTTGTTACAACTACTTCTAAAACAATAAAAAATTAATACAAAGCAAAATAATAATAATCTAAACCTTGAAAAAGGAATTTACTCTATTACCTGTAATAATTGCCACAAGAAATACATCGGGGAAACCTCAAGAAATTTAAATAGAACATTATATGAACACAAAAGAGATCTTTTACAGAAAACACCCACAATGCAATAGATGCTCATCGTAATGCGTCTGACCATAATTTCGATTTTAAAATGCAACTAAAGGAAAAGCAATTCACTACGACGAAAATTTATAGAAAGTGCTTTAATCTCAAGATCTTCCACAGTAAATTTACGTCCATGTTCTGAGGGGATTCCAACTTGGAAGATCTATTATCACAATGTGGAATGTTTAATAAGAAAAGTGATAAGAACATAGACAAAAGCAACTAAATGAAATCGGCTAGCCGGTGTTTTTCAAACTTTTGTTTTATCTCTTATGATCCGCACATAGAAGAATTGCATGTATTTATTTCTATTAGATATTTGCATGGATATACAATTATTACTTTTAGAAAAACTAAATTTAAAGGAAATTCCAACAGAATGTAAAGTAAATAATATTTGAAAAAATGTCATTTAATGAGACGGATGTGCTTATTTGTTCATAAGCAGCTGATTCCGAGTGAGAACACAGGAAGGCATTACTACACGCATAACAGGTCCAGTGTTGAGTCTGTTTCTGTCATTCGTCTTAAACAGAGATAATGTAGAAAATCCCAGTTTACAGAAATGAGTAGTTGTAAAAGACAACACCTTCACAGCAAAGTTTGGAGCGAAGTCTCTTTGTGAGAGAGAACTGACGTCACTCAGTTCGCCACGAGTTTCACGAACAATATAAACATAAACTCAATGGGAACAGACTATATATATATATATATATATATATATATATATATATATATATTTAAAAAAATAAAATATAATACGAGTTTACCTCTATGAAAAACTAGTGATGATTTATGAGTGCCATGCAATATTTAGAGTTGTTTGTATTCTGCACCTTTCTCTCACTTGCATGCTTTTATTCTTTATTTTCGTTTTTGTCGCGACCCAGTTTATTTATCTCGGGACCCACTAAAGGGTCGCACCCACAGTTTGAAAAACCCCGGTCTAGAATATATACAAAAAGCATATATTAAAAAAACAAACAAAAAAGAATTGAGTTTAATAATTCCCAGTTTCTTCTCTACTTCTTGCGCATGTTGTTTCGCATCAACATAAACATCACTTTAGTCTGATGAAGTCCTAAAAGACGAAACGCAAAACACGAAAACATTTCCACTTTATTATTTTTACCCTAAAATTCTTCTTGACATATAAAAATGTATATATGGGAAACTCGAGAGATTAACAGTTGTAACTTTAGAATTTTTAATTTAAATGTTAGCTGTATCAATACGCATTTATAAAATAGACTTTCTGTGATCAATACAACCATTCTTTTTGTGAAAGCTGAAGAGTGAAAAATTACGAAATTCTAAGCTGACATTCGGTAAGTATTGACCGTTATTACTTCGAATTTAATTTATATATATATATATATATATATATATATATATATATATATATATATATATATATATATATATATATATATATATGGTGTAACACCAAAAGTGTCCAATTGTTAGATTAAGCTTTGAAGCGTTGTATCTTAGAAATGATTAAAGATATCTTACTGGAATTCTCCGAGGTTTTTGTAACACTATTGGACTCTACTTTGAACAATAAGAATTTAGCCCTAAGTTGAAATGATGATCCCTCTTCCTGTTGGGATCTCTTTTCCAGTTTTCCACATTATTGCTTCCCCCTTTTAAAACTTATTCGCCTTCTCTTGATGGTTCTTGAATGGACTTCGAAGATGAAAGCCAGAGTATGGATGTTGGTACCATTACTGAAGGCCTGAATGATCATTTTTCTCTTAGCATTGCTGAGTTGGGAAGATATAGTGGGGCTGACACAAAACGATTTTATCTTGTTCTCCTTCTAGCTGAATAACTCAAAGGGTTTTTCAGTGATTCTTACGACAAATGGTGTCAAGATGGCTAAATCTTATCTGAATACCTGAAAAAATGAACTCAGTTTCGTCGTCTTTCAGATAGTAAACATTTTTTGAGATGGACAATTATTCCATGCTGTTACAGGATTTGGAAAATTTTGCTCTTACACGTCGTATATATATATATATATATATATATATATATATATATATATATATATATATATATATATATATATATATTTTAATTGGACATAGTCCGACAATTTATTAAAGACATTTTTGATATGTTTAACGTTCTTTTTATAGCATTTGCTTAAATACTTGTATCTATAAAAAGAACGTTAAACATATCAAAAATGTCTTACATATATATATATATATATATATATATATATATATATATATATATGCAATGTGATAGGTCCTGACCTGGCATCTCGAATCCAGTCACTTTCTACAAATATTTTCATGGCAACTGCTCTGACGAGCTATTTTCACTGGTGCCCCAACTGCATGAATTTAAGCCAGCTACGGCGTTGTCATATCGGTCCCACGCTTTTACTGTCGAAACAGTTAAATATAACCGGCTCTTCGACTCCAACAGCTGCTTCTCTGGCTCTTCCCGACAGTGGAACTCCCTTCCTCTTATTTACTTCCCTGATAACTATGATCTTCAGAAAGTTAAATGTAATGTAAATCGACATCTTCTGATGCCTTGATCTTGATCCTCCTTCTTTTCATCATTTCCTTAAAACAGCCCTCTTTACTCTTACTTTCACTCTCTGTAACCCCTTGCATGCAAGTGACGCTTCCGCCTTGCTCGGGTGAAATGCTTATATATATATATATATATATATATATATATATATATATATATATATACGTATGTATGTATTTTTAAAATTAAAAGTAATAATTCGTGCCTGCTGAGTTTGTAGATCAAATAAAATTTGCACTGTATATTTATTAATATCTAATTCTTAGCTCTGTCTAACCCCATTGAGCACATTTTTATTTATATCTTAAAGTTAATTGAGTAAATATTTATTCGCTTACCTGTGTATGCAAGCTAACGCCCGTATACACGCTTGCTATTATCTAGTTATTTGATTTACCCACGTCAATACCAATATATATATATATATATATATATATATATATATATATATATATATATATATATATATATATATATATGTGTGTGTGTGTGTGTGATATGTGTGTGTGTGTAAGTGACGCTTCCGCCTTGCTCGGGATGAAATGCTTAATATATATATATATATATATATATATATATATATATATATATATATATATATATATATATATATATATATATATATATATATATATGGCAAGATAGATTTTTGCTTAGATTCAGTATTAAGAAATGCACAACCCCAGTCGACCAGAACAAGAAATAAGTTATGTATTATAAAAAATTTAAACAGCTAACCTCATTGTCAACAATAATAATCAAGGTAAGCAAGATCCAAATTACAGAGGACCAATATGATTTATGAATGTGCATGCGCCTTAAGCAACTGCATTCCTGATCAAACCAAATTCTTTGCATGCTTATCAAGATATCATTTACAGCTCTCAGTTATGACGCATTTAAACACGCACGGAAACCCACCAAATTCCGTCGTAACTTGTGAATAATACGACCATAATAGCCTCAGTCATATATATTATAAACGGTTAAAAATAATGGAAGCTTTAATAATAAAAAAGAAAAAGCCAACACTCATTAATACCAACTACGAACACCGCCACAATGTGCTGACCATGTTGGAAAAATAAAAGAATATTCAAATCACTATAGATACACGTATATAAAAACGTACATCTTCAGTAAAAACAACAACAACAACAACAAAACATCCTTAATGGTTGACACTATTAAATTTTTTTTTCTGACTACAATGGCTAATCTTGTCAAACTCCCTGCTAAAACTCTAACTGATTGATGTAGTAGTTCTGTTTTTCTTTTTTATTACTGTATGCTAAAACTTTAAATTATGGATGTTGTAATTCTGGTAGTTTTTGGTGTTTATTTATTTGTTTTTTTGTTGACGACTTCTTAAAGGGGATTTAAGATTATGATATCCACGACATTTCGGCTGTTTTACGCCCCGGTCCTCTTCAGGTGGCATACGTCGGTTTAATGATTGTAGAATAGCCGAAAAGGCTCGGATATATAGAAGATTTGGACACTTTATGTCCAGAAGAAGAAGGATGCTACTACACAGGGCTGTGGTGAAATAATTTATTATATGGAACCTTAAAGTGGTCTGTTTTTATTTAAATTATTAGCTCTGATTTACATTGAGCTCTCTGGATTTTATCCTCCTTGGGTCTACCCATATGGATTACCTAGTTTTTCGTAAATCATATATATATATATATATATATATATATATATATATATATATATATATATATGGTATTCCAATAATTTGGACCGATTTTAAATGTGAATTAAGTTTAAGCGTCTGATGATTTTTTTCTTTTTCTTTCAGATTTAACAACTTAAGTCTTTGACAATTGCAACCATGGAAAGATTAACAATCAAACAACGTGTAAAGTTTTATCAAAGCGCTCAGATATATAGAACTATTGGGCAGTTTTTACATTCTTTATGTCCATAAGAGAAAACAAATGAATAAAAAGCTTAATCGCAGCACCTTTTCAGTCGTCTTTAATGTCAGTCATCTTGTATAAAAGAGTGGTTGCTGCCCAAACACACGCACACACACACACATATATATATATAAGTATATACAGTGTAACCCGGATATAAGAGACCCGGATATAAGAGACCCAGATATAAGATAGATTTTTTCTGGTCCCAAATTAGAGCCTGTGTTAATAAAACAAAATAGACCAAACCCGGATATAAGAGAAACTCGGATATAAGAGACTTCTTCTCCGGTCCCGACAACTCTCTTATATCCGGGTTACACTGTATATATATAATTATGTGTCGGAGTACATATTTTTTATGAGATTTCTCGGACATTCAGGCCGGTAAATGTTGTTAATACTGTTTATTATAAAACAGAGCATTTAAATATTTGTATCTATAAAAAGAATGTATAAACATAAAAATGTCTTAAAATAATTGTCTAACTTTGTCCATTTCATAATGTGTGACGTCATTGTTTACATTTGATGCGCCATGAGCAGATATGAATGTACGTGAGAGATTCATGGAAGATTAAAGTTTAAGGACAGTAAAATTTAAATAAACTTAAATATTTGTATCTATTAAAAAGTATGTATAAACATAAAAATGTCTTATTATATGTATATATATATATATAAAGTATGGGTATGATAAAAATATAAATATACGTATACGCACCTATATTTGCGCGTACATATATATGATATAAATTATAATTAATTATAATATTTTAGGCAACAGTATTTAAATAAACAAATATTGACACACAATTTGACATAATCACCACGAGGACACGAATATTATTACGATCGGAATATACTCAGCACATGAAGATTGCAAGATCGCATGAAACTCCGAGTCGTGCTACCGATGTTGGATGTTATGTATATTCACTTATATATATATATATATATATATATATATATATATATATATATATATATATATATATATATATATATGTATATATATATATATATATATATATATATATCGTTACTTTCATCTTTTATGTTAGGAAACTTCTGATTGACATGGTTTTTGCACATATAAAATTTGATCCGCTCAAAATTTTGCGTACAAATAAAAACAAAACAAAACAAATACAAAACAATAAACAACAAAAAACAAAACAAAACAAAAAAACAAAAAAATGACGTTCTTTCAATTCACACAAGAGAAGAGAAAAAGATAACCTGAAAATGGAGTAAAAAAAGAAAAAGGTTTTATTTTATCTGTTGGAACGTAAATGCAATGGCCATTTTATATTGTTAGTCGATATTATATATGTTTGTTCGTAGTTCTTACTTTTTTTCCCGATCATTTCGGCTGAGAAACAGCGGATTACGCTGAGGGAAGAAGACAATCGACAGGCTGACAATTGTAGATTCAATTCCAAGTCGAACACATCGTCGATTGTCTGTGTTGTACATTTATTTCGATGAATTCCTGTATTTCCGAAGAAATCGCTATAATTTTCTGTTGGCGCATGCGTGGTAACAAAAACACCGATTATCGATTGCTGTCAAAATCTGCTTAATTGTATGTCCTTACTACATCTTTATCGTTTTTTATTTCACACACAGAGAAGAGATAAAAAAAGGACACGTTACTGTCAGGCGTCAGTGTAATAAAAAACGTAGTAATGTGTTTGCAAAAGCAATAAATCTTGAAATACAGAAAAAAAGATACGCAAAGAAAAATATGGCAATAGGAGTTAAGGGATCTGTAAAAATAATAAGAAAAAGATTTTGGATCGTTGAAAAAAGAAACAGGAAGATTTAAAAGTAGAAGATTTTAAAAGAAGAAAGAAAGAAAGCAGAAATAAGGATGGAAAGAAAGAAGAAAGAAATAAGAAAGAAAGAAATATAGATGAAAGAGATAAAATTAAAAAGTAACAAAACAAAGAAGGAACGAAACAAAGAAAGGAGAAAAAAGAAAGAGAGAAAAAGACAGAACGAAAGAAAAAGAAAAAGAGGAAAAGAAAGAAATAACAAAGAAAGAACAAAGAAAGGATGAATTAGAGAAAAAAAGAAAGAAGCAATGAAAGGACGAAACAAAGAAAGAAAGAAGAAAGTAATAAAAAAGAAGAAAGAAAGAAAGAATGAAGGATTAAAAAAGGAAGAAAATTTCAAAGTATAGATCAAATAAAGAAAAGAAAAGGGTAAATAGAAAGAAAGAAAGAGAGGCAAACAAGCAAGGAAAGAATGAAAATTGTTAAAAGGAGGATGAACATAAGGTATGAAAAAGGAAAAGAAAATGAAAAAAAATTAAAAAGGATAAGAAAAGAACTAAAAGTGAAATCACGAAAACAGAGGAAAGAAAGAATGAGAGAGTTGTAAAGAGGAATGAGGAATAAGAGAGAGACAAAAGAAGGAAAAGATAATAGAAAAAAGATAAAAAAGAGGCAAATTGAATGAAATGAAAACGCAAGAAAGAAAGAAAGAAAGAAAGAGAGAAAGAAAGAAAGAAAGAGAGAAAGAAAGAAAGCATAAATTAAAGAAATGCCACGGAGTTCTCTATATATAAAGTCTTGTGACAAAACTAAAATTAGCTGAGAACTATGAAGAACGAGGAGATAGAAAAATGAAAAGAAAGAAAAATAGCGAAAGACATAACGAAAAAAAAAAGTGAGGAAAGAGGAAGAAAAAAATAAAGAAAGACGTGAAAAGGAAGAAAATAAAAAGAAATACATGCAAAGTGGAAGACGAAGAGAAAGAAATAATTACATTAAAGCATAAGAAAAATAAAAAGAGAAAATGATATGAAAACCGGCAAAATGTCAACCGAATAACGAATGGTGCTTTTTATGGAGACGAAGATGTTTTCTGTCTTACTTTTATATGACTTATCTCTTCTTTACGATCATGGCCCTCTACAATTTCCCATTCTTTGTACCTCTAAGCAATGCATGTTTCCTTGGTATCCATCCCCGACTCTAATTCTCCATCCATTTACACCAGATCGTTAGGTAAGTTGCTCATTATTTCCGTCAACTAATTTTGTCCTCGGTATGCTCTGTAAATGTCAAATTCTCCAAGCTCTCTTTCTTCATTACGCATCCAAGAAATTTCAACAGTGACGTAATGGATAGCGGCTCTGAAAGGCACGGTGGAGTAATGGATAGCGGCTCGGGAGGCACGGTGGAGTAATGGATAGCGGTTATGCGAGCCACGGTAGAGTAATGGACAGCGGATCGGGGAGGGGCGTTGGAGTAATGGATAGCGGCTCTGCGAAGCACGGTGGAGTAATAGATAGCAACACGGGGAGGCACGGTGAAGTAATGGATAGCAGCTCTGCGAGGCACGGTGGAGTAAAGGATAGCGGTTCTGCGAGGGACGGTAGAGTAATAGATAGCGGCTCAGGGAAGCATGTTGGAGTAATGGATAGCGGCTCTGCGAGGCACAGTGGAGTAAGGGATAGCAACTCGGGGAAGCACGGTGAAGTAATGGATAGCAGCAAGGGGATGCACGGAGGAGTAATAGATAGCGGCAAGGGGAGGCACGGAGGAGTAATAGATAGCGGTTCTCCGAGGCACGGTAGAGTAATGGATAAGGGATCAGGGAAGCACGGTGGAGTAATGGGTAGCTGCTCTGCGAGGCATGGTGGACTAATGGATAGCGGCTCGGGGAGGCACGGTGGAGTAATGGATAGCGGCTCTTGGAGGCAAGGTGGAGTAATGGATAGCGGATCGGGGAGGCACGGTGGAGGAAAGGATAGCGGCTTTGCGAGGCACGTTGGAGTAATGGATAACAGTTCTGCGAGGCACGGTGGAGTAATGGATAGCGGTTCTTGGAGGCAAGGTGGGATAATGGATAGCTGCTCTGCGAGGCACGGTGGAGTAATGGATAGCGGCTTTTGGAGGCAAGGTGGAGAAATGGATAGCGGCTTAGGGAGGCAAGGTGGAGAAATGGATAGCGGCTTAGGGAGGCACGGTAGAGTAATGGATAGCGGCTTTGCGAGGCACGTTGGAGTAATGGATAACAGTTCTGCGAGGCATGGTGGAGTAATGGATAGCGGCTCTGCAAGGCAAGGTGGAGTAATGGATAGCTGCTCTGCGAGGCACGGTGGAGTAATGGATAGCGGTTCTTGGAGGCAAGGTGGGATAATGGATAGCTGCTCTGCTAGGCACGGTGGAGTAATGGATAGCGGCTTTTGGAGGCAAGGTGGAGAAATGCATAGCGGCTTAGGGAGGCACGGTAGAGTAATGGATAGCGGCTTTGCGAGGCACGTTGGAGTAATGGATAACAGTTCTGCGAGGCATGGTGGAGTAATGGATAGCGGATATTGGAGGCAAGGTGGGATAATGGATAGCTGCTCTGCTAGGCACGGTGGAGTAATGGATAGCGGCTTTTGGAGGCAAGGTGGAGAAATGCATAGCGGCTTGGGGAGGCACGGTAGAGTAATGGATAGCGGCTTTGCGAGGCACGTTGGAGTAATGGATAACAGTTATGCGAGGCATGGTGGAGTAATGGATAGCGGATCTTGGAGGCAAGGTGGGATAATGGATAGCTGCTCTACGAGGCACGGTGGAGTAATGGATAGCGGCTCTGCAAGGCAAGGTGGAGTAATGGATAGCTGCTCTGCGAGGCACGGTGGAGTAATGGATAGCGGCTCTTCGAGGCAAGGTGGAATAATGGATAGCGGCAAGCTAAGGCACGGAGGAGTAAAAAATAGCGGCAAAGGGAGGCACGTTGGAGTAATGGATAACAGTTCTGCGAGGCACGGTGGAGTAATGGATAGCGGTTCTTGGAGGCAAGGTGTGATAATGGATAGCTGCTCTGCGAGGCACGGTGGAGTAATGGATAGCGGCTTTTGGAGGCAAGGTGGAGAAATGGATAGCGGCTTAGGAAGGCAAGGTGGAGAAATGGATAGCGGCTTAGGGAGGCACGGTAGAGTAATGGATAGCGGCTTTGAGAGGCACGTTGGAGTAATGGATAACAGTTCTGCGAGGCATGGTGGAGTAATGGATAGCGGATATTGGAGGCAAGGTGGGATAATGGATAGCTGCTCTGCTAGGCACGGTGGAGTAATGGATAGCGGCTTTTGGAGGCAAGGTGGAGAAATGCATAGCGGCTTAGGGAGGCACGGTAGAGTAATGGATAGCGGCTTTGCGAGGCACGTTGGAGTAATGGATAACAGTTCTGCGAGGCATGGTGGAGTAATGGATAGCGGATCTTGGAGGCAAGGTGGGATAATGGATAGCTGCTCTACGAGGCACGGTGGAGTAATGGATAGCGGCTCTGCAAGGCAAGGTGGAGTAATGGATAGCTGCTCTGCGAGGCACGGTGGAGTAATGGATAGCGGCTCTTCGAGGCAAGGTGGAATAATGGATAGCGGCAAGCGAAGGCACGGAGGAGTAAAAAATAGCGGCTCGGGGAGGCACGTTGGAGTAATGGATAACAGTTCTGCGAGGCACAGTGGAGTAATGGATAGCGGTTCTTGGAGGCAAGGTGGGATAATGGATAGCTGCTCTGCGAGGCACGGTGGAGTAATGGATAGCGGCTTTTGGAGGCAAGGTGGAGAAATGGATAGCGGCTTAGGGAGGCAAGGTGGAGAAATGGATAGCGGCTTAGGGAGGAACGGTAGAGTAATGGATAGCGGCTTTGAGAGGCACGTTGGAGTAATGGATAACAGTTCTGCGAGGCATGGTGGAGTAATGGATAGCGGATATTGGAGGCAAGGTGGGATAATGGATAGCTGCTCTGCTAGGCACGGTGGAGTAATGGATAGCGGCTTTTGGAGGCAAGGTGGAGAAATGCATAGCGGCTTAGGGAGGCACGGTAGAGTAATGGATAGCGGCTTTGCGAGGCACGTTGGAGTAATGGATAACAGTTCTGCGAGGCATGGTGGAGTAATGGATAGCGGATCTTGGAGGCAAGGTGGGATAATGGATAGCTGCTCTACGAGGCACGGTGGAGTAATGGATAGCGGCTCTGCAAGGCAAGGTGGAGTAATGGATAGCTGCTCTGCTAGGCACGGTGGAGTAATGGATAGCGGCTCTTCGAGGCAAGGTGGAATAATGGATAGCGGCAAGCGAAGGCACGGAGGAGTAAAAAATAGCGGCAAAGGGAGGCACGTTGGAGTAATGGATAACAGTTCTGCGAGGCACGGTGGAGTAATGGATAGCGGTTCTTGGAGGCAAGGTGGGATAATGGATAGCTGCTCTGCGAGGCACGGTGGAGTAATGGATAGCGGCTTTTGGAGGCAAGGTGGAGAAATGGATAGCGGCTTAGGGAGGCAAGGTGGAGAAATGGATAGCGGCTTAGGGAGGCACGGTAGAGTAATGGATAGCGGCTTTGCGAGGCACGTTGGAGTAATGGATAACAGTTCTGCGAGGCATGGTGGAGTAATGGATAGCGGATCTTGGAGGCAAGGTGGGATAATGGATAGCTGCTCTGCGAGGCACGGTGGAGTAATGGATAGCGGCTCTGCAAGGCAAGGTGGAGTAATGGATAGCGGATCTTGGAGGCAAGGTGGGATAATGGATAGCTGCTCTACGAGGCACGGTGGAGTAATGGATAGCGGCTCTGCAAGGCAAGGTGGAGTAATGGATAGCGGATCTTGGAGGCAAGGTGGGATAATGGATAGCTGCTCTGCGAGGCACGGTGGAGTAATGGATAGCGGCTCTGCAAGGCAAGGTGGAGTAATGGATAGCTGCTCTGCGAGGCACGGTGGAGTAATGGATAGCGGTTCTTGGAGGCAAGGTGGGATAATGGATAGCGGCTCTGCTAGGCACGGTGGAATAATGGATAGCGGCTCGGGGAGGCACGGTGGAGTAATGGATAGCGGTTCCGTGAGGCAAGGTGGAGTAATGGACAGCGGCTCTGCGAGGCACAGTGGTCAGCGGCTCTGCGAGGCACAGTGGTGTAATGGATAGCGGCTATTCGATGCACGGTTGAGTAATGTATAGCGGGGGAGGCACCGTGGATTAATGTATAGCGGGGGATGCACCGTGGAGTAATGGATAATGGCTCGGGGAGGCACGATGGAGTAATTGATAGCAGCTCGGGGGAGGCATGTTGGAGTAATGGATAGTGGCTCGGGGAGGCAAGGTGGAATAATGGATAGCGGATAGTATTGTGGAATCGGAGAGCCGAGTTCGAATTCCAGTCGAATCCATTACATTCACTTACATGGTAATACCCTTGGGAAATGTATTATCCTCTTCTTCTCCACACCCATCAGCTAGGGTAAATAGCAGGACAGGCCGGATTTTATAGCCTTGGATTGCAACTGGTCTACCGCAGAAAGAAATGGCAACCTACCGCGGGAAAAATCTGTCTCATCAGTCATGTACGCGAAATATACGTTTACGCGTGTTCCATTTTTCTTAAAAAATACCTTCGATGCTAACATACTCCGTACGTTGTATTCGCTTAATCGATGACGAATTTGCCCATCTTTCATTCGAAGACTTGTATTGTATAGCAGTTCAGCACACTTTTCTTTGTTTCTAATGTAATTTTCCCTTTCTTAATTCTTTAATACTTTTAATTTCTTTAAATTAAACCCTTTATCTTTACGAGTTTTTTCCTAACCTGCTCCAAATACGCAAGCCGCTAAGAGTAACCAATACTCTTCGCAAGGCCACTCATCAAAATCATGATCAGATTCAACATTGCTTAACTTCGGTGATCAAACTTTGTGAGATATGAACTCTCTCCTCATTAGTAGCCATTCGTGATCATGAGAGACGTGATAATTTTAAGCTTGATAGATAATGAAAAATGTGTCACTAGAAATTGTCGAAACTACAAACTGCCCTGGAGAAAAGGAAAAAAAAACATCAGATTTTTTTAGACAGATTGAAAATGAAACCGATGCTTCTATCCAGAACAATGCTCGTCAGCGTATAAGTGATTAAAAATTGCCCATAATTTTGAGTAGCGTCATTGACAATTGAAGTTATTTTTCGGCAAATTGGACTGCTGCTAAACGAAAAAGAAAGAAATGAAAAAAAGGAAAAAATAGAGAAAGAAGACATACTTGAAAATACGATTAAAGAATGACATAAAAGAAGATAATAATAATAATAATAATAACAATGATAATATGTAGACAAAACCCGTACCCATCAGTGGCTACGTAGTGCTGGGTTAAAAGCTGAAACTGATGGTTTTATTCTTGCTGCACAGGACCAATGCTTGCTAACTAGAAATTATTAAGCACACATACTAAAAATTGTGTTCGTCTAAAATGCAGATTCTGTGATAGATATCCAGAAACAATTGATCATCTTGTATCAGGTTGCACGGTATTGGCACCCACTGAATATAAAACACGACATGACAGAGTGGCACAATATCTGCACTGGAAAATCTGCAACTTCTACGGAAAGGAAACTGAAAGAAATTACGGTTACGGAGATAGGACCCGTTCCAATTTTATGGGACTTTATCATACACACAGACAGACAGAACAATCAAAGCTAATCGCACTGATATTGTGATTAGAGACCGCAAAGACAAAATGTGCTTCCTTATTGATATGTCAGTCCCTGCAGACTGCAATGTATCTTTGAAGATTTTCAAAAACTATCAAAATACAAGGACCTTGAAATCGAAATTTTAAAAATGTGGTGTATGAGGACATTAACAATTCCAGTTGTAGTAGGAGCCCTTGCGTTGATTAAAAAAGATTCCAATAGACTCATTGAAGGAATCCCTGGTAGCCCACGCCTTAAAGAAATTATACTCACAAGTACAGCACACATACAGTTTTATCTATGTAAAATATGTGCGATCTTTTTAAAAACTGCTCAGTGGAAAATGTCGAAAAGAAATGAGTATAGACCAGAAACAAAAGGAAATAAAACAATAATAATAATAATTACATGGGAACATCAGCGATCCCTGTTGTAGTTGGAGCCCTTGGATTGGATGGAAAAGATTCCAGTAGACTCATTGATGGGATACCTTGAAGCCCGTGCCTTAAAGAAATACAAAAAGTTGTTTTCACAAGTACAGCCCACACTTTACGAAGGGCTTTATCTATGTAAAATATGTATTTTTCTTTGTCAGTGGAAAATGTCATGATGCCATTTGTAACCTTATGTCTCTGGGCGGGACCGGGAAAGAAATGTGTAAACGCCAGAAATCAAAGGAAATAACAACAACAACAACAACAACAACAACAATAATAATAATAATAATAATAATAATAATAATAATAATAATAATACGTACTTAATATATGCATTAAATAAATCCCGGAAAACCATTGACTAACAGAAAGAGAAACGAATGTGTTTATGAGTACCAATCATATACTCCAAAAATGTTTTCTGTAAATGTAATATTTCCAACAAAATCCTTCCTTAACCTCTGGTTCCAGGTGAAAGGATTGTATAAGGCACCAAAACTAGAAATAATAATAATATTTTTTTTACGAAAACGATCAGTGGAAAATGTCATGAAGCCATTTCTAAACCTTAGGTGTCCGGTTAGAACCCGGAAGGAAATATGTATATAACAGAAATCAAAGGAAGAAATAATAATAATAATAATAATAATAATAATAATAATAATAATAATAATAATAATAATATCAGTCTAAAAGACATTGGTTGTCACTTGAGTACAATACAGTTTCAACATCTTTAACTGGACCATAGCTGACATTAAGCGTACAAAAAAGCTTCTCACTTGCTGCCGCATGCATCATCTTTGCATGTTGATCGTCTGTAGATGTCCAGATCCGAAGGAGGCAGAGGATTAGTTCAACTAGAACTGTCTCACAATAATCAGTCTTCAAAGATACCTAGAATCTACAGAAGACTGGATGATGTTCCATGTCAAATTATATGAAAGAAATTAGAAACTTTATTCAGTAATAAAGGAAGCCAACAAATTCAACATGATATTTCAATGAATGCTGCTCAAAGAATCTAAAAGATCATGCAAAACCAAATGCAATGTACCAAATACATAAACGATGGCAAGATAAACCTCTTCATGGTCATTACTCTGCCTGTGACATACAAGCTGATGTAGACAGCACCAATACTCATCAGTGGTTGTGCAGTGCAGGATTAAAAGCTGAAACCGAAGGCTTTATTCTTGCTGCACATGACCAATGCTTGCTAACTAGAAATTACCTGACAAACGTAAAGAAAAACTGTGTTAACCTAGACATCGTGATCATAACCCACAAAAACAGTACGTGCTTTCTTATTGACATGACAGTTCCTGCAGACTGTCATGTAACTTTGATATCTTCAAAAAACTATCAAAATATAAAGATCTTGAATTGGAAATCTAAAAAAATATGAACACGAAGACATCAATTATTCCAGTTCTGGATAGGGCTCTGTGTTTGATTTGAAAACGGTTCTGACAGAACCATTTGAGGGATCTTTGGAAGCCTATGCCTCATAGAAATGCAAAAATTGTTCTCACAAGTACAGCTCACATCTTACGAATGCCTTTATCTATGTGTGTGATCTTAGATTTATATTTCTTTTTACAAAAGTGAAAATGTCATTATACCATTTCTTACCTTAGTTCTCTGGACGTTCGTAAAAAGACTTGCATTTTTAAAACTATTTTTTATATTACTATGCAATTTTTAAACATAAGAAGACAAGGCATATTGTCGAAATATGATTAAACACTGTGTCTTTTCCTTTTATTTTCTTAAATGACGCTCTTCTCTAAGTGTTGCAAAATTTTACAAGTCAAGTTAATCTTCTTAAAATTCCGACACAAATATTTAATATAATATTTAAGATAATATTTAAGATAATATTTAATATAATATTTAAGATAGTATACAACGAAAATTGAAAGAAAATACTATAGACATTTTTTAGAATGTGTACCTTAGTATGTTCGTCGAAATTATAGGTGTTCGTGATAAAATGTTTCGCAAGTTCTGTTAATGTCACATTGTTGCATCGTACAACATACCTTTGGCCATTAAGTCATTTGTTTAATTTTTCCGTTGGGAAACTCACATAAATCAAGTCATGTTTGACACATTGAGTAGTGTCCATCAAATAGGAATCGGTACAATTGGCACCATCTTAAGAAATCGTAAAGAAAACGTGGATTAAATGCAACTGAAACGTTAACATCATGGTAATTTCATCATTAAATCTTCCGCTCGTTGATCAGTTAGTAAGAGCAATTAATCAAACAGTTTAGTATAAACCGAAAGGAACTCTCCTGTCATTTTGTTCATTCACTTTGTTGATTCTGGATATATTTTTTCAGAATGTATATCTCAAGATTATCGTCGAAATTACAGTCAATCGGGATAAAATGTTCTGGAGGTTCTGTTGATATCTCATTGTTGTGTCGGACATCATACATGTGGACCTTAAATATATTGATTATTTTTTCCGTTTCATGTAATTTTTGACACATTGAGCGGCGCCCATTAAATTGGAATCGGTACAGTTGCCACCTTTTAAAGAAATCTTAATGTTTATCTTTGAAATTGCGATGGAATTGTTTAATATTTAATATAATATTTAATATAATATTTAAGATGATATTTAATATAATATTTAAGATAATATTTAATATAATATTTAAGATAATATTTAATATAATATTTAATATAATATTTAAGATAATATTTAAGATAATATTTAATATACTATTAAGATAATATTTAATATACTATTAAGATAATATTTAATATAATATTTAAGATAATATTTAATATAATATTTAATATAATATTTAAGATAATATTTAATATAATATTTAAGATAATATTTAATATAATATTTAATGTTTATCTTTGAAATTGTGTTGGAATTAACTTGACTCATATTACTGCACAACGAATAGGTTTTCCCCTTCTATGAGTGATTTCTATAGTATAACGATCGGAAACTAGAGTTTTGAGTAAAATTCGTTTGCATTCGTTAAAATTTGTCTGATCTTTCATTCGTTTTGTAGCGTTGATTATCAGTACAACCATTTTTTTTTCTCAAGACAAATGACGTTCGTAAAAAGACTTGCATTTTTAAAACTATTTTTTATATTACTATGCAATTTTTAAACATAAGAAGACAAGGCATATTGTCGAAATATGATTAAACACTGTGTCTTTTCCTTTTCTTTTCTTAAATCACGCTCTTCTCTAAGTGTTGCAAAATTTTACAAGTCAAGTTAATCTTCTTAAAATTCCGACACAAATAATGTAATAAGATTGTAAGGTTTAACGGCCGAAACCTTCTGGATATGACCACCAAGATGATGAGGACACTGTTCCGAATGGAAAGGAATAATAATAATAATAATATAATAATAATAATAATAATAATAATAATAATAATAATAATAATAATAATAATAATAATAATAATAATAAACATTAACATGAAATCGAAATCTCAAAAATGTGACACTTGGGAACAACAACAATCCCTGTTGTAGTTGGAGCCTGCGGATTGGTTGGATAAGATTCCAGTAGACTCATTGAAGGGATTCCTGGAAGTCCATGCCTTAAAGAAATACAAAAAGTTGTTCTCACAAGTACAGCCCACACCTTACGAAGGGCTTTATCTACGTAAAATATGTTTTTTTAAATTGGTCAGTGGAAATTGTCATGATGTCATTTCTAACCTTAGGTCTCTGGTAGGGACCCGGAAATGGAAAAGGAAATAATAATAATAATAATAATAATAATAATAATAATAATAATAATAAGAAGAAGAAGAAGAAGAAGAAGAAGAAGAAGAAGAAGAAGACGAAGAAGAAGAAGACGAAGACGAGGAAGAAGAAGAAGTAAAAGATTGTTTGGAATGAATGAAGAGGATAACAAAGGGCATTTCTTTGTTGATTGGCGCATTAGGGTCAGTCTCATTAAAACTGTATGCCTGCCTTGACCAGCTGGATATTATTAAGAGAAAAGACCGAAGTAGTTTTTGATGATTTTATTATATTTTTGTCATCCCTTCTTTAGGATGTTCAAAATATGGTGCCATTCCGGCAGAGGATCAAAACAATTTAGCCTTTTATTATGTAGAGACATTAAAAAATTAGCATTCCTGAAAAACATTTTTAATAAGATTCATGTATCTGGTTGGAGACTAGGGAAATGCACTTTTTTTTATCTATCTATCTATCTATCTATCTATCTATCTATCTATCTATCTATCTATCTATCTATCTATCTATCTATCTATCTAAATCTATTCGCATCTATCTATCTATCTATCTATCTATCTATCTATCTACCTATCTATTCGTATCTATCTATCTATCTATCTATCTATCTATCTATCTATCTATCTATCTATCTAAATCTATTCGTATCTATCTATCCCAACTAGTATCCATCTAATTCATTCTATCTATCTATCTATCTATCTATCTATCTATCTATCTATCTAAATCTATCTATCTATCTATCTATCTATCTATCTATCTATCTAAATCTATTCGCATCTATCTATCTATCTATCTATCTATCTATCTATCTACCTATCTATTCGTATCTATCTATCTATCTATCTATCTATCTATCTATCTATCTATCTATCTATCTATCTATCTAAATCTATTCGTATCTATCTATCCCAACTAGTATCCATCTAATTCATTCTATCTATCTATCTATCTATCTATCTATCTATCTATCTATCTATCTATCTATCTATCTATCTATCTATCTATCTATCTATCTATCTAAATCTATTCGTATCTATCTATCCCAACTCGTATCCATCTAATTCATTCTATCTATCTATCTATCTATCTATCTATCTATCTATCTATCTATCTATCTATCTATCTATTTATCTATCTATCTATCTATCTAAATCTATTCGCATCTATCTATCTATCTATCTATCTACCTATCTATTCGTATCTATCTATCTATCTATCTATCTATCTATCTATCTATCTATTTATCTATCTATCTATCTATCTATCTATCTATCTATCTATCTATCTAAATCTATTCGCATCTATCTATCTATCTATCTACCTATCTATTCGTATCTATCTATCTATCTAAATCTATTCGCATCTATCTATCTATCTATCTATCTATCTATCTATCTATCTATCTATCTATCTATCTATCTATCTATCTATCTATCCCAACTCGTATCCATCTAAGTCATTCTATCTATCTATCTATCTATCTATCTATCTATCTATCTATCTATTTATCTATCTATCTATCTCAGTCCGTTCACTGCTGTTTCATATGTATCCATCTGTCCAACATTTTTTACGCACGACCGTACCTATCAAGCGCATTGTGTGCATCACAACGGGTGAGTCTCGTGTCTCTGCACCTGACTGGGGCCATCTCGGGACAACTTTGCGCCTCTCTTCCTTTTGACGGTCTGGTGTAAACTTGGTGCCACGTTTATTCTGGCAAAATACGACGGTAAGAACAGTGAAGAGCGTGCTGCATCTTTTAGAAGACTTGCTATCACTTCACCAGCTTGGAGGCAAGTGCGACAGTTGTAGAAATTCATTAGATAACAAAGCCCAAGGAAAGCGAAACCAAAAAGAAGGCTGTGAAATAAAAGAAATAAAAATAACACGCAACCCCTCCCCCCCCCAAAAAAAACAACAAC
>OZ038492.1:32532561-32550061 GCA_964036315.1 Acanthosepion esculentum | reverse complement strand
TTTCTACGGAGTCCCTAGTCTCCAAATATCAAAGGTAGCTATGATAAAGTAAAAGACTGACGTCGATTCTCATATATTCTATTCTTATTTGTTGTTACGTGACTCAAGCTACCGAGCTGTCATGAGTTCAGTCGTTGTGTAGGTTTGTGCAAAAATACTATGCATTCGTTAAGAGGAAGATTGGTTTAGATTGGTTGTTTTTGTTTAGCGGCATATCAACACCTCTATGGGTTATTTAATGCCGAAATCTAAATATGAAAATTTAAACTAAATAATCAATTCAAGCGAATGACATTATTTCGTGGTTAAATTATAGTTAATTAGCCGAAATATTTTTTACTAAATTATCTTACAAAATCAAACGACAAATTAAAACTTACAATAAATGAGATTAATCATAGCAAATTGTTTACTTCTTAATATTTTTTTGGCAATGTATGCCATGTCTTTAATTTTACTATAGAATGTATTGTTGGTCCTTTTGCTATAATAATGTATTGTTGGTTTATTTACTAAAAAGTTTTATACTTTATGTCTTGATTTTTGTTTCGGGGAGTGGGTCCCTATTTGCCTGTAGTTGGGACCGTAGAAGGTGCCACCATCCTGGTTAGAATGGACTTGGGAACAACAGCAATTAAGAGGTGGTTTCACGCTTCTGAAAACCTGTAATCTCCCGATCAGAGGCCTTCCTCCCGGATGTATTTTATCTTCATACCCAATACTTTCAGAGGAAGTGTCAAGGGGCATAATAAAGAAGAATTAATAAGAAATAATTAACTTATACGAGTTATCTCCCTTAGCATATACAACAGAATATGCCAGTGGACTGAATAAAGTGTTTGGTAGGAATTACCCGGGAAGTTTACTAGCTATTACAGACACAGGAAGAAGGAAGTAAGAGTAAATAACCGAAACGCTAACAATCAAGCCGTATTTGGTTCGTGCATAATAGTGTGGAATCTTCCACATTAGCCTTTAACCCCCTTCAGAAAAATGTATTCTTCTCTGAAAAGCCTTTAACCAATCATCATCTCGTTTTTTTCAAATCCAATCTTTTTATTGGTTAATAAAAGTGTAGCAAAATTCCAAACGAATCCTATTTCCCGCCAAGCTCTTTTGAGCTGATTTCGCTACACAAAAAATCTATAAATTAACCGCAGCTGACTCAATTCAGACAGTCAGCCATCGGAGTTCAACGAGATGCTACCAAACTCCACGCATGACTGACTCACACACCACATTGAAATCTCAACAAACTCAGCAAACTTTCATCAACCATTGTCCGCGTGTTGACCAACATCTACAGCTGACTTGAAAAGTGAAACAATTTCACTACCAAAAAAGTAATTGTATATTTCACCAACTCAGTCTACACAGACAAAGGCAAGCAACTCTTGATGACATTTATTCTCACTTGTAAATTACACGCGTCCACACACTGATAAGTGAACGAACACATATAATTTCTTTTTTTCTTGCAGAAACCAAATCATTTTAAATTTCTTAACAATCAAAAGGTGCCAACATTTCTTAACAACATTCCCGCAGAAGCATTCCTTATGACATTGTCTTAATTATCACAACAGCAAACATTGTAATTGTCGTTACATGTATATTTTATTGTTGATATAAAAATGTCTTTAATGTTAAATCTTTAACAACAGTATTTAGTACTTTCTTGCCATGCAATTTGTTCTTAAATTGTTTGTATAGCCTATATGTTGTGGGATACGCACGCTATAAGCACGCATAACCTTCATCTTTCTTAATTTTGCCTTCTGATATATTTCACTCCGTGTATACCCCGCAACAATAGCAGTAATAATTGAATCATAACGAAATAAAAACGTGAATATTTTAACAGGGGCGTGAAATTTAATAATTGCAATAGTAAAGGCATATTAAGATCAAGCAGAAGGAAAAAGATAACAACATTTTATAGTCGTCATAAAGAGGTAAATCGGAAAATAAAAAAGGGGACAAAAAAGGTTAACTGGTTTTCTTTTCTCTCCCTTCTGAGTTCTGTCGAAGAAATATGCATAGCGACTAAGACAGAAAATCACCAAAGAGAGTGTGTTATATATATTGATTATATAATCATCAAAGTCTGATAACATTCAACGATAAGTTACAAAATTCAAGATACATTGCACTTAATCTTTGATTATGTATGCGGTTATATTTGAGAACATGTTAGTGTACAAGTGAAGACGAGACGCAAAAAAAAAAAACAACAAATTTTAGTAAACTTTATTTTTCTCATTAAATTCTTAATAATTTTCTTTGAAAGTTAATTTCCTCTTTGGTGTTGGGAATCGATTAAGTAAATCTTTAATTTACACACAAAGACAAACACAGAGACACAGAAATGCATATATATATATATATATATATATATATATATATATATATATATATATATATATATATATATATAATTTACACACACACACATATATATATATGCATTTCTGTGTCTGTGTTTGTCTTCGTGTGTAAATTAAAGTTTTAATTATATAAAGTTTTACTTATATCTATCTATATATATATATATATATACACTGCGTGCCAAATTATTATCGAGTTAATTTTTTTTCTAATATTTCAAAAACCGTCCAATCAATTCACCCAAAAGTTTCACACAATGTTTCACACAATGTTTCACACACTGACCTGCGAAATCACTGAAATTTTCGTACTGATCTGCGCAATGTAAACAAACTGACGCCATATTTGTTATCAGCACGGTGATTTGAGCGTGCCAAATTATTAGAAAAGTGTAAGAATTTAGTGAAAAGATGGGCCGTAAAAGCAGTTTAAGTGATGCTGAAAAGAAAACTATCACCTCAGAACACTCAAAAGGTAAATCTACCCTAGACATTTCTAAAATGATAGGGAGGTGTCATCGAACGGTGAGAAAGTTCACAGCCGACCCTACACAAGTACGCAAAAAGGCAGATAAAGGCAAGCCGAGGGTTATTTCACGTTGTCTCATGTCACGACTTAAACGAGAGGCCACGAAGAACCCTGGACTTACCAGTCAAGAGCTTTTCAGTCGCATTGGGGATCCTACTGTGTCAAAAAGTACTTGGTGTCGGTATCTGAGGGAAATAGCAACAACAGTCAAACCTGTATCGAAGCCTCCGTTGACGAGAAATCACATTTAAAATCGATTGAAATGGGCCGAGGACAATATGAAGATTGACTTCTCTAAAGTTTTGTTCACAGACGAAACACGAGCAACGCTTGATGGGCCAGATAGATGGTGCAAAGGCTGGGTAATAAACGGACAGAATCGCCATCAGCGTTTGAGACGCCAACAAGGCGGTGGAGGCATAATGATCTGGGGTGGTATTATTTGAAAAACATTAGTGGGCCCATGGAGAGTACCAGATGGCGTCAAAATGACTGCTGATGCATACATAGCGTTTATGAAGGAGCATCTTGAACCGTGGATGAAAAGGCAAAGAGTTGCCTTCAGAAGAGCCATTGTTTTTATGCAAGATAATGCTCCCTCATATGCTGCTCACAAGACTATTGAATATTTGAAACAGTTAGGCTTCGATGGAGCTCGAAAAATGAAGTGGCCAGCAAATTCTCCGGATTTGAACCCAATCGAAAACCTTTGGCGCATCATGAAGCGAAGACTGTACGCCAACGGACGACAATTCAGGAGCAACGCTGAGTTGTGGGAAGCAATTCTTGACATATCTCGCGGCATTACAGCAGATGACATCCTACAGTTAACAAATTCTATGGATCGTCGACTTCAAGTAATTTCAAAACAGGGAAAGCACATTCCCTATTAATTTGTTTAAAACAGTGTCTTTGTTTGTATCTGTTATTATTTGTTTGATTATCTTATTTATTAGCTTCTTTTGATCATAAACATTCACGTGCAACATTAATAAACGTTTTGTTTGCTCAATTCTGGGAATTTTAATAAACCTTTCTAATAATTTGGCAATATATATGGATTTGTTTACTTTTCAACAATTATTTCCTTGGGAACACATTTAAAAAATACAGCTGCATTGTTTTGTTAATCCGTTGATATTATATATTGATATCCGCTGTTGTAGTTACGGCTTGATGTTGTTCACGTAAATTGATGATTAAATTTCCATTGCATCCAAATGTTTCGACACTTCTTTCCTTTTCCTCAGGCATAATTTCTATTTACAATCATTTCATTTTACATTTGAACTCAATTTATCTGTGTGCACCAGCGTATATATATATATATATATATATATATATATGTACATTTAGGCAACAAATTCTTTTTCCGGCATGTCTGATTGAATAATTTACAAATCTTATGTCTGCTTATTTTGAACATAATCCTTTCATATTCACGAATATTTTCCCGATATTACATTTGAATGAGGCAAGAAATGCACTATAACAGTGAGAAGCATTTTTATTTCCCAAGTCCTTTCCATCTCTTTCTGAGATCATCAACAGGCTGTAATTGGTATTACTTGGGTCTTAACCGTCAAATTACACAAGTGTGGATGGCCCTGCACAAAGCCTTCACCACTATAATCAAATCCTGTGTGGACGTCGGGCTTTCAGTTTCTGGGAACTGATCTGTCTGGCCCTCATACGTCGAGTTCGAAGGGAGAGTCAAAAGACACACCTGAAGATTGCATGAACCTCCGAGTAGTCTTATCGACGTTGGATATTATGTATATTCACTAATATTTAATTATAGCTCTGTTTCATAACATTGAGCACTCTATTTATAACACATGAGGAATAAATATATTTATGAAGGTGCGAGTATTTGGGCGTGTATGTACATTTTGTATCCTATCCATTTGTTTGTATATATATATATATATATATATATATATATATATATATATATATATATATATATATAATATAAAAGGGTAAAACGTTAATATTCCATGGTTATAATTTATTACATTGGAATCGTAATCACGATCCAATTCATCAGACCTACAAATTCAAAAAGAAATCAGATAAAATAACTCCGAGAATAAAAAATAAAACTTCTCTCTGTTAAATTTTAATCCCTACCCTCACTGTTAGGCCTTCCTGTTCTTCTCTCGTCTGTTACCCCTCTCTACAGCTTTCATTTACCTCTCACATTCGTCCTCCACTCTCACACTTACACTCTCACTAAATTTTATTTTTTTTATCGCCATGGAATATTAGTGTTTAAGCCTTTTTATTATATATATATATATATATATATATATATATATATATATATATATATATATATATATATATATATATATAATATAAAAGGCACAAACATTAATATTCCATGGTTATAATTTATTACATTGGAATCGTAATCACGATCCAATTCATCAGACCTACAAATTCAAAAAAAAATCCAAAAATAAATATATAATATAAAAGGCTCAAATGACCCAAATTTCCAAATACGTAAACCATTACATCAACCCCCAGCTAAGGAAGCAAAATCCTACAACAGAGACAAAACAGATGTCCTGAACAAAATTAAATTAAAATAAATATTTTCCGATTTCTTTTTGAATTTGTAGGTTTGATGAATTAGATCGTGATTACGATTCCAATGTAATAAATTACAACCATGGAATATTAGTGTTTGAGCCTTTTTATTATATTCTTGCTCTGTCCTGGACATTGAGCTCTACCTGGATTCTATCATCTTGGAAATTTTAAGTAAATGCTCTGTTTATAATTCAGGCCGGTAAATGTTATTTAATACTGTTTATTATAAACAGAGCATTTACTTAAATACTTGTATATATAAAAAGAATGTTAAACATAAAATGTCTTGATATATATGTATATATATATAAAGAATGAACAGTAAGATATATAATCCGGTGTTCTTATTGATATTTTTATTTTTATTTTTACAAAACAGAGCATAAATATTATAAATTAACTGATAAAAAATATGTTTTTTCACTTCACAGTAATAACCATGTTTCAAAAATGGAAGCTAAAAACTTCAAATTTAATTATATAATTAAATTAAAACAGTAGTTCCGTTTCATCTTCAAGCGAATACTGCAATAACTTATTTTTTAAATTTAGTGAGTTTTAAACGCACACATAAATTCATAACTTCCTGTTTCCAAGGATACAGTGAAATATATATATATATATATATATATATATATATATATATATATATATATATATATATATATATGTTTCAATAAATAATATAGACAAGTTTTGTCTATTTATTTCAAGTAAGTTCCTTTCGTATTGTCTGATAAGCTTAATCACATTATCGTTGAAAGACGAAAGGAAAACACCATAT
Organism: Acanthosepion esculentum; assembly: GCA_964036315.1. NCBI lineage: Eukaryota > Metazoa > Mollusca > Cephalopoda > Sepiida > Sepiidae > Acanthosepion > Acanthosepion esculentum. Next base: position 32,543,760 of record OZ038492.1, on the reverse strand, counting down.
TGACACATGTTTGAATCCAATCTAAGATTTCGGCTTACACAAGCCATTATCAAAGATGACAATTTTAATAAATCAAACAACATATATACGAAACGACAATAATGGCCTGCCCTTGCTGTTTGAATAAGCGCAAAGTAACTACAAACTCTTATTTATGAGCCAAAGAAGCGAAAAACGCGTCGTAGCTCGTGACGTCACACATGACCACGCGAGAGTGAAAACGAGAAGTATTAAGCAAGGGCGGGCCATTATTGTGGTTTCGTATATGTGTTGTTTGATTTATTAAAATTGTCATCTTTGATAATGGTCTATGTAAGCCGAAAGCTTAGATTGGATTCAAACATGTGTCAATATGGTGTTTTCCTTTCGTCTTTCAACGATAATGTGATTAAGCTTATCAGACAATACGAAAGGAACTTACTTGAAATAAATAGACAAAAATTTACTTAAATACTTGCATATATAAAAAGAATGTTAAACATAAAAATGTATTTATATATATATATATATATATATATATATATATATATATATATAAATAAAGAATGAACAGTAAGATATATAATCCGGTGTTCTTATTGATATTTTTATTTTAATTTTTACAAAACAGAGCATAAATATTATAAATTAACTGATATAAAATATGTTTCTTTCGCTACACAGTAATAACCATGTTTCAAATACGAAAGGATATTACTTAAAATAAATAGACAAAACTTGTCTATATTATTTAATGAAACATGCATTAAAGAAAAATGGTGCCGAAATATACACAATATATATATATATATATATATATATATATATATATATATATATATATATATATATATATATATATATATATATATATATATATTGACCAGTAATATATATATGTGGGACAAAATTATATATACATTTTTATATGCCTGAAAATTTAATGAAAAATGGGAAAAAAAATGTGTCCATGTTTTTACATGTTTTTACCTTTCTTTTCAGATCTTCGATTATCATTATTTGGGATACTTAATAAAAAAGTGATAATAATATAAGCACAAAAAGCTAAATGAAATTCCTTAGACTATATGCCGAAACATTCAATTTGAAAGTTTAAATATTCAGTGTCCTTTCTCATTTGTGCGCATGTGTAAACATCAGCGTAACCATCAATTTAGTCCGATGAAGCCCTAAAGGACGAAACGCGCTACAGGAAAACTTTTCCATCTTGTCATTAATTTCGCAATTTTTTTTTTTAAACAGTGCAATTAATGTCAACTGATTTGGTGATCTAGAAGTCATATTAAAGAAACATGTTCTTCCCGACGGAAATACAAGTTCCATTAATCTTGGGAGGAATTTAGTTTCTTTAGTAACTCTACTCAATCAGTCGATCAGCATTTTCAGTTCAGAACAAGTTTTTAGAAAAATCTCACACAAAATTAAATTAAGGCAAACATGTGTCATCAATTCAATGAATGAAATCAAAGAAGATACAAAGGAATGAAAAATACATTCATTTTTGTGCATCCAAAGTTATAAATCTTCCTCTTCTTGGAAACTCTATGGTGCTTTTGAAAAGGTTGATCTCTTTTGATGTTCCAGCAGAAATCAGCTATCATGTTAACATCCCATCTGCAAAGTGCCTAGTTGGTTATGCATATCTGGTGTTTGGCGGCTATTTTAAGTGCTGATAAAGAAAATTCTTATCTTGCTAATCTCGATTACATTCGCCTAACACCCTAACAACTCTCATTTATCGATGTTTCTCAGCATATTATACAGAGACTGAAGGATAATAACAGACCTCCGTGTGATATGATAAAATCTCATGTCGGTTTCAGTATTAAAGTGAAAACTACGAATAAAAGCTAAAATGGCTGTCCTTGAATGACTTCTAAAGAGCTTCTTCTGTGGAAAGTAGAGAAGAAAGACAAATCACAAAGTTTTAACAAGCTAAGAACATTGGCGGGGTGCGGGCAAAAGAACATTTTCCAGTGAGATATCTCTCACTTTCAGGTTAGCTTATCTGGAGTGAAATAGCTTAGAATTCAATTTGAAATTCATTTTGATATTTTTCTTGAATGATAAATCAATTTAACATGAAACGAAATGTTTCGACAATGTCACTCGCATATATAAGACGTGGCATATCCCTGTGAATTAGGCATTTCGCCTATTCTAAGCAAAATAGAAATTATCTGTACGGAGAAAACGTGATGTGATGGGGCGAAATGGACTTGATTTTCAGATTCAACGTGAAAACATAGTCCAGAAACATGTGTCCATTACCCAACAACATTTGGGGTCGAAAAAAAATATCAACCAGTGTACTAATTGTTGTGGATTCCGTGAATGGAATCCTGCACAAATAAATAAACAACGCCAGTAATTGAGATAGAAAAATAAGTGTATTAAACGTAAGAATACAGACTTGAAGTGAAGATTAGTAGTCCAGGAATGCGGGTTAGTAGAAAGCATATGTACAAGTCTCTGTAAGTGAAGCCGTAATTATCTCTCTCTCTGGACTCACGTATAAGTCTCTGTGAACACCCTGTGTACTGTCTCCGTATCTTTCACCCTGACTCAACGTATCTCGACCAGCAGGTATTCTCTCTGTCAGTATAAGTATACTTTGGACGAGTCCATCTTGTGTAAAAAGGGGTCTGCCCCACAACACTAATTATAGTAAGAAGACATATACAAAGGTAAGTAAAAAATTATCCACATTTTCGCCACTACAGATTTTTAGGTTCGTAACACTGCCTTCTGCACATACGTGCTTATAGTTGGTACTACTGTGGTCACGTGATCGATGTTTGAGCTTGATCGAGCCAGTTTTCTTGCGGTTGTTACAGTGTAAACATGGCCGCTCCGCTAGCAGTGTACACCAAGGAGAAACAAAGAGCAGGGATCCGATTTATAGATATTTACCGTGTCTCCACACTGAGACGCGATGTGACACAAGGCCGGGTTTATTGTGGGAGAGACGAGAGCGTACACTCGAGACAAGAAGTGAAATTCCCGAGCTCCCGCAACCGTCGGTTACGCTGGCCTAGGTGACGAGCACCGATCCCTCTCTCTAGTGCAATGAGAGGGTGCAGCCTTGGGCAGCTGTTCCCCAAGGCTGGGCAACCTCGAAGTATTATTTTTCCTCCATTGCACGTCTGTCCCCCGACGGAGCCACAACTAAGTCGCGTTCTGCCCGAAGACAGAGACGCAACTGACGGATGATAAACCCTACCCGGCATGTGCCAGGTAAGTATCCGATTTGTATTAGACGCTGAGAGTGAGAGTAAGAGAGAGAAAGAGAGAGAGATGGAGAGACAGAGAGTGAGAAAGTGAGAGAGAGAGAGAGAGAGAGAGAGTGAGCGTAATAGAGTGAGAGTAAGAGAACGAAAGAGAGAGAGAAAAATATCGGTCGGTTTTAAAAGATCGACAAGTATTGGAACCATTTGTTAAAAGAAGATTTACTAATTTTAAAACCTTTTCGGTTTCATTTATTAATGGAAACTGAAGCGTTTAAGACTTACTCTATTCAGAGTAGGTACTTTATTTAGGAACTGATTGTTGTTTCCTATCAATATATTTTAATGTAGTATAGTATAAAAAAAATACACTTCGCAATCACGCGCATGTATATTAGGGCAGGTTGATTTTTCAGGCATTTTATAAAATCAACATGGCACTCAGTGCAAAAGCTGGAGTTAGACACGATAAGTACTGACACCAAATATTAGATTTATAACCCTTATCAATTTTTGAGCATTTAGTTTTAAATAACGTCTGAAAAATGTACAGAAATGCCTAATTTCAGCAGGTTTTTGCAAACAGACTTCAAAATTTTACTATTTCAAGAATAAATCTAAATAAAGTTAATATCTTTTGTATTAGATAACATTGAATGGAAAATATATTGAAACCAGCATTCGAAATATGAAACACCACAAGCAAAATAATCATTTTTTTTTACTGGATCGATAAATAAAAACTGTGTAAAAAATTGTAAAAGATTACAAAAAAGGCTACTCAATGAATTCGATTTGTTAGATAAAAGTGTACATAACATCATAATACTGTTGGGTAAAAATTATAATACAAAATGTTTTAAATTTGCCTTCTTTATTTAAAATCACACTGAAACTACTGTATTGTATAACATATTACATCATAAGATAGCTAAATTGTTCAGTATATTTTCCCTTTGAAGAAAATGAAGGTCTTATTTGATGGCACATTTATTTTGTAATAATGTGATTGTGCCATAATCTTGTCCATATAAAATTTGCAATGCTTCAGTAAGTTATAAATTTTATAAGGCAGTAGTATAAAGCTTTTACCGGTCACCGGAATGAAATTCCAACATTCCAATTTTGACCTTAACCTTAATCTTTAAACTCGTTTCATCAAAAACGATAACGATTTGGAAAAATATTTTGTGTCATTATTTATCATGTCAAACCCCAACTTTCAAATTGAGTGCAATACCACGGTTCCAAAATCGACTTGTCCTATTGTACACGCGCATAAACAGAGAGACACGTACAACAGAAAACGCAGATATATTTGGTGGGTTAAAAACAGGCTTACAGCTGTTTTTACTCCCTAGAGCACAGTTATTCCAAAATAGTGTTTAATTCTATATTGGACTTGCATTTACAGTCTTTTGATAAAACTACAAAATGAAAATACTAGTGAAAATAATGCATGGGATAATAGCAATGATACATCTTAAAATTTGAGACAAAAATGTGCTGCTTTGTGAATCTTTTTGGTAGTTTTTCATTCCTTGATAGAGGAATGAATTTGTGCTAATACAGGGTGTCCATAAAGTTTGTGTGCACTTTAAAAAATTTATAAATTTTGCCAACTGATTTACAGTAATGCCTGAAATCACATTAGTTATTTTAGCTATACTTAAAACTAGGTACATTAAACTTTATAACATTTTCTACAGATTATTTCTATCGCAAATACAAATAAAGTTATAAATTTTTTAAAGTGCACACGAACTTTATGGACACCCTGTATTTCATTAACACAAGTCCTTAATGAATATTACCTGATGAGAATTGGAGATGGTGCCAGGCAAAATATCATAATGATAAGAACGAGGATACGGCTCTAAATAGAATTGATGGCTCATGACAAAAACAGAGGCTTTAATTTAATCTCTTGGGAGGTGCTGAAAAGTTCTTGGCCTAACCTACTCCCCAAAATATGAGAAAATAATCAAACATTAAAATTATGGGGTGGGAAGAAATTTTCAGCATACAGGGTGAGCCAAAACCAGGCTTCCAGTTGTTTCATAACCAAAGCTAACTTCGCTAAACTGTTCTTTCAGTAAGATGGAGAACCTCCCAATTATAATATGACAGTAAGGGACTACCTTAATGAAACCTTTCCACATCATTGGTTCGAAAGATTGGCAGCATCGAATGGTCACCACTTTCACCTGACTATATATTTCTTTTTTTTGGTGGGGTGTAGTAAAGAACAAGGTATATGAGAGAAATCACCACACAGTAGAGAATTTAAAAGAGTAGATCCTAGAAGTATTTATTGAAATTGATGCAGAGCATAATTTGTGTCATGCCGAGTGCCATAGTGTTCTGGAGAGGTTTGAAGAATGTTGCAATGTTGAAGGAGGACATTTTGAGCACTAGACTGTGCTAAAAATGTAAGTAAAGGTTCAAGAAAATGTACATAAACAATTTAGAACAAATATCACTGTAACAAATAAATATAAATATTTAAAAAAAATGTAAAGTGCATGCATACTAAGGGTAAGTCTACTTTTGACCAACCCGTAAATATACACGGGTTAAAATTATTGTAAGCAGAATCGCCATTATAATTCCGTATTTTAAACAAGTGGGTAAGCGCTTCGACAACTCTTGCACTCTTTTTACCTCTTATTTCATTTTAAAGAAATAATCAAAAAAACATTTCTTTACAATTAAAAGAAGCCCAAAATATAACACGTTGTCATTCTGTGTTCTGTATGTAATTTTATGTTATTGCTATGAAACAGGAGTTTCTGGGGAATGTAGTTAGCGCGACAACGACTTTATTCAATCAACTCAGGCATTAATCATTCAGCTTTTCATACTGACAACATATAATTTCATGCCGCTTTTGCATTCGCCATTAAATAGTACTTTATTTGTTTACTTATTTTTATTGTTTTTCTGAAGTCCTCAGTAAGGATTTTATTTCATCGCTATTTTTAATGGTGTCTTTTAATTGAGCGTTCAAAAGAATGTATAGGTCGAAAACAATATGTATCAGAATTCGCCATTAAATAGTACTTTATTTGTTTACTTATTTTTATTGTTTTTCTGAAGTCCTCAGTTAAGGATTTTATTTCATCGCTATTTTTAATGGTGTCTTTTAATTGAGCGTTCAAAAGAATGTATAGGTCGAAAACAATATGTATCAGAATTCGCCATTAAATAGTACTTTATTTGTTTACTTATTTTTATTGTTTTCTGAAGTCCTCAGTTAAGGATTTTATTTCATCGCTATTTTTAATGGTGTCTTTTAATTGAGCGTTCAAAAGAATGTATAGGTCGAAAACAATATGTATCAGAATTCGCCATTAAATAGTACTTTATTTGTTTACTTATTTTTATTGTTTTTCTGAAGTCCTCAGTTAAGGATTTTATTTCATCGCTATTTTTAATGGTGTCTTTTAATTGAGCGTTCAAAAGAATGTATAGGTCGAAAACAATATGTATCAGAATTCGCCATTAAATAGTACTTTATTTGTTTACTTATTTTTATTGTTTTCTGAAGTCCTCAGTTAAGGATTTTATTTCATCGCTATTTTTAATGGTGTCTTTTAATTGAGCGTTCAAAAGAATGTATAGGTCGAAAACAATATGTATCAGAATTCGCCATTAAATAGTACTTTATTTGTTTACTTATTTTTATTGTTTTTCTGAAGTCCTCAGTTAAGGATTTTATTTCATCGCTATTTTTAATGGTGTCTTTTAATTGAGCGTTCAAAAGAATGTATAGGTCGAAAACAATATGTATCAGAATTCGCCATTAAATAGTACTTTATTTGTTTACTTATTTTTATTGTTTTTCTGAAGTCCTCAGTTAAGGATTTTATTTCATCGCTATTTTTAATGGTGTCTTTTAATTGAGCGTTCAAAAGAATGTATAGGTCGAAAACAATATGTATCAGAATTCGCCATTAAATAGTACTTTATTTGTTTACTTATTTTTATTGTTTTTCTGAAGTCCTCAGTTAAGGATTTTATTTCATCGCTATTTTTAATGGTGTCTTTTAATTGAGCGTTCAAAAGAATGTATAGGTCGAAAACAATATGTATCAGAATTCGCCATTAAATAGTACTTTATTTGTTTACTTATTTTTATTGTTTTTCTGAAGTCCTCAGTTAAGGATTTTATTTCATCGCTATTTTAATGGTGTCTTTTAATTGAGCGTTCAAAAGAATGTATAGGTCGAAAACAATATGTATCAGAATTCGCCATTAAATAGTACTTTATTTGTTTACTTATTTTTATTGTTTTTCTGAAGTCCTCAGTTAAGGATTTTATTTCATCGCTATTTTTAATGGTGTCTTTTAATTGAGCGTTCAAAAGAATGTATAGGTCGAAAACAATATGTATCAGAATTTGCCATTAAATAGTACTTTATTTGTTTACTTATTTTTATTGTTTTCTGAAGTCCTCAGTTAAGGATTTTATTTCATCGCTATTTTTAATGGTGTCTTTTAATTGAGCGTTCAAAAGAATGTATAGGTCGAAAACAATATGTATCAGAATTCGCCATTAAATAGTACTTTATTTGTTTACTTATTTTTATTGTTTTTCTGAAGTCCTCAGTTAAGGATTTTATTTCATCGCTATTTTTAATGGTGTCTTTTAATTGAGCGTTCAAAAGAATGTATAGGTCGAAAACAATATGTATCAGAATTCGCCATTAAATAGTACTTTATTTGTTTACTTATTTTTATTGTTTTTCTGAAGTCCTCAGTTAAGGATTTTATTTCATCGCTATTTTTAATGGTGTCTTTTAATTGAGCGTTCAAAAGAATGTATAGGTCGAAAACAATATGTATCAGAATTCGCCATTAAATAGTACTTTATTTGTTTACTTATTTTTATCGTTTTCTGAAGTCCTCAGTTAAGGATTTTATTTCATCGCTATTTTTAATGGTGTCTTTTAATTGAGCGTTCAAAAGAATGTATAGGTCGAAAACAATATGTATCAGAATTCGCCATTAAATAGTACTTTATTTGTTTACTTATTTTTATTGTTTTTCTGAAGTCCTCAGTTAAGGATTTTATTTCATCGCTATTTTTAATGGTGTCTTTTAATTAAGCGTTCAAAAGAATGTATAGGTCGAAAACAATATGTATCAGAATTCGCCATTAAATAGTACTTTATTTGTTTACTTATTTTTATTGTTTTTCTGAAGTCTTCAGTTAAGGATTTTATTTCATCGCTATTTTTAATGGTGTCTTTTAATTGAGCGTTCAAAAGAATGTATAGGTCGAAAACAATATGTATCAGAATTCGCCATTAAATAGTACTTTATTTGTTTACTTATTTTTATTGTTTTCTGAAGTCCTCAGTTAAGGATTTTATTTCATCGCTATTTTTAATGGTGTCTTTTAATTGAGCGTTCAAAAGAATGTATAGGTCGAAAACAATATGTATCAGAATTCGCCATTAAATAGTACTTTATTTGTTTACTTATTTTTATTGTTTTTCTGAAGTCCTCAGTTAAGGATTTTATTTCATCGCTATTTTTAATGGTGTCTTTTAATTGAGCGTTCAAAAGAATGTATAGGTCGAAAACAATATGTATCAGAATTCGCCATTAAATAGTACTTTATTTGTTTACTTATTTTTATTGTTTTCTGAAGTCCTCAGTTAAGGATTTTATTTCATCGCTATTTTTAATGGTGTCTTTTAATTGAGCGTTCAAAAGAATGTATAGGTCGAAAACAATATGTATCAGAATTCGCCATTAAATAGTACTTTATTTGTTTACTTATTTTTATTGTTTTTCTGAAGTCCTCAGTTAAGGATTTTATTTCATCGCTATTTTTAATGGTGTCTTTTAATTGAGCGTTCAAAAGAATGTATAGGTCGAAAACAATATGTATCAGAATTCGCCATTAAATAGTACTTTATTTGTTTACTTATTTTTATTGTTTTTCTGAAGTCCTCAGTTAAGGATTTTATTTCATCGCTATTTTTAATGGTGTCTTTTAATTGAGCGTTCAAAAGAATGTATAGGTCGAAAACAATATGTATCAGAATTCGCCATTAAATAGTACTTTATTTGTTTACTTATTTTTATTGTTTTTCTGAAGTCCTCAGTTAAGGATTTTATTTCATCGCTATTTTTAATGGTGTCTTTTAATTGAGCGTTCAAAAGAATGTATAGGTCGAAAACAATATGTATCAGAATTCGCCATTAAATAGTACTTTATTTGTTTACTTATTTTTATTGTTTTTCTGAAGTCCTCAGTTAAGGATTTTATTTCATCGCTATTTTAATGGTGTCTTTTAATTGAGCGTTCAAAAGAATGTATAGGTCGAAAACAATATGTATCAGAATTCGCCATTAAATAGTACTTTATTTGTTTACTTATTTTTATTGTTTTTCTGAAGTCCTCAGTTAAGGATTTTATTTCATCGCTATTTTTAATGGTGTCTTTTAATTGAGCGTTCAAAAGAATGTATAGGTCGAAAACAATATGTATCAGAATTTGCCATTAAATAGTACTTTATTTGTTTACTTATTTTTATTGTTTTCTGAAGTCCTCAGTTAAGGATTTTATTTCATCGCTATTTTTAATGGTGTCTTTTAATTGAGCGTTCAAAAGAATGTATAGGTCGAAAACAATATGTATCAGAATTCGCCATTAAATAGTACTTTATTTGTTTACTTATTTTTATTGTTTTTCTGAAGTCCTCAGTTAAGGATTTTATTTCATCGCTATTTTTAATGGTGTCTTTTAATTGAGCGTTCAAAAGAATGTATAGGTCGAAAACAATATGTATCAGAATTCGCCATTAAATAGTACTTTATTTGTTTACTTATTTTTATTGTTTTTCTGAAGTCCTCAGTTAAGGATTTTATTTCATCGCTATTTTTAATGGTGTCTTTTAATTGAGCGTTCAAAAGAATGTATAGGTCGAAAACAATATGTATCAGAATTCGCCATTAAATAGTACTTTATTTGTTTACTTATTTTTATCGTTTTCTGAAGTCCTCAGTTAAGGATTTTATTTCATCGCTATTTTTAATGGTGTCTTTTAATTGAGCGTTCAAAAGAATGTATAGGTCGAAAACAATATGTATCAGAATTCGCCATTAAATAGTACTTTATTTGTTTACTTATTTTTATTGTTTTTCTGAAGTCCTCAGTTAAGGATTTTATTTCATCGCTATTTTTAATGGTGTCTTTTAATTAAGCGTTCAAAAGAATGTATAGGTCGAAAACAATATGTATCAGAATTCGCCATTAAATAGTACTTTATTTGTTTACTTATTTTTATTGTTTTTCTGAAGTCTTCAGTTAAGGATTTTATTTCATCGCTATTTTTAATGGTGTCTTTTAATTGAGCGTTCAAAAGAATGTATAGGTCGAAAACAATATGTATCAGAATTCGCCATTAAATAGTACTTTATTTGTTTACTTATTTTTATTGTTTTTCTGAAGTCTTCAGTTAAGGATTTTATTTCATCGCTATTTTTAATGGTGTCTTTTAATTGAGCGTTCAAAAGAATGTATAGGTCGAAAACAATATGTATCAGAATTCGCCATTAAATAGTACTTTATTTGTTTACTTATTTTTATTGTTTTTCTGAAGTCCTCAGTTAAGGATTTTATTTCATCGCTATTTTTAATGATGTCTTTTAATTGAGCGTTCAAAAGAATGTATAGGTCGAAAACAATATGTATCAGAATTCGCCATTAAATAGTACTTTATTTGTTTACTTATTTTTATTGTTTTTCTGAAGTCTTCAGTTAAGGATTTTATTTCATCGCTATTTTTAATGGTGTCTTTTAATTGAGCGTTCAAAAGAATGTATAGGTCGAAAACAATATGTATCAGAATTCGCCATTAAATAGTACTTTATTTGTTTACTTATTTTTATTGTTTTCTGAAGTCCTCAGTTAAGGATTTTATTTCATCGCTATTTTTAATGGTGTCTTTTAATT
>OZ038492.1:32500061-32527561 GCA_964036315.1 Acanthosepion esculentum | reverse complement strand
GATTTTTTCATGCTTCTACGGCAGTTTTCATGTAGTTTGCGGCCATTTTCTACTGGCCAGAGTGAGAGCCTATAGCTGGCTGCCACGAATAGACAGGAAGATTCTATTGGCCAGCGTGAAAGCCAACAGCTGACTGACACGAATGTTAACTAGCATGCTATCATGGAAAAAAAATCGATAGCTGGATTCGTCACAAGTGGGAAAAATTTAAATCTGCATGGCACTTTACTCCAATTGGCTCTTGCGCTTGCTTAAACTCAACGTTGATTCTGATTCCGCAAAACTGGGTTGGGTGTGAAAAGGTATTTGTTGTTAACATTCTTTTTTCATTCGGTTTTTCCAGTTACGAGTCATTTTTTAAAGCTGATCGTTTTGTGTTCATTTTGTTTAGTTCTTTTTACGTAACAGATTTAATGTTTAGTATAGAGCTAAGAAAAAATTCGCAGCGTGAGATAGGCAAGAAGTAAGGCCTGTAGCAACATCAGCACGACAAGTGGCACTCCTTTAAAGGCAAGGAAGGGCAAAAATATTTTAAGTCAAGTGATAGCGATTGCTGTCTGAGTCGTACGATTTTTGAATCAAGCACGGGCAACTTTTATATATATATATATATATATATATATATATGTATACACACACACACACACACACACACACACACACACACACATATATATATATTATAAATTAACTGATTTGAAATATGATTTTTTTCGCTACACAGTAATAACTATATTTCAAAAATGGAAGCTAATAACTTCAAATTTAATTATATAATTAAATTAAAAGCATTAGTTCATTGAGCACTGTTTTGTAAAAATAAAAAATATCAATAAGAACACCGGATTATATATCTTACTGTTCTTTCTTTATTTATATATATATATATATATATTCCTCAGAATATTTCTTCGTAACTTAAATGTATACTTTTTGCCGAAAGTAAGGTGTCGAGCCGTTAATATGACAATTCCCCGAGACATGTATGAATACCACACATCTCCCAACATCTAACCTATATTTTTTACTTTTCAAATTTGGTGATGACCTTCCTTCTGATTTGTTAAAAGAGACACACCTATAAGATCTAAAAATCTGGATTCCTCCCTTAATTCTTTAATAAGCAAACATATCGTTTTCTATTTTCAAATGTAAATCTTTCTCGCTAAAGTTAACGAAGATTGCCTGATAACAAGATAAAAGCATTAAGTCTCGAAACAGAAATGTCCGTGTCGCAATGTAAAATATTATTAATAAAAATATCATTAATATATATATATATATCTGTTAAATTTTAATCCCCACCTTCACTTTTAGGCCTTCCTGTTCTCTTCTCTTTCTGTTACCCCTCACATTCGTCCCCCACTCTCATACTTACACTCTCGCTAAAACTTAGTACAAAATAAGAGTGTTATTAGTCAGTAGATAGAAGTGTTCGTCTGAACTGTCAGGTTACACTGCGTTCCGACTGCCTCCTAGGAAGTCTCGCAGATTAGTATTTATGAAGGAGGAAGGGTTTTCTAATGTAGATAGGTCACCATAACAGAAACTGAACTAAAGTACGCAAACAGCCTGGCAAAGACTGATCTCGAAGTCTGCCGCGCATGCACATTAGGTTAAAATATTCTCGCTCATTTCCGTTGTTTATAGCAGTGCTTGGAATGAAAGTGTGTGTTATGAATAATCAAGATTAGTCTCCCTTTGTTTTGTTACTCTCCTCTTTGAGAGAGCTATTTCTGTTTATTGGGACTATAAAATGACACTATACGCGAACCTTGTATTCTCAGTTGAATAAAGCTTTCTTAAAGCCTACACCTGCGTACTTTTGTCATACAGTGTGGTCGTCTCACGGCACCACAGAGGTTTCATCTTGTGACCATTGCTTGTGCAGAGGGTTTTGGGGCCAAGCCCAATATTCTCCAAGTCGAACAACCACCATATTCCACAGATATTGCCTCTTGCGATTTTTTTCTAAAAATCAAATGCCACTTGAAAAGAATAAGATTTCAATACGTCGAGGAAATCCAAGAGAATGCTACGAGGTGGCTGCTGGCTATCCCAAAAGAGGAGTTCCAGGAATGCTGCCGTCAATAGGAACGAGACTGGGTAAAGTGTGCTGCTTCAGAAGGGGATTACTTCGAAGGAGATTAAATGCCGAATTGATATTTGTTGTAGTTTTTTATAGAGTCAACCGATACTTTTAGATCAGACATCGTATTTCCGTTAACCAAAATAGTACCCTGACCTTTCACATTTTTGGTCTAAAATGGAGAAGTTGGGTCTGTAGACGTGTGCGCTTAATAAATATATTAAATGATTTTCCTGCTCAATATCTAATTTCTTAACTACACACACATGCACACACTCACAGTCACACACACGCACAAACTCACACATAGGCAAACATACATACACACACACACACACACACACACACACACACACACACATATATATATTTATAGAGAGAGATATGAGATAACGATATATATTTATATATATCAAGAATAGTATTGGAGAAATTGTGAGACAAAGTGGAAAATATCACAGTGTGGAATACCTACTTACAAAAGTGATGAAAAGAAAGAAAAATACTCTAAATGAATTCGGCTAGATAAAAAAAAAAAAAACAAAAAAAAAAACAAATTCTAAAATTTCCAGCACCCCTTTGTCAAGCGCACTTGTGGTCCTACCAACGTAACAGATTTAGTCCGTTGGAGTCCCGAAGGACAAAACGCATCACAAGTAAACTTTTTCACTTTGTGATAAAATTTCCCCATATATATACATGGGTTGGACAAAATAATTGGAACAGATGCAAAGATGCACTCCTATATTTCAAAGACCTATTATATTAAGAACTTTAACTAAAACTTCATAATTGCAGGTTATATATAGTAAATGCGTTTATTTATCTAATTTACTGTATTTGCCTTATTTATTTTTAGAATTTAGTAAAATTTAAGCTAAATGCGTGACCCCTCCGATTTCGAAAAAGGGCAAATTGTTGGAGCTCGAATGGCGGGAACCTCGATCACTAAGGTTGCTGAACTGTTTGGTTTTTAAAGAGCTACCATATCAAGAACTATGACGCAATTCGAGAAACAGGGCAAAACCTCTAGCAACTGTAGCAATTCGGACCAGACTTGCAAACTTACTGACAGGGGCCGACGTGCATTGAAACGGAGTGTGGCAAAAAATCATCGGACTACTGCGGCCAAAGTGACTGCTGAGTTGAATAATCATCTGAATAGTCCAGTTTCTACTAAAACTGTTCGTCATCAGCTCCATAAGGCTGGATATCATGGAAGAGTTGCCGTAAGGAAAAAAGTGGTTGAAGTGGTGCAGAGATCACAATGCCTGGTCTGCAGACCAATGGAAGTCATATTCTCAGACGAGTCCAGTTTTTCTCTTTTCCCAACTTCAGGGCGAGTTTATGTGCGGAGGCAGCCCAAAGAAGCTTACAACCCTGACTGCTTTCTTCCAACTGTGAGGCATGGAGGTGGATCAGTGATAGTTTGGACGGCCACATCATGAAAATGTCTCGGTCCAATTGTTGCCCTGCATGGTAGAATCAACAGCAAAGATTACCTGGACATTTTGGGAGATCATGTTCATCCAATGGCCCAGACTTTATTCCCTGACGTTGACTGCATCTTCCAAGACGATAATACTCCAATACATACCGCTTGAGTGGTTAAGAATTGGTATGAAGAGCATGAAAGTGAGCTAGAACACATGGAGTGGCCTCTCCAATCACCAGATATCAATATTATTGAACATTTGTGGTGGATTTTGGAGCAACAAGTTAGGAGCCGCTATCCTCCACTGTCGTGTCGTAAAGAGCTGGAGCAGGTGTTAATGGAAGAATGGCTGAAAATTCCTCTGGATGAAGTCAGGAAGCTGTATGATTCCATTCCTAGACGTATTTTAAGCTGTATGGGAAGCTAAAGGAGGACCAACTCCATAAAAAATAAATTTTCTTTGAATTTAACAAGTGTTTCAATTATTTTATCCAACCCCTGTATATATATATATATATATATATATATATATATATATATATATATATATATATAGGAGAAGGACAACTCTGAATTCAAAAACCTGCGGAGGGTCGTTTGGGGACCTTGCGGCATCCGCTGCACCAGGTCCCTGTATTCGTCCCTCCAAAAAGTGTGGATGGCCCTGCACAAAGCCTTCACCACTATAATCAAATCCTGTGTGGCTGTCGGGCTTTCAGTTTCTGGGAACTGATCTGTCTGACCCTCATACGTCGAGTTCGACGGGAGAGCTATAATATATATATATATATATATATATATATATATATATATATATATATATATGGATGACTTTATTACGCTCCTGTTATTTCGATCGAGGACAAGTGAGAAAAAAGGTAATTCCAAAACAGTAGCCGTCGCCGCTATTAAGGCACGCTCTTCATTTATGAATTGAGCGCTCTGGCTGCTGGTGTTTGTATACTTTCGTATATAATACGTTAGACTTCCCCTTTCTCTGCGGTGCGCCGATAGCTTAGGGGTAGCATCTCCGACTAATGCCAAACCGGCCGTGTTTCGATCCTGGCTTGATGCAATCAGATGTCTAACCACACTGATGAGCTGAAAAAACAGGATTGTATGTGGATGACAATATATATATATATATACATACATATATATCTATATATGTATGTATTTATATAATTATATATATATATTTGTGTGTGTGTGTTTGTGTCTGCCTCTGTGTGTGCGTGTGCTATTTATTCGCGTCCACATTTCTCGACCGATTTCGATGTAATTGAACACGCAATTTGCAAATTTACGAAGATAGGTCAAGACCAGCTTTTCAATCACCTGCCTCCTCTCCGGGTTTGGCAGAAAGATCGAAAAATAAAACAAGGCACAGTTATACGGGAACTGGATGTTCTTTGCACTTAATGCAAAACATTGTTCATGTTCCGAGGTTTATGCAGAGGGCTTGACATTGGTGACATTGGCAAAAATACTGAAAAGAAATCGGGTTTTTCGTACTACTTAAAATTAAAACTTGAATAACTCCCTCATTATTTATCCGATTTTCTTCAAACATGTTGCAAATAATTTGCCTACATGCAAGCAATAAGATAGTGTGGTTTCCCCACGTATAACGAAAAACCACGATAAACTGCTCAAAAAGCCCGTTTTTCAGCCATAACCCCCTAGTTTTACATATGACGCTTTTCAAATTTACCATGTAACTTACCTATTACACACAAATTGTCTTGCGTGAATGTTTGGTTTAGATTATTGCAGTTAAGTGGACGAAATCTGCGACAAACTAGGTCCAAAATCGCATTTGCCATTTAGCCAATAGTTTCTTCATATGATTCCATCCTAAATTGGCATTTGAACAACCTTTGATGCAAAGATTGTTTAAGAAGGATTATTGAAGCGTTAAAAGGGAAAAAAATCCCGAAGAACCTCTTATTAACTCCAGTTTTACAGTAAACGTACGTACGAAGAATGAGGGGGCGTTCATACGTTTGCACTTGCACTTGCATCAAGCTCTGACACTTCATCCCTGTTTTTGTTTGACTATTAGATTTGTGAACAAATTTGAAAGTTATTACGGGCATAGGGAATTTACTGAATATTTAAAACATTGAAACAATTTAACCCCGAGCAACGATCACACACACGAAGTTTTTATCGATGGAATTCCTTTATTAAGAACAATCAAACACTTGCAAAGGACATACCCTAAAAAGATGAGGCGGGGTAGTAGTTTAGTAAACCAACGGATGATGCGTGCAAACGGGGACGCAGGCAGACATTTCTAGACGGGGGTGAGGATTTACAGGGTGGCGCGGTTATAAAATTGCAGTCATGTACACCCGGACAATGCCGGGTAACTCAGCTAGTACACACACACACACACACACACACACACACACACACACACACACACACACACACACACACACACATATATATATGTATATATATATATCTATATCTATGCATACACACACACGCATATATATATATATATATATATATATATATATATATATATATATATATATATATATATATATGTACGCGTGTGGGAAATACACCGCATTGCAAGGATTCTATCAGTGATCAGTTCGCAGTGCTATTGGCAAATGGGAAATTAATTACCAGTCATTTTTAGCATGAATACAGTCTTATAACCGACATTTTCTAAAGTCAGCAAAACCAGACTAATTTTGTCGAAGATTAAATGTGGTAACGTTTCTGTGTATTTAATTTTTTTTTTTTTAATATTTTCAATTATTTTTTTTTTATGGAAACAAAAAGTATCCACTTTAATGGAAATGCATAGAATAAAACATCGCAGAATCAGCATTTGACAGGTTCAATGGATTGAAATTTCGGAATTTCTATTCTCTGAATATTCGTTTCTTAAATGAAAGCAGGTGCGATTTCGACGATCATATTGTTTTTGAGGTTTTCTATTGCTGGCTACATTTCACACACACACACACACACACATGCGCATATACGGATATATACACTTTAACATAGCACACACAAATACGCATACACACGTATGAGTATATATATATATATATATATATATATATATATATATATATATATTAATTAATGTATTTTGGAGTAGCAACTTTTCTTTTAAAATTCTTTCGTTAAATATTGCAGACAAGGAAAATTTAGTTAATTTTTTATTTAGTTTTTCGATAGCTCTTACATTTTTACGTATTGATGGAGTAAAAAAGTGCAAATAATAACTGGCCTTAACTTGTCACACATGGAGAGTAATTGGTTTTAACTTTTTTACACGTAGACAATAATTGCCCTAAATGGGTGAGCATTTGACCTTGTCACACACGGTATTTGGTCTTAACTTGTCAGACATGGAGAGAAATTGGTTTTAATTTAACAGATGTGGAGAGTAATTTGTCTTACCTCTTCACACACAGGGATTAATTAGCCTTACTCTGCTAATTTAGCCGACTAGGTGTTGCAAAGATACTTTAATCCAGAGTTGACTTTCTCTTATAATGGTTATCCTTCTTAGGCTAAAAAGCTCGTCCACGCGCTCAAGTATGTTGGCATAACTTGGGGAGAAGAGATGGTTCATACCTTTGTCAAGGGAATTGTGCAATGAGATCGGAGTTGCTTCGGCAGGAATTAGAAATCAGCCTTCAGGTTGCATTTTCTTCATCGATAAATAATACGCTAACATATATATATATATATATATATATATATATATATATATATATATATATATATATATATATATATATATATTCAAATTAATAAATAATGCAGGTTAATTAATATCGAAAAATAGTCAAACACAGAATAAATAAAAAAATTAATGTAATTAATGGCAAATTCACTTCTCTACCAGATTAAGAAGATTATAACATCTATGCCTGAAGATGATGAATGTTTTCACCGAAAGTACTTGCGAATAATATGGATCGAACACCTAATCCATTGTACAATTAATAAAAGCAAGGATCGTGCCGTTCAGCGAGTGGTCAGTAAGTTAATGCCTTCTTAATGTGTAAGCGAAGTGAATTCACCATTAATTACATTAACTTTATAAACTTTATTGATTTATTCTTTGAATGACTATTTTACGATATATATATATATATATATATATATATATATATATATATATATATATATAAAAATGAATATTATCAAATGAATAAATATGAATAAATGTACATTTAAGTGTTCAAATTCAAATACATACACACACACACACACACACACACACATATATATATATATATATATATATATATCCTTTGGTGTAAGAAAAAAGTGCTCACTGTTAAATAACAGAGCTATTAAGCATATATTAATAAATATACGTAACTCCCCACCCCGATCGTACAACTCGGAATTTATCTTCTGATGATTGAAAGAGCATGAAACTGCGAAATAGTACTGTCGGCGTCGGGCATTATGCATATTTATTAATATATATATATATATATATATATATATATATATATATATATATATATATATATATATATATATATACACACAACCGCATACACACACACACACACATATATATATATATATATAATTATATATGTATATATATATATATGTGTGTGTGTGTGCGCGTCTATATCTGTGTGTATGTGTTTTTGTGTGTGTGTGCGTGCTATGAATTGTATAGTCACTAAAACACGTTCACACATAGGTAAGTACACCTCTAATCATTTGTATGTATACTCACACTTAGGTAAGATGAATAACAACGCATTAAAAGAATGTCAAAAAAAGATCTTGCTTTCATGTTTTTTTTTCTTTCACCCAAAATAAAAATGGTTGAGACTGAGTGTGTCAGGTTTTTGTCATTGCGAGTTTCTCATGAACAATGCTTGTCAAACATATGAAAAAAAGAAAATATATCAGTTGCCATTTTGTACGCATCTCATGTCAATTCTAACAGTGTCACTGTCTAGCATTGCTTGCTTGACCGCAGACTAAGAATATATGCGCATTTCTACCCCCTGCCCTCTCCCCAAATATAGATAATAAAGATGATATTTATGCAGAGTGAGTAAACATAAAAGAAGTTGCTTTGCTATCGATACCAGTGTCTTGGGCTTTTGAACGCGCGCACATAAAGAATAATACAGTCAAGTGCAATGAATACGTCATTTTTTCAGTTTCGAAGATACTCAAACAGACCGCGTATAGAAACTGCTAATTATCGTCTATTCAAAAGAAGAGATCGATGTGACAGGTGATAAGGAAACGAAAGTATAAAAGGTATTTATCCAGATGCATATGGCCGATATAGTCTTTGAGTTTCGAATTGAGTTGAGGGAATTCGGAACCAAGAAGTCGTATCGGATGAAACGCGAACTTATACGAAGAGAACATGCTATGCAATGTAGCAACACCTTTCTGATCTTCTTCATTAGTACTGCTGAAAGACAGACGTAGTTTTTTGCCATTTCCGCTTTTTTAATTCCAGTTTAATTTTGCTTTTTTTTCAATTTCTTCTTCTTCTTCTTCTTCTTCTTCTTCTTCTTCTTCTTCTTCTTCTTCTTCTTCTTCTTCTTCTTCTTCTTCTTCTTCTTCTTCTTCTTCTTCTTATCATTATCAACAACATCAATATTATTATTAATTTTGTTGTTGTTTTGTTGCTGTTGTTATGATTATTTCCCTTGATTTCTGTTTTATGCTCATTTCTTCTCGGGTCCCAAATAGAAATCGAAGCTCAAAAAAGCATCATACCATTTTTTAGTATTACTAGAAGTACTTATGCAGTTATTGCAGTGTTTATTTTCTCTTGACGTTCCCAATAACTTCTTCTTTTGCTACAAGTGCAGGTTTGTCAGTCTCCCTACCTAGTAGTCTTTTACCAACCAATACACATGAAACCAATTAAAATGCAAATGAAAAAACAAAAACAAAACAAAAACAAACCCACTTATACCATCACCTGCACCAACGTAAGTGGTCTACGTTCCTATTTTACAGAAGTGGAACACCATCTTTTTCAGTCCAGACCAGACTAGGCCTCTTATTACTTTCTGAAAACCAGTATCAGCGCTTCAAGCTCATTAGGGGAGCTCCCAGTCCCGGGCTACTCACTTCTTATAGTTAAACATAACCACCAAAATCATCCGAGGGTGGAACGCTGACATTGACCATGAAGCGGTTGATCTTGCCTTCATTTCTGTATCTGGTCCATTGCATTTGCTTTTGTTTTCTTTTTTTTTCTTTTTAAAAGTATTTTGCAGCTTCAGTGGAACCTGCACTTGCAGCTTCAGTGGAACCTGCACTTATAGCAAAAGCAGAAGAAGGTAATGACACCGTTGAGAAATAGGTATGTGAACTTGCGATGTATAGATATATGCCTCATGTATGATATGTTTCATTGTATTCCATATTTCTTATATAATAAAACAAATTGCATTACCGTTTGATTTACTCTCGTATAGATAAATAATAATAACTGGCCACTCGTATTCGAGGATACCAGTCTACTAGGGCGGCTAGCCAATCCCTATTGCAGACGCTCGCTCAGGCGCATTTGTGTTTATTCAACACCCACGGAGCCCACCTGTGGTTTATACTCTAACTATGCTGAGCAGACCTTAGTTACAGTTTTTGGGAAAGAGTATGTTATCTAGCGTGATCAACAATTTGAACAAGGCGAGCATGCTCAAGTCCTCGGCCACGATGACTCAAGAATTCTGTCTACCTAATTTCACTCATGGTATGGTTTTCAAGAACTTTCCAAAAGTTTTGCACACTAAGATCGACCTCGATTCATTCCGATAAAATCAGGTAGTCTCCTTCCTGAAATTCGACCATGGTGAGATTCGAACCCAGGTCTCATGGTCAAAAAGCGAACGTTCTAACCACTCGGCCACGCGCTTATATCTCGCATAGAAATATACATACATAAATACATATGTATGCGGAAAAAATGTATGACAAAGTGGGAAAAATATTTCTCAACATAGTCTTCGCCTCTTTCAGAAATGTTTGTAGTCATGTATCTTAGCTTTGGAAAGTAGTAATTCTTTCAAGAATTGAGATACTGGAAAGAATCCGGGGCGTAGATATATAGTTTGATAAGATTCAATAGCGACACTCTCGAGAATTTTCCTTCTAAGTGAGTTAATTTCTCTTTCAATAAGTGTGGTATCTTTTAGATCAAAGTTGTAGATTGCCTGACGTTTCAGCTAACCTGATGAATATCTATGAAAGTTTCTAACCTCAAAAATTTTGAAAAAACAATAATATTTTTGCTCTTGTATATAAATACTTGTTGCAAAATAAAATCCTTGCATTTGCCTTGCTAAAGTCCCACAGAGGACGAAACGTATCGGGTAAGACAAGTTTTCTTTTTGCCTTTATTCATATATATATATATATATATATATATATATATATATATATATATATATATATATATATATATATATATATATATATGATAGAAATTATTAGGAGAATTTGATAATTATATTTCAGTAATTCATCGAATTCTTAAACCTCAACAGAATGTAGAAAGCACTGGACGGCCGTTTCGTCCTATATTTGGGACTCATCAGCAGTGCGCATACACTACCGAGAATTGAAACCCTGACAGTTAGGTTGTCAAGCAAACATCATACCAACTGTTCCAACGGGCCTCGGTGACGAAGAGGTAGCAAATCAGACTCAATATAGCATACAGTCTCCTAATAATTTCTATCATGTGTATATCATTGCTTGAACGGGCTTCTAATGCTCTAGAGTGAGCGGCTTGGGGATAGTAGTCGTGGCTCCAGGGGGCACAGTCCTATAGTTAGAGAGAATCTCAGTAGAGTTCCACCATGGAATATGTGAGCGAGCGGCGCTATATTAAGTCTGATTGCTATCTCTTCGTCGAAAATATTCGTCCTCCGACAGGATTCGAACTTGTATCCTATACGGAACCGTCATATAGCCTGACGTGCCTTAACCGATTCGGCCACTGAGGATCGTTCGGTTGGCAAGGTCGAATTTACTGCTTATAAACTTCAATCTTCCATGAATCTCTCACGTACATTCATAACTGCTCATGGCGTATCAAATGTAAACAAATGACGTCACACATTATGAAATGGTCAAAGTCCGACAATTATTTAAAGACATTTTTATGTTTAACATTCTTTTTATAGATACAAGTATTTAGGTAAATGCTCCGTTTATAATAAACAGTATTGAATAACATTTACCGGCCAGAATGTCCGGAGGACGAATATTTTCTATAAAAATTTCTAGGACATTCAGGCCGGTAAATGTTATTTAATACTGTTTATTATAAACGGAGCATTTACTTAAATACTTGTATATACAAAAAGAATGTTAAACATAAAAGGTCTTTAACTATATATATATATATATATATATATATATATATATTGTCATTCAAAGTCATTCAAAGACAGACTTTCTCTCTCTCTCTGTTTGTCTGTCTGTCTGTCTGTCTCTCTCTCTCTCTCTATATATATATATAGAGAGAGAGAGGGTCCTCACGCCAGAAAATGTATTCACACTTCAAATGACAATAAATGCATTATTGATTTGCAAACAAGATTGAAGTTTTAAATTAAATATGAAAATAAACTGAATGTATGGCCCTGAAAAAAGAAAGAAATTGAAGAATTTACACGAAGTTAAAATGTGAGTACATTTTTTGGGAAGACCCTGTATGTATTGCGGCGTGGGTAGAAATATTTGTTTTATTTCTTTCCGATACTTATAGATATGTGCGTCTACATACGCCCGCACACAATCACTCTGCGCTTGTATGCGTAAATATTCTTATCTGTATATAATAAGATAAGTAAGATAAGTCAAGTAAGAGAGAACGAAACCAAGATATTGTTTTTCCCCACCCTTGAAATCGGTAAAAAATTCTCTTTAGAATTCAAAATTCGTAACCTCCATCATTCCTGAAAGCTAAATCATCTGAATGATAGCCGAATTTATGATTTTCCTCTTTTGCTTTAGACAATATCCACATAACAATAAGGATTTTCATGTTCCTCCGGTAATTCCTGCTGTCGAAGACGTTCAACAATTCAGACGGCGGATAAATGAAGCCTTCGAAACTTCGTTCAATAGGCGTTTCGCCGACTGATAAAAGAAACAGAAGGCAAAAACCTCCTTTCATTCGTCAAATCCTTGGGGTTGACCTTCCCATTTCAGACTTGATTCTTTCTATTTACTTCAGATTGAATAATAAAAAAAAAGATATTGGCATCTATTATAAGATGCTGATCTGTGAAAAACGCGAAAATCGATCATCGCAGTAACTAGTCCGTTCGTAAAAGATGGGATTACATTCAATATCCCAGCATTATGGCCTATTCCGCAAAGATGAAGAAGAGATCAGCAGAAATGTAGTTCTACAGAAAGATGCTGAGGATAACATATGTTAGCAACAACGAGGTTTTGGAGAGAATAAAAAAAAAAGAAAACTCATATTTAACACCAGGAATTGGGAGTTGAAATTTCTGGGGCACATAATGAGGAAGGAGGGCTTAGAAAATCTGATACTCACAAGATCTTTTTTTTTTAAAGAGGGACAGAGGAAATCAGCGCGTAACATATTTCATGGGTTTGAACAAATGGATGACAGAACAGCGTTTGGAAGAAATAACAAACGACAAAACTTATTAGGAGGAAGATTTGAAGGGCCATAATCGTCTGCGTATTGAAGGGTCACGGCACATAAGAGAAGAAGAATATTAACTAAAACAGAATAAAATTTATTAAGAGCTACAAAGGACAGGAAATTGTAGAGAGCCATGATCGCCGACGTTCTGAACGGACACAGGCACATAAAAAAAGAAGAATGTCATCGAGAAAAAATTTCCCTACATCCGTATGGCTGATGCTAACCTCCAGGAGGGCAACTCATGGCGTCTTCTTGGTCTCACGTTTTCTACTACCATGAAGTTGAGCGATTATATTGAATCAATTGCTAGGTTGGTTCCTAGGAAAGTCTGCTCACTGAGTCGTGCCAGACAATTTTCTAGTCAGAATCCATCTTGCACATTTATAAATCTGCCGTTCAACCGTGCTTTGAATATTGCTACCATATCTGGTCTAGCGCTCCAGCTTTATATATCTCGAGACGATCGCCAAAATCCAAAGAATTGTCTGCAATGTTAACAGTACTGACCTGGAATCTCGACTTCAGCCCCAATTCCATCGACGTAACGTGTCTCCCTTCTGTGCTTTTCGATAAATATTTTCATGGCAGTTAACCTAATTAACTCTCCTCGTTGGAAACTCGATGGCAAGAATTTAAGCGTCGAACTAGATTGGTAACTAGGTCCACTCGTTTTACATTAAGTTATATAATGAAATGAAATGCATAGCTCCGAAAAAAATCAAGAACTTATAGGAAATCAGAAAATTGAGAACATTTTTTGGGACACCCTGTAGATATTGGGTGTGTGTATGCGTGGAATTATTAGTTTTATTTCTTTAATATATTTATAGATATATGAATGTACTTACGTGTGTACACAATCATGTTGTGTGCGCATGCGCAGATATTATTATCTTTCTATAGGCAAGGAAGAGGCAACACAGAGCAGTAAAAATTCTCTTTAGAATTCAAAATTGTTAATCCCAATGCTTCTGGAAATTAAATTTCTTTGAACGATAGACGAATTAGCTAGATGCAACCGTATGTTCTAATCTAATACTTTTTTTCTCGCACTTCTTGTCTGTGGAACTCTTTTCCAATGTCTTGTCACCTACTTGGATCTTTTTTATTGTCCTTTCTCCTCAATGAAGTCTTCTCATTTTCTTCCACTTCTAATAACCCCCTTGCGTCTTAGTGGCATTGTCGCCTCGTTTGGGGCGAAATGATTAAAAAAAAATACGGCAGCAATATCTGAGATATTAGGTAATCGACGGCACAAGTAGCCATACTGAAGTCGATGTTAGCCCACGGCTTCTGTACTGCTTCTGTGCTGACTGGAGTCAGTTACCGATGAAAGGGTCTTTGGCTTAAGTAAAAGCAAGAGTGGTGCGCAAGTGTGATAAGATGCACTGATCGGTGACTGATTTTTAACTTTAGCTAATAAGGGACCAAAATTTGGTTTTAAGCGCAATATACTGGGTGTAACAGCAAAATTGTCCAAATCTTGTAACAGCAAAATTGTCCAAATCTTGTAACAGCAAAATTGTTAGATTAAGCTTTGAACTGTTGTATCTGAGAAATGATTCACAATTTGACTAGCTACTATTTAGCCTAATTTCACAGTATTCAAATTTCCTCTATTAAATAGTGAAAAGTTTTTAATTTTTCCTTTTCTCAAATTCATTTTTACAGCTCTACTCAGATAAGTAGTTGAGTCTAATGCAAAGGGTATATTTTTGCTTTATTCTCATTTGACGAGCCGCACTATATATATATATATATTGGCTCCTGAAAAATTAATTTCGGTTGAGCTCTCTCGTTTGAGGTGTGAATTTGTAAACAGAGACTATTTAAGCTAATATTGCACGACTCTTCGGCAGAACTTAGGCACTGTCAGTCACTGTGTGTTTATCTAAATCTAAAAATAAAACACGCTAAAATTCACCATCATTCCTGCCGTGCGCCGACGGCTTAGTGGGAGAAGTTCCGACAGACGCAAATTCAGTCGGGTTTCGATCCTAGCTAGAGGCAACCGGACGTCTAGCCACACTGATGAGCTGTGAAACAGCGAAACAGTCTGTCTGTGGATGACAATATATATATATATATATATATATATATATATATATATATATATATATATATATCGGGTGTAACAACAAAATTGTCCAAATCGTCTTACAACAAAATTGTTCAATTGTTAGAATAAGCTTTGAACCGTTGTATCTTAGAAATTATTAAAAATATCTTACTGGAATTTTCCGAGGGTTTTTATAGCACTATTCGACTCGAACAGTATAGTGGTTGAAAAACTAATTGGTAACATACAATGCTTCAGAAATTAGTGCCACTTCAGGATCACCGACCAGACGCCTGTCATGATGAACGGCTATTTTCATAATGAGGCTCTTTGCCTGGTAAACGAACATTTGCGTCCCGGACAATTGCATCATTTGTCATTTTTCGTCCCGAGACAAATGCGTTCCTGGATCATTGCGTACCTCTGATATTTTTTTAACCATTTTTTTAAAAAGAGTTGTTTAATATAGAAATTTGACACCAATGCCATTAATTACTCTAATAAAGCAGAAAAGTAGTTACCATAAAGAAAGAAAGAGAGAAAAATTTATTTTTTAAAGCAAGAGAAAAATAAGCTAACAATTTCAGTTCACTCTTGTAGTGCGAACCATAAACATCTAATAGATTCTGGATTTTATAGATTATATTTTTATTTGGAATCCATGGCTAAGTTCCGAAAATCAAACACTGGTGGAAAAATATTTGTAGACGATGAAAATTACAGCTACCACTATCATAAGAAAAACGCCGATGAAACAAAAACATACTGGCGATGTGTAGAGCAATCTTACAACACTGTTAATCTGTCATTGCATTTTAAACAAAAATAAACTTTTAATTTTTTAAAAATGTTATTCCTTTTATTCCTTTTTTAAAAAATTATGATTATTACCTATGTTTTATTCCAAAAATTATGGTAATTGCCTTTAAAAGGCTTCAAAAATTATCAGAGGTACGCAATTAGCTAGGGACGTATTTGTCTAGGGACGCAAATCTCCAGGCACGCAATTGTCTGGTATGCAATTGTCCGGGACACAAATGCCCAGTACGCAACTCTCCTATAACTCGTTTAAACACCGGTTCGCGTACGATCACCGCAGTTAAGCAATGTCAAGCTTGGTAATTACCTAGATGGGTGACCGCTTGGGAATACCAGGTGGGTGGAGTAAGGGATAACGACTCTGAATTGGAGATCGTAGAGCCTAGTCACAATTCCAGGCGGATTTGTTATATTCACTTACGCGCAAATGCCTTTGAGAAAGGTGTGGCGATTTTCTAAAAAGGCGCAAGGCCAAAAGTTACAAAAATCAAACACTGGTGGAAAAATATTTGTGGACGATGAAAATTACAGCTACCACTATCATAAGAAAAATGCCGATGAAACAAAAAACATACTGGCGATGTGTAGCGCAATCTTACAACACTGTTAATCTGTCATTGCATTTTAAACAAAAATAAACTTTTAATTTTTTTAAATTTTACTCCTTTTATTCCTTTTTTTAATTTATGATTACTACCTATGTCTTTATGCAAATTTATGGTAATTGCCTTTAAAAGCTTCAATTATCCATTGACGCGTTTGTCTATGGACGTAAATATCGAGGGACACAATTATTTGGTATCCAATTGTCCGGGACGCAAATGTCTAGTACGCAGCTATCCTAGACCCTGAACTGCTATGTAATATCTTTCCTCCTACATGACAATAAAAACTGGACAGTCACATCACGAACGAAGGGACTTAAGGAAACAGAAACGTGTTTCTACAGAAGGATGCTGAGAATACAATAGACTGAATACGAACAAGTTTTAGGGAGAAATGGAAACAAAAAAAGATATTAAAAAAATCAAAAAGAGTTAGTTGAAATTTATCGGGTACATAATGAGGATAGAGGGTTTGGAAAATTTGATACTCACAGGGCAGACAGAAGACAACAGCGACACAGTAGAGCAGTAGGTTATCTAATTTTTTTATACACTTATCAACGTCTACAAGGCTCTCGAGCCACTAATGGTTGAGAGAACATGGTTAGAGAAGATAGTAAAAAAAAAAAACACACGCAAAAATTTATTGAGGACTACGAAAGACAGAACATGGTAGAGAGCTCCGATCGTCACGCCCTAAAGGGACCCGACAGAAAGAAGAAGTAGCAGCAACTAAGACATTGAAACTATTTAATCCAGAAATATCAGTCAGTTAATATCAGTCATTGGGTGATCATGTATCTTTCGATACATGACTGACGAGGCAGATTTTTTCCCGCTTTAAGTTGCCATTTCTTTCTGCGGTAGACTTGGTTGCCAACTAAGGCTAAAGAACCCATTCTGTCCTGCTCGTCAACCTATAGCTTTGGATAAAAGATGGATTCATATCTTTCCCAAGGGTATTTGCGCGTAAATGAATCTAATGAGCTCGACTGGAATATGAACTCGGCTCTCCGAGTTCTGACTCTGAGCCGATAACCATTACACAACAACGCATATCCACATTAATATAAGGCGTCCAATTTTTTTTTTAGAGAGGAGTTACCAAAACTTTAAAATCCGCTAGCCCAAAGGTTACCATTAGTCAGAAAAATTAGTTTAGGCGAAAAGAGTTACAATATTAAATAAACTTTATGCAATAATGGGTAATTTTCGTTATTATTATTATTATTATTATTATTATTATTATTATTATTATTATTATTAATAATAATAATAATAATAATAATAATAATAATAATAATAATATTTTTTATTCCCTATGATTTCTTTTTATTCTATTCCTTCCGGGTCCCAATCAGAGACCTAAGGTCAGAAATAACATCATGACATTTTCCACCGTGCATCCTAAGACATTTTACATAGATAAAGCCTTTCGTAAGGTGTGAGCTGTGCTTGGGAGTAATATTTAGTATATATATATATATATATATATATATATATATATATATATATATATATATATATATATATATATATATATATAAAATGTCTGTTTGAATTTCTAGGATGAGGAGTTATTATTTACTATTGTCCACATCTTTATTGTTACAACAACGTTTCGGCCGTTGTGCCTTCTGGCCTTCATCAGGTGTATACGGATCCGGGCAACCTACAGGAAATTTCGAACGGAACCCTTTATTTAATCTACGTGCGGTAGACTGTTTTCCTTTTCCCCATGTCTCATCCAGTTGTTATTTTTAATACTCCATATTAATTGCTCACACTATTTCCACTGAATCCAAATACATCCTGCCCGGCCCAGGGACTGAACTCACATTGCTTTAATCCACTAGACTAGCAACATCCTAGCCGGGGCAACATCCAAGAAATGCTTTGGCAAACACCAATTTCAAATTAGAACTGGATGCAATCAGTAGTGTAATCAATTGCTGGCGGTATCTCTCCGCACGTCCCCTAAGGCTATATCCGGAAAAGGAAATTGTTGACTATTCGTAGAAAACAACAGTTTCATGTCAGGGGAATGAAAATTAGAGCCGAATATAGACCCAACAGACGCCCTATAATGAAAGTAAGTTGTCTCTCGACAAGTTATATGAATTCATACAGACCAAAAACGACTCAATTTACAATTAATAGTTACAGAAAACATACAAGCATCACATTATCTATCTATCTATCTATCTATCTATCTATCTATCTATCTATCTATCTATCTATCTATCACAATTTGTTCTACTTATATCTGTCTGTTCATATCTATCATTTCATGCGCATTAATAACTCATCTTAGCAATCTATGTATTTATCTCATTCTGTTAATCTCTCTCTCTATATATATCCTTTTATGCATCTATCTATCTATCTATCTATCTATCTATCTATCTATCTATCTATCTATCACAGTTTTTTATATCTGTACCTTTTCATATCTATCCATCATGTCATGAGCATTTACAAAAAATTCACAACTATCAATTACATTAATATTTAGTCTTAGCAATTCACCACGGAAGATGATACTGGATTAGATTGAAAATACCTGGGAAAATAAAAGAAATAATCAAAACTACGGCGTCTTTCTTAATCAGTTTTGTAATAGCACAAAGAAGTTGATCCATGAACTTGAAAAGGTTATGTATAGATTATTCAACCAAACATGCTTGAATATATATACATATACATACATCCCTACGCGCGAGCACGCACGCACGCACGCACGCACACACACACACACACACACACACACACACACACACACACACACACAGATATATATATATATATATATATATATATATATATATAGTTTTTTTTCAATTTTCATATTTGCGTCTTTTTTTAACTCCGTTAGAGATACGTGTTTTTTCATGTTTTTACATGTGCTCACGCGTTCCTTCATAAAGGTTAATTGTTTTTGAATTGTAGATTTTTCAATTGTATATTCTGTAATTTTTTTTCATTATTATTTTTGTTTGTATGTATATCTTTGATTGTTTTTATATATATTATTTTCTGTTGTATTTATTATATTATGATATATTAGTATGTAAGTTGCAATGATATATATATATATATTACATCGGGTCCATTTGCCTCTATCTCCTTTTGCTCATAAATATTTTATTTTTTTCCCTCCTCCTCTACATTTCTTTTTCATTGTACATTTTCTGTGTTTATTTAATTTAAATTAAATCTCCCGTTGGTAGCCTGATGAGCGGGAGCGAAACCGGTTGCTTCGCCCGTTTTTAATATGTCTAGTAATATCAAGTTTCATACTTTTATTGCTGTGATAAAATTTTGTACCTTCAAAAATATCTTTAAATACATATATATATATATATATATATATATATATATATATATATATATATATATATATATATATATATATATATATATATATATCCAGATAAGATGATTGCATCTTCCCTTAGTTTAAATTTAACGTAGAATTTATTTGATTGGTTGACCTAAGCAAAGGCCTTATAACCACCTGTCCCCCTTTTTTTCTTTTTTTCGTAAAAAGGCTGTATTTTGCTTTTAAATTTGATTAAATCGTCAACTCGCCAGTAATTTAATGAGATGCGTAGTATGTGCATCGAAACACGACTGCGATAATGCAGCGATTTTGACATGTTTTTGATGTAATACCCTAATATGTATATATATATATATATATATATATATATATGTATATATATATATATAAGTACCGTGTAGGTACACATGGAATAAAATTCCACTAATCAAAAAGACTATTCTTAAAAGAGTGCTCAATACTGAGTAGAGCTAATAATATTTATTCAAATTTATAACATATGTTATAAGATTACTACAAAGTTGAAATTTTTTTTCAACGCTGCTGGTGTCTTATCAAGTGATTTTGATAAGATACCAGCAGTGTTGAAACAAAATTGCATTTTGCAGTGATCTTAAAACATCTGTATGTTATAAATTTATATATATATATATATATATATATATATATATATATATATATATATATATATATATACGAAAATAAATGCCTACTATCACAGTTCATACCAACAGATAATACCTACAACATAACTGAACACAGCCAGGAAGGAAGGAAAAAAATGGTACCAACACTACCACCACACTAACTAACACAACCACCACCATAATCAATGCAGACCGATAAAACTATCAATACCGTTACCTACACTACCATCACTCCTGTCTTTCACTTCAGAACCATCTCCTCTACCATCAGTACTGCTTTCTAACACCGCCATTGTTTTAATTATCGTCATTATTGTTATATTATCTGTATTATTATCATCATCATTATTATGGTTACCACAATTATTATCATAGCTACGATTGTCATTATTGCCCCACCATTTTTTTATAATTCCGTCATTAAGGCTAAATTTACCGTTAACACATCAATATCTATTATTAACATTAATAATAATTAATATCACAGCTATTATCACAACCGTCAACAACACAGAAGCAGTTAGCGTTGAAAATACAAACATCATCATCTTCATAACCTCAAACAGAACCCAGCTTAACCAAAGTGTTGTGAAAAGGCCCAGACCAATAATAGTGTATGTGCGCGTCTACACATGTGTGTATGTGTGTGTGAAGAAGTGTAAGTTCCTCTGACGGCCCATGCGGTAGATCTGAAAAGCCTCAAGAAAGCTCCTACCCATTCCTTGTTCAAACGAACATCGTTACATATAAAAGCTAAGGTCCCGACACCGAAATAGAATTACAACTGTGTATGTATATATGCCCGAACGCACGGATATGTATTTGCACCTAGCCTTCAATACACCTGTATGTATGTGCCTATGCTTATGATAGTACCACCCTAAACAAACACAGAAGTAGATTACCCCCCGCCACCAAACATAGTCAAAGAAGCATAAATAGATCCAACTTTAAAAAATAAACCAGTTTGTCTTATGATCGCAAAAGCGTGAAAACCCAGGGTCACAAACTCATATCCATATAACTTATTATATATATTGAAGTCAACACTTAGAGGCGACAGGCCAGGTCGCATGAAACAGCCTGTCGCCTCTAAGTGTTGACTCCAATGTTAACATTTATATTTACACACGCTCTATCTCTGATATTGAGCACTTTATCCCATAAATATAGCACACCTTAAGAGTATATTTCTTCATTCATATATATATATATATATATATATATATATATATATATATATATATATATATTGTCATCCACAGACAGACTGTTTCGCTGTTTCACAGCTCATCAGTGTGGCTAGACGTACGGTTGCATCTAGCTAGGATCGAAACTCGATTGAATTTGCGTCATATATATATATATATATATATATATATATATATATAATGGACTCTCCTATCATGAACGATAAATGAGGGTTAGAATTGGATGGTGCCTTTCGTTTTACACTTATGCTTGCTAGCAGGGGCTTTTGTGGAGAAAATCAGGTAAGGGAAAGATATTTTATTTGTGCTAAGTGTGATACTGTTAAAGCAGGATTTTGATGGCGTCTCTGCTTCATATATATATATATATATATATATATATATATATATATATATATTACTATAAAGTTTCTATCTCTGCTTTTTTATTTTATTATCCGCTCAGGCTGTTATTAATTTATTTCACTGTTTAAGAAAAAAAATGGTATATCAACTTAAACACATCTAGCAAATAAGTATAACATTTATCGTAATAAGAAATGATATACGATTAAGAAACTCATTCCTATATATGAGGGTGAGTCAAAAAAGTAATTCATTATATTATATAAGAAATAAAGACTAGAATAAGACATATAGTACATCATGATATATCTATACATCACGTGTTCACATCCCTGCTTCTCAACATAGTCACCACGTTTTTTCACTGGCAGTATTCCATCTACGAATGCGGGCATGTATCCCAGCTTCGTAAAACTCTACAAAGAGTCACTGGTGGCATGTTGTAGAGATGATCCTATCTCGATAACTGCTGCTTGTGATCGATATAAATGGAGGTGTACAATTCATGAAGGCAATAAACCACGTGCCAAGCGAGGAGCTAGGAAAGAAGCAATCACTGGTTCAGAAATCAATCATTCTGATCCAATTGATCCGGTCTCAACCGTCACTTAAAAGCCCACGAACAAGGTGAACAAGCTTTGCAAAACAGGCCAGGCCCTGTACAGAACAATTTAGTTTGCCACATCTGAAATGAGCATGGTAAGTCACTGTGAAGTCATCATCAAGAACCATTTTCGTTCTCACGTGGTCCAAGAGGATTGATCAAAATCGGTCAGCGATGGTTATATTCGTTTAACGAGTTGGCAGCAATCATAACCGAAGTGGAGGATGGGGAAGGTATAGATATATATATATTAAGAGAATGGGATAGATAGATAGATAGATAGATAGATAGATAGATAGATAGACAGGTAGATATGTATATTTAGAGAATGAGTTAGATACATTTTAAGAAAGATAGATATTAAGAGAATGAGATGGATATTAAGAGAATGAGATAGATAGATAGATAGATAGACAGATTAAGAAAATGAGATAGCTATTAAGAGAATGATATATATATATATATATATATATATATATATATATATATATATATATATATATATATATATATATATATAGATAGATAGATAGATAGATAGGTATGTTAAGAGAGAGATACATTTTAAGAAAAATAGATATTGAGAAAACGAGATGGATATTAAGAGAATGAGATAGATAAATAGATAGACAGGTAGATAGGAATATTATGAGAATGAGATAAATATTAAGAAAATGAGTTAGATACATTTTAAGAAAGATAGATATTGAGAGAATGAGATAGATAGATAGATAGATAGACAAATATATTAAGAGAATGAGATAGAGATTAACTGAATGAGTTAAATACATTTTAAGAAATATCGATGTATTAAGAGAATGAGATAGAGATTAAGATTATGAGAAATATTAAGAAAATGAGATAGATATTAGGAGAATGAGACAGATAGATATATTAAGAGAGTGAAATAGATTTAAAGAGAATGAGATGGATGCTATGAGAATGGTAGGTAGATATTAAAAGAACGAGATAGATATTGCGAGAATGAGATATATATATATATATATAGATAGATAGATAGATAGATAGATAGATTGTTTGACGAAATAGAGATATGGAGAGATTTACTGAATATATTTTGGATTCATCGATGTTATTTTCGATTTATTGTATAGGAATGCATTCCACATGTCTAATCCTGAGACTTTAGAACCGAAAGATCTGCTTATAAATTTCAATCAAGACCAATCAATTATACGATTCGTTGAACTCGAAAATAAATCGAAAGGAGCCGTTTTTCGACCACTGATCTCTGGTAACCTGTCACATAATTAATGATGCCCAGTTCAAATTATTTGGCCAAGTGCTTTTGATCAAAAATTACAATAAACTTTTACTGTTAGTTGATTTAGGATAAAGCCTCTCTTTCTCTCTCTCTCTCTCTCTTTATATATATATATATATATATATATATATATATATATATATATATATGCGTGTGTGTGTGAGGTCGTGTGTGCGGTCGTGTGTGTGCCTGCTGGCTTTCCTATTAGCATCTTAATATTTGATGGTCGACTGTTTGCAGAAAGGACAAATTGAATTCTGGGGAAGTGTTGAAGTTAATTCACCAGACTTAGGTGCGGCAACATTTACGAAAGCTGGAGCAGGCGAATAGATAATGGTCACTTTTTCATATTGTCTAATCAAGCACTTAGGTGGGCATTATCAAAATTAGATTGCGGTCACAAGCTAATAGGATAATGCCGAATGCAGCGACGCGGACAAGCAGATGTCGGTTGTATAAGCAAGTTCTTCGTTATCCGTGAATGAATATGACTTCTTAGGAAAGATAGTGAAGAAGTTTCCTGTTGCTTTTTGTTTTCGTGTTCATACGCGTGCTTCTCATAGAGTTAGTGCAATTGGAATGAAATCAGTGATTGCACCTACTGAGAATCTGTCATAAAAATTCAGGATGTGCAGTTAAATACCAAATACTCCTAATACCTCAGTGCGTGGATCAGTCGTAACAAATTTTGTATTGGAGATAGAGATATTGGACATAGAATAGACTTTGGTAGGTTTAGTTTCGTACAACAGCACCAATGACTAAAAAAACTAAAAAGAAAACTCGAATCATGCGTCTTAAATAACGTCGTCATATCGAGATCTTCGTATGGATGTCATTCATGGCGGCCGTGTCGTTCAGAAGTATCTTAACTGTATAGAACCGTTTTTTTTCGATCAATGATTAAAATGGCTTTGAACGAATGAAGCCGTTTGTTTTAACGAAGACTATCCTTCTTTCAAATTCATTGACTGGCGCTATAGAGTCATAAAGATCTGTGCCCAATAACAGAAACCACGTCACACGAGCATCTTCAAAAACAGCAACATGTTACTGCCTGTAGGAACGCATTAGAGTCTGATGCAAACGTTACTGTCTGTTGGAACATGATACTCTCTGATGCAATACGTTAATGTCAGTTGGAACATCTTACTATCTGATGGAACACGTTACTGTCTGTTGGAACATATTACTGTCTGATGCGAACGTTACTGTCTGTTGGAATACGTTACTGTTTGATGCAATTCTTACTGTCTGTTGGAACACGTTACTGTCTGTTGGAACATGTTACTGTTTGATGCAAACGTTACTGTCTGTTAGAACACGTTACTGTCTGATGCATTAAGTTACTGATGTGAACGTTATTGTATGTTGGAACACGTTACTGTCTGAAGCAATACGTTACTGTCTGTTGGAACATGTTACTGTCTGTTGGAACATGATACTATCTGTTGAAACACGTTAATGTCTGGTGTGACATGTTACTGTCTGCTTTGATAATGTTACTATTTGCTGGAACGCGTTATTGCCTGTTTGCACATGTTACTGTCTTTTTGAATAACTTTTTTTTGTTTTGTTTTTACTGCAATACAGTTTGGGTGCAGATTCAATGATAACACAAGATTTGAACATTCATTACTTGACATGTTATACTCTTCAGTATTTTCTCAGTTACTTTCAACCTGTTCAAATGTGAAGCTGCCCTCAAATTCGAACCAATAACATTATAGCGTGCGGAAACGTTTAGCGGGTCATCTAGACGAAGAGTAGCACTGTAATACCACGGTCGACATTTCGTGTTGAGCGCTACTTTGACTTTACAGCCTCAAGCCCATTTGATGACACAAGGGAAATAACTCCTTCACCAGGGAATATATTTACCTTTGCTTTCAAACCAACTGTAAATATGAAATGAATTAGTCAGTAAACAAAAAGAAATCAGCAATCAGAGAATGAAACTTTAATTTGAACTTTTTTCCTATAGGAAATTTGAATAGCTTTGATTATTATTTTTTAGTGTTCTCAAAACACTACTTTTATTGAAGACTTGTTTTTATATATCTTATTGTTTATAGTTTATTTCATGAAATATACTTGGGAAAGTAGTTTTGATTAAATAAGTTTTGAAGAGTTACATTTTGCTGATTGGGCTAGTGAAAATGGTTGGCGATGCCGCGGAAGGTGACATCCACTAAATACATACATATATATATATATATATATATGTGTATGTGTGTGTGTGTGTGTGTGTGTGTGTGTGTGTGTGTGTGTGTGTGTAAAATTTTAGTTTTAATAAAAGTTGTTTTAATAATAAAAATATTTTAAATTTCCGCTTGATTGATTTCTTCAATACTAAAGTCTGTTTTGTCACATTTAATTTAAGATTGGGATTTAGACATTGATTACTTCTCGAATTTTAGTCTTTCTTTCTTTTATTCTTTCATTCTTTTATTCTTTCATTCTTTTATTCTTTCTTTCATAATAGCTTTCTGTTTTCATTCATTATTTTTTCACTCATTTATTCCTTCCTTCTTTCTTTCTCTCTTTCTTTCTTACTACAATCGTTCTCTCTCTCTCTCTCTTTCTCTCTCTCTCTCTCTCTCTCTCTCTCTATATATATATATATATATATATGTAATATATATATATATTCTGATATTGTTATCTATTACTTTTTCGTAGTGCAACAAGCATTGCCATTTCGCGTAGGCAACAATTTGTCCAGTTGCTCCTTGAGAATCACATACTATCCTTGTTTAATACTAAGGCGTACACAGCCTTCTTTTGGTAAACACACACACACACACACACACACACACACACACACACACACACACACATATATATATATATATAAACATGTTTCATTGAATAATATCGACATATTGTGTCGATTTATTTTAATACTGACCCTTTCCAGTTCTTTAATCAGATTCTTGATGTTAAGATGAAATTCATCATGAAAAGCGCCGTATTTTTTCTTACTCAAGTACTTTCGAACTTTTGTAAGATCACCTTCAGGGGTAAATTAAAAAAGACAAACTTATTGTAAATGCGAGAAAACCTGACTTCCGTTGCGATGGTGATTAAAAAAAAAATGGGCTTTGTTAAAAAAACTGATTATTGAAGTAGAATAGGATCAGTATGAAAATAGACACAATATATCTATATTATTCAGTAAAACATGGTTGATTGAAAATATGCTGATTATCTACCTATCTATCTCTAGACACCCACACAAACACACACACACATATATATATACCTGTGTGTGTGTGTATGTGCATATTGATGTAATAGGAAAGAACAGTTATATTAATGATCCGAAGTAGAGCTTAAAATTTAAATTTTGAGCACAGTTTTATTCTCAAGCGAT
>OZ038492.1:32472561-32495061 GCA_964036315.1 Acanthosepion esculentum | reverse complement strand
AGTTTCCTTTCTTGAACTCATAAAGCATTATGTGCCTCAAATGATTCTTGGGTACTTCCATGTTAGCAGGGTTTTAATCAAACAAAATTTAATTTTATTGTTCTCTGAAATAAAATTTGATCAGTTTAAATGCCTCTAAACATAAAAATAATGTTCAGCTCCATTAGACATTATAAAATACTCCTTAAATTTTGTTTATTTTAACAACAATTTAAAATTCGGACAGAACTTATGAGATGACCTAATAATTTCAGCTTTGTAAGTGTAAGACTAGGTTTAAAATGCATTATATATATATCGGCCTAACATAAAATTAAGTTAACATTGTGAGAACTAAGTTTATTCCATAAGACATCACTTTAGTAATATGTTTTAATAACCACCAATTTTTATTTATATTACTACGAACGACTTTTTTTTATGAAAAAAGGAAGTAATCTCCCGCGTGATACATAGCGTATTTACGTAAATTCTAATTTAAAAAAAATTAAATCAATTGGTTTTAAATTTTTCGTCATTCGAACTTAAGAGTTTGATTGATATAATAATTAATTAATAACAATTAATTAAAATATTTTAGACAACGATAATAAAATGAATGCCTTAAAACAATTTTATATCAACACTACGAGAACGCGAGTTTTATAACGCTTAACGTTCGGTGAGTATTCTGCACCAGGATTGCGTACTCGCATGAAACTCCGAGTCGTGCTATTGACGTTTGACAATATTTATATTCGCTAATATATATATATATATATATATATATATATATATATGAAGAAATTTTTTTTTGGGGGGGGATTTAGAATAATTATATATCGTAATTCATCAGGCCAGAATAATCTTCAACAAAATGTAGAAAGCACTGGACGGCCGTTTCTTTTTATTTGGGAATCATCAGCAGTGCGTATACACTACCGAGAATCGAACCCGGATGTGGCTCTTAGGGCACTGTTCCGAGGTTATCCGTATCGCTGCGGAACTGAGTGAGTAACGGCGCTATATAGAGTCTAATTTGTGTCTTCTTCACCGAGGCCCGTGGTACAGTTCGTATGACGTTTGCGTTGTATCGAAATGGTCCGGGTTTGATTCTCGGTAGTGGATGTAGGATCCTAAATAGGACGAAACGGCCGTCCAGTGCTTTCTACATTATGTTGAAGATTATTCTGGGCTTGATGAATTACTATATATATATATATATATATATATATATATATATATATATATATATATATATATATATATATATATATATATATATATATATATATATATATATATAATGCAGAAAAATACCAAATTGCTTCATATGGGTATAGTCTATGAACTATATATATATATATATATATATATATATATATATATGATAAAAATATACGAGAGTAAGTCAAAATTATCCGCACTCTCGCCATAATAAGTCTATAGGTCTGCCACACTATCTTCTGCGTGCTTGTAGTTGGTACTATTGTGATTACATGATCGAAGTTTGTGTTTGATTGTGCCAGTTTTTTGCCGTTTTTACAGTGCAAACATAGCCTCTCCGCTCTATGTGTTGTCGGAGTTGAAGTTGAGGTATTGTCCGGACAAGCAGAGACATGAATACCATATGGAAACCAGTAATACGGAGTGCTAGAGAAAAACAATAACAAAAATATTGTAATATGAGTTCTGGTAAAAAATGATATTAGCCTTTAGAAGTTCCAAAATTTTATACACTCAAGGGCAAATGACACAGCGGATAAAAGCGTTGGTTTTAATCGAGTGATCTGACCTCGAGAGTTGTGAGTTCAATACCTGGCTACGGCAGAGGTGAACAAAACTTGGAGAGTTGAATTAAAGGGAAATAACTGAGATATCGGTAACAGGCATGGCACGTGGAACTAGAAAACTCTTCTCTGGATTAAAGATGAGGACAACAGTTCGACAATGTAAATAGTGTAAATAATTACAATACCTCACGTATATATATATATATATTTGTCATCCACAGACAGACTGTTTCGCTGTTTCACAGCTCATCAGTGAGGCTAGACGTCCTGTTGCCTCTAGATAGGATCGAAACCCGACTGAATTTGCGCCAGTCGGGACTTCTCCGACTAAGCCGTCGGCGCACGACAGGAATGAAGGTGAATTTTAGCGTGTTTATTTTTAGATTTAGATAAACACACAGTGACTGACAGTGACCTAATTCTGCCATATATAATGGCTGGCCTCTTGTCTTCGAGTATCCCTGTCCGCTACTAGCAAGTCCCTGTTTCAGAGGCGTGCTCAGGTAGATTTCAACATACATAGATCCCTTTGCTGAGCGGACTATCTGGCGTGATCAACAGTCTGAAGAAGGCCAGTACGCTCAAATGATGACTTGTGACTTCGTGCTAACACAGTCAGTCGAACAGGGCCATATAGTTTCCGTTCACCGAATTACACTCCCTTGGATCAACCCGTCGTATGCATTACAGACATTTTATGAAAGTGCCACACACTGGGATCGCCTATAATTTTGCAATTGTAAAAATAGTTTAAACTATCGGAATAATTAAAATTTCCAATGACTTACCTTTTGACTTTTAGTTACTTATTTAGTCATATTTTAATTTAATTTAATTATTTAATATTATTGACTCTAAACAAATATCAAGTCTGTTCTATACTAAAATATTAGCAACATTAATTAGCCGATTAAAAATAGTAGAGTGGTTTCCATTTGCATTCTTCAAAGTTTTGATATTAAGAGTTAGTCTCTTTCTCTCGAAACACAGAATGGCAACGTATGCTATGGTTCATGCCTTTTCCGAGAATAATGTTGTAAGCAAACGTAACCTCATATCCTATTCATTTCTGCTATATCCACTCCGAAAATTTTCACTAGATGACGAGAAATATTTGAGGAATAAGAAACGAGACGAAGGAGAAATCTTTGAATAACGAAAACTTTCACTGCAAAGCCCAGTCAGTCTTCAAAGTACAGCTCTATTATTTCGATTCCAATTAAAGCACTTTTGGCAAACGATGCCAAAATGGCAGAGATAAAAAATAATGAAGACCAATATTTCAATATATTAAATTTAAATATTAACTTTTTTTTCTCTTCCTGTAGGTTTGAGTCTAATTTCGATTTCTTTTCTCTCAATTCAATTATTGCGTACTTGTTCAGATTAGATTTAATTTTATTTTCTGTGGACAGTCAGTCGGTCACCTTTAAAAAATTAAATGGATTCTTTTCATTTTTTGACATACTAATTTTTTTGTTCGGGGTTTTCTTCTTCATGGTACATGCTAATTCTTTTCATGGCCTTCTTCCTCCTTCTTTTTTCTTTTTCTTGTTCATACTTCATTTTCTCGATCATTTATTCTTTTTCATAATATATCCAAAGAATTTCTTCTTGTTTTTTTTTCTTCTTCTCCTTCATATTTCTGCATCATACCTTCGTTCATTCTTCTTCTTGTTCATTCGAATTTTCGTTCGTGTTCTCGTTCATTCTTCATGTTAACTCTTCTTTCTTTTCTTGTTCATGCTTTTCTTCTTCTTCTTCTTCTTCTTCTTCTTCTTCTTCTTCTTATTATTATTATTATTATTATTATCTTCATGTTCATTCTTCTTCCTCATGTTGTCAGTCATTCTTCTTTTTTCTTCTTGCTCATCTGTCTTCGTGTTTTTTCTTGTTCTTTATTCTTCTTTTATTTTTTCATTCTCTTTCATTCTTTTCTTCTTAAGGTTGTCGCTGTTTTTCGTCATGTTTTCTATTCTTTTTCTTCCTGTTTTCTTCCTTTTTTCTTCTTCATTTTGTTGTTTTCTTCTTTGTCTGTTTTTATTCTTCTTTTTCCTTCCTTTTAGTTTTCATTCTTTTCTTCAAGCTGTTTTTCCATTCTTCTTTTTCCTTCCTATTTTTCATTCTTTTTCATGTTTTTATTGTTGTTGTTCTTATTTTTCGCATTCTGATTCATTCTTGCTGTCGCTTTTCTTCTTTTAACCTTCATTTTCTTCTTCATTGTTTCATTCTTAATTTCTTTGTTCAAAAATATTTTTGTTCATCTTCTCCTACTTCTTCTTTTTCTGGCTGTTCTAGTTGCATTCATAGGAAGACATATTTGTTTTTCCCAATAGATGTTGTTGATATCAGTTAAATCAGGCAATGAGAAGACGTTTCTAAAAGTTTTTATTTTTAATATTCTTTATTTTGCTGAATATATAAACAATGATGTTTCTAAGATTATTTACTCTTGTTATTTGACATTTTACTATTATTATTATTATTATTATTATTATTATTATTATTATTATTATTCATCTTCTAAACAGTCAAAATAAACGTATGAGAGGACGTGGCTTACAAAATATTCTGAATTACGTAGTTGAGTTTTATCAATTTAAAAAAAAAGAAAACATCATTAATTCACAAGAGTTAGAGAATCTTTGAAATACTAATAAAACTATTACCAAGAGAATTCACTGCGGACTTTATATTTTGACAATATCTGCAGTCTTTCTGGTCTTCAGATACCATTCCCAAGACAATGGACTCTGCTTATACGACCGCAGTTCTTGTTCTCCGGTGATCCGTTCGTTAGTGAAGACATTACTATGACCACAAAAAGCATCAATACTGTTCGCCCTGTCGGCTAGGAGTTCAGAATACGACGTCCGTCCCTCTACAGAGGGTCAAACCCTCCAGTGAGGCGATTCGGGTATGACGATAAACTACATCCGGCAGTAAGGCCTCTGATCGGGAGGTTTTGTGGAGCGTGGAACCATCTCTTAACTGCTGTTGTACCCAGGTTCACCTTGACCTGGGGTGGTTTTTACCTGTTAGGGTCCCAGCTCTGGGCAAATAGTGACCCCCACACTTGGGTCAACACACTATGAAAGTATAAAAATAGATTTTTATAGTAAAAATAATGGCAACCCATTTTTGAAAAAAGAAGAAAAAAGAAAAAAATTACCAACAATACATTAAATAAAATATATTACCAGATTTATATTTAAAAAAAAAACAAACTACCCGCATTTTTGAAAAGGGAAAAAATATTACCAGCAGTACGTTTTTGGTGAAGAAAAAATATTAATACATATTCTATTCGTACGAACCTATCCTAAAAAAAACAACTTGTCGGCATTATATAACTCATTGAGGTGTTGATATACTGTAAAACAAAATAAACCAGACTAAACCGTAATACTTTCTCTTGTCTATCCTCGTTTTATAATATCATATTAATAATACCGTCTAGGGATCAGTAGATCCCAGATTATTAGTCAAGTACAGGTGGTTTGACAACACAAACATAAAAGATGAGTAGAAATCAGACCTTGTCTCTGTGAAAAAAATAAGTAAGACCATTTGGTAAAGATGAAAAAGACCGGTAAGTATTAACTGATATAGGTTATCTCCCCTAAACGTGGAAAGCGAAATGAGAAAACTTTACCCCGTGATATGAATAAAGAGTTCCATTTGAAATTCCAAGATGGGCTCCTGAAGAAAACCAGGGACAACAACAGTCGAAATGTTGTGAGTATATCAACCAATACGAGTATCCTGTGCCGAATAACAAAAATTATTTGCGATTTTGTGATTCAAACATAATCATGTTTGGGCTACGAGAACTAATTAAGTTACTATAAACAAAGAAAATAAATTACTTTAAACGGTAGATAGCACCAATAATTATTGAAGCATTTGAAGCGGTCTCAAGAACCTTAAATAAATTTGGAAAAATTAAAGATCTATATCTTGTCAATATTGAAGTAAACGAGAACTGAAAAAAGAGTCGTAGAAACTAAAAAAAAAACAAAACTTTCTATCATTTGATCGTCTGCGATAGCACATCATTTTCCAAGTGATGATACAAATAATAATAATAATAATAATAATAATAATAATAATAATAATAATATAAAATTGAAGAGGATGAAGCAAGTGAGCATAGATCGTTGGATTGTACTTGATAAACAGCGACGAGATACTGTTAAAGTAGTTAGCGAAATCCGTAAAGGAACTTATAAAAAGTAAACATCGATAACAGAAATATTAACCGTTTCCCTACAAGGTGTTGTATCCTTAAAAAAGTTACAAACAGACAAAGGTGGAGTGAAGGAAGAGCAACACACGCATAGATAAAAGGTTTATTTTAAAAGAGAATACACTACTAAAAAGACAGGGAATCGGGTGGCAGGCTAGTAAT
Source organism: Acanthosepion esculentum (assembly GCA_964036315.1). Taxonomy (NCBI): domain Eukaryota; kingdom Metazoa; phylum Mollusca; class Cephalopoda; order Sepiida; family Sepiidae; genus Acanthosepion; species Acanthosepion esculentum. The sequence goes on along the minus strand of OZ038492.1, from coordinate 32,488,878 downwards.
TTCCAAAGCAAGGATATTTACCCTACCTCCCCGCGAAGCAAGATGTGGCACAAAACCTTTTTTTTTTAATGCGGAGCAAAACCGAGCCCGTAGGCTCGGTCAAAAAATTCACCGTAGACCCCGTATACACAGGGTTGGATATCTGTCTACCACCCCAGACGAGACTCTTTTCTTCGGCAAAGCCTCGTCTGGGTCCATCTCCGCACGAAGGCAGAGAGTTCGACCAGCACGTCCGGTGACCAATCTCCAACTTATTGCCGAAGCAAGGATATTTGCCAACCGCCCCACGCGATGTGTCACAAGGCCAAATTTAACGTGGGGCATCCGAGCCCGTAGGCTCGGGCAAAAATTCGCCGTAGGCCACGTAAAAAACGGGGTCGGGTAGCTGTCTACTACCCCAGACGAGACTCCTGCCCTTCGACACAGTCCCGTCTGGGTTACTGAGTGCCCGAAGGTAAAGAGTTCGGCCAGCAAAGCTGGAGACAAATCTCCAACTAATTGTCGAAGCAAGGTTATTTACCTTACCTCCCCGCAGGCAGGATGTGTCAGAAGGCCGATTTTTAATGCGGGGCTAAACCGAGAAGGCTCGGGCACAAATTCCCCGTAGATTCCGTATACATGGGGTCTGGTAGATGTTTACCACTCCAGACGAGACTCTTTCCTTCAGCATAACCTCGTCTGGGTGCCTCTCTGTCCGAAGGCAAAGACTTCGACCAGCATACGATTTTATAGCGTCTCAAAACAATATAACAAAGTTAACGCCTCTTTTATGTATGACAGAACTTTCTAATGATAGTTTGCGCTCAAGTAAGCTTAAATATAATCTGGAGAATTAACCAGAGGGACAAGAAAGACAAATCATTAGATTATTTCAAAGAAGCAGTCTTACTTCATTATTCATCAAATTTCAGGATAAAAAAGACAAAGGATTAATCGCATCTTATAAAGTTTCGAAACTAATAGCAAAATCAGGAAAACCGCTTAGTATTACTAAAGATTTGATTTTACCTTCAATATCTGAGCCATTTTCTGCCATTTTCTGCTGTTATGTAACAGAGTCCCCGACAAATTACTGATTGTATTCCGTTAAGAAAAAATACAATATCAAGATGCAATGAAAGGGATATTGAAAATCAACTAGTTGCCCTTTTACAAGTAAGGAATTTCGCATTACAAATTATGGAAACCCTTTTATATAATAATCAATACATTCTTATAGTGTATGTTAAGTTTTTGGATGATAAAAGATAACTCAGAGAGAAAATATTTTTGCTTGTAGTCTTGTGACAGATTCTAAAGGAGCAACCATTTTTTAAAAAAGTATCCGGCTATTCCACACCCCACAAAATATTCCTGTGGTTAACATCATAGCATTTACAACTGATGGTGCTGATGCCATGGTAGGTAAATACAGGGACCTTATAGCATATTTAAAAGAGACTGCCCTTAATGTGTTTTGCATACACTGTGTGGTTCATCGACAACATTTTTTAAGTATAACACCCCGAGCAAGTCGGGAGTGCCACTAGTACGCAAGGGATTACGGAGAGTGAGGGTAAGATTACAGAGGAGTGTTTGGGAAAAGAAAAAAAAGAAGAATAGGGATCAAGGTCATTGCATCAGAAGATGTCGATTGACATTATATTTGAATATTTGAAGATTATAGCTATCAGGGAAGCAAGTGATAGGAAGAGAGTTCCACCGACGGGAGGTACGAGATAAAAAGCTGTTGAGAGTAGAAGAGATGGCTACATTTAGTCGTTTCGACAGTGAAAAGGTGGGACCGAGATGCCAACCTATTAGCGCGCTTAAATTCTTGGAGTTTGGGAACCAGTGAAAGTAGCACGTCGGAGCAGTTGCCATTTTGTAGAAAAGACAGAGGGAAACGACAGTACGTCTGTGAGAAAATGACTGTAGACAGGATACCAGATCGTGACCAATCAGTTGCAAAAAACTTGGGTGGGCGTTTGAAAAATGTTCTTGATATTGTAATAAATTTGTCAACCGTATTAATTCAAATGCCCTTCAAGATTGTATTTTCCATCAATTTTGTGCTGATAATTAAGATTAATTGTTTCATTTTGCAGACAGAGGTTAGATGGTTTTCTAAAGGTAGTTGCTTGCGTCGTTTTGTTGAACAATGGCAAAGTGTTGAATTATTTCTGAATGGCACGGAACTTGGAAAAGAAATAGCTGCTAAATTCAATATTTTCTACCTTTCTAACATATTTGATAAACTAAATAAGCTGAATAAGCCGCTACAAGGAAATAATGCAAATATTTTAAATTGCAAACAGGCAATCAGTGCTTTTCTTGAAAAACTCTGTTCAGAATTAATATTGGGCGTAAGGAATTGGTACGTTTTCCAAATCTTGCCATTCCTGAGGAGCTGCATGAAGTTGATATTTACATCGATTATTCAAAAACAGTGCCCGATGATATGGAAATAATGCTTAAAGTTCTCTTAGAAATGGAAATTCCAAGCTAGGTAGTAGGCCCATTTGAGACAAATGCAGTTGATGTTGGCATCATACTACAAGAAAACTTGATGAAGTTGCAGAATAATCAAAGTGCTAGGGCTATATATATATATATATATATATATATATATATATATATATATATATATATATATATATATATATATATATATATATATATATGGACTCCAAAATTTGTGGACAAGTAACGAAATTACAGTTAATTTTCCATTGCTCCAGGAGAAAGTTAAATGACATATGATTGCCTTTCCAACAATTTACCTCGTAGAATCAGGATAGTGTCTCAACTATTATCAAAAGCTAGAAACCGTTTAGAAATCATGGGAAAGTTCTGCGTTTGTATTTGGCAAGCATGCATCCTCAGTCAGTCACTTATGTGCCATGCGTGATACACGCTTAGGCGATCATGTATGTTTCGATACATGACTGACGAGGCAGATTTTTTTCCCGCAGTAGGTTTTTTATTTGTTGCCAGTTGCCATTCAAGGCTATAGAACCCGGCCTGTCCTGCTATTTACCCATAGGTAGGGGGAGAAGAAGAGGATCCATGCCTTTCCCAAGGGTATTAGCACGTAAGAGAATGTAATGGATTCGACTGGAATTCGAACCCGGCTCTCCGATTTCTCAATCCGAGCCGCTATCCATTACTTCACCGTACCTCCCCAGTCACCATTTACTGATTCATTAAAAAATAATACCCTTGTCTACTGCGGTGATTTCAACTCTCACTGTCAGATTAAATTGTGTTAGATTAAATCAGTTATGTGCCAAGCGTGATACACACTTAGGCGATCATGTATCTTTCGATACATGACTGACGAGGCAGATTTTTTCCTGCAGTAGGTTACCATTTCTTCCTGCGGTAGACCAGTTTCCATTCAAGGCTATAGAAACTGGTCTGTTCTGCTATTTAGCCATAGCTGGGGGGATTCATACCTTTCCCAAGGGTATTAGTACGTAAGCGAACTGGAATTTGAACTCGGCTCTCCGACATTTCAATCTGAGCCGCTATCCCTTACTCCACCATGCATCCTAATGTAGCAAAAACTTGCAAAAATATATCATGGACAAGGCACTCATTGAATAAATGTATTTGAAAACCAATTTTCTTTCTTATAGCTATTCTTATTTTGAAATTGGTTTTATATTTTGAAGCTGAAGAATTATTTCTTTAAGTCTTACTTGTGTTTGCTCGTGAAAGTCTTTTTGTTTTGTGCCAAATATAGGAAATATTGTAAGAATAAATATTGATAATAAATGGTCGTTTTTTTCAGATGCTTGTGAAATTGTTTATACCCAATAAATACACATAGTTCTATCTTTATTGGATATATTCTATGTAAAATGGGAGTCATTTATTACACGATAATAATTACGTGGGCCACAGAAAATGCTGGGTTTAAAGTGGGCCATGAGCTAAACAAAAGATTTGGGAACCACTGGTCAATACCACCAAACTTAAAGTCTTACAGTAAGAAAATTGTAATAACAAATGGCATGCCATCATTTCAAAAGCCATTTTTGCTTAGTTTTGCAAATATTCTGCGAAAGGTTCTATCGGATGGCGGTGGTGAACGACTTCTATCTTTATTGGATATATTCTATGGGAAGGAATTTATTACACTATAATAATTTCACGTGTCACAGAAAAAAATTCTGGGTTAAAATGGGCCATGATCAAAATAATGTTGGAAACCAATGGTCAAAATAACCGAAATGAGCCCATATATAAATAATGATAAATCTTCATGTCAGAAATTCACACAGAACATATGTGAAAAATATATTGCGTTTATATTTAAAATATATATATATATATATATATTTCCCCTATACATTCCGTAATTTTTTGAAAAAAATAGGATATTTTTACGTTGGTGACAACTTACAGGGAAGTCCGAAATTATTGTCATCCTAAGTCCTTCTTCCAAATTCTAGGTGCTTGTGTCAGCCATCTGAAATAGGAAATTATATTATATAGGGACGACAAGACTTTCGGACCAACGTGTAATCAGGATTTAGCAGGGTCCCTCAGTTATTATCAAAGCCAATTAGAAATCATAAGAGGAAATGTGTGTCTGTCTTTGACAAACATTGATCCTAATATAGAAAAACTTGTAAAGATACATCATAGGCAAGGCTCTCATTGAATAAATTTATTAGTTATTCTTGTTTTTGAAATTGGTTTTATATTTTGAAACTGAAGAATTGTTTCTTTAAGTCATAATTGTTTTTTGCTTGTGAAAGTTTTTGTAGTTTTGTGCCAAATATAGGAAAAATTGTAAAAATAATCTCTACTGAAGAAGATTAGATAATAATAATATAAAATTACCCAGATAATTTACCAGTTTTAATGGTAATATTAATCTTTTTCTAAGGAAACTCTTAAATAATAGTCAAGTATACTATTGCTTTTGTAAAGAATTGTATATTCCTCTTACTTTTCCTCATTTTGACCTTAAGATCAGATGGTAGACAAAACAAAGGAAGTACTTTGTGATTGGTTGAAACTAGCGTGGGAAGGTTAGAGAGATAGAAAAGTGTGTCAGTGAGTTAAATTTTGCACGTCGAAGAGATCAGACGTGGGTTTTAGAGCGATTCCGCTGGTTAGTTAGAAATGTACACGTTGACGTGTTTAATAAATAGATAAGTTTAAAATCAAATCCCTTTTGTTGAAGTTCTCAGATTACCTCCGAACTAAAAACCAACTAGCGATCACCCGACCGCAAGAAGAAAGAAAAGAGAGGAAGACAACTTTATTATGATCGCATCAAGACCTTCAACCAAGAGATCCCCAGAACAAGGCTACACAACAAAGTAATCGGCATTTATTGACCGACCAACCAGTACAGCAGTCGGGTGAAATTTATAAAATCTTTCTGTTCAAACGATTTTTGCAGGAAAGTAGATTTTTCAAGCGCAGTCGCCGTTATCGCTCTTTCCAGACGGGGGTTTTATTTCCTAACCTTTTATTTGAAGAAATGTGGGATGTCGACATCTTGATTATGTCATTATTTTCAGCCCTGGTTACATGCGGTACCCATTTTAGTTGCTGTTGCTTGTAGTCCTCTAGTGATGTGATTTGTGTTATTTGGAACAGTCTTGTGATTGTGTAGCGCCAGTTCGAAGAAGTGTGGTCTTCACCAACACACATTGGCTTCCCTCACTCAAAGTCATTTTTAGCCATTGATCTTAGAAAGCGGTTGTATACAGTTTACAGTTTAGATATTTCTGAACGGATGTGGCACCATGTTTGACTTCCATTTTAGTCTCCATCTGACTAAACAATTTAAGAACATGACTTCAGTTTACTGGTTAATGTTTTTGTCTAGTAGCAATTTGCGGTGTTTGGCGAAACTACTTCTACCATTGCCAATTCTATGTTCAATTTCCTTATCTCTTATAGTAAAGTTCTTATAACGGATCTATATACGGAGGTATTTGAAGTGTCTAACATTCAATAATTCCACACACGGAACACTACAAGTTTAAGATATACATAATATTAATGTTTTAATTTCTCAATAATGTTGTCTATAGCTCTCCAAAGAAGCTGAAAGCCGGGGTAGTAGCTCAAATAAGCCTTCACGTCCAGAATATAACCGGGTATAGTTTAGCCTAGTCCAGAATAACTGTTATCGTATGAAGTGGGGTATAAAATAGTGTAATAATAACCGACAAGGCCTGTTTATATAACATTTTATTATTTACGGCTGTGTAACTATTAACAGCGCAGAACATAGAATTGGAGAGTCGAATTCAAGTTCCAGTTCAATCAGTTACGTCCACTTTCTCACAAATGGTCTATGCAAAGACATGAATCCATCTCGAGGTATGGGTTAAACAACAAGGTTGGTTGGACTGTTAAAGAGAAAGAAAATGGTGATGTGAACGAAAAACTACCCCTTTATTTTCTAAAAAATTAATCTCAGTTCATAGATAATAAAGAAAAGGAAGCTGTGGAGGGTAATGTTCGTTTACATAACGAAGTGACACGGCATTAAAATATAGACACTAGGCAGCTTTCAGACATTCTTATTCATAGCAACAATTGTCTTTTTTTCTTTCCTTAAGTAGAATGTTATGCGATTGGCTCCGATCTATAAACACTTAATAACGGTCGACAAGAACTTGTTCAGTTTTTTTTTATCAGGGATCCATGTTTCGAAAAAGAAACTAATTTTTGCGCAATTGACACAAACCAAAGAACCAGGATCAAATTTTGGGCTGCAGAACGCGGGAAAGAAATTTCTGCCGAATCTAACATTGGCTAATACACAGGAGGCATGGATATCATTTGTGGATACAATAGTAAACATCGTATTACATAGTAAAAAGTGGGGAGATAATCAAGTCTATTTTATATTTGGGGATACAAAGTAACTTTTACCGCGGATATAAAACACTCTATCGTATATGCTCGTGTATAAGGCTAGAAACATGTGGGAAAAAAAACTCGATGATAAATTTTAAGGTAGGGGATAAACTGATATTCGAGGTCAATTTTTTGCCGATATTTCACCAATTTTCGTAAAAATCTTTTCTAATCACGGGAATTTACAAAACAGCGCAACTGAACATAAAGTGTTGATACGATGGAACGGCATATTTTAAATTTATTTTTAAAATTTATCATTTCTCCCCAATCAAGACAATAAAGCCACTAAAACGCAAGAGGTTACTAAGCGTGAAAAAAATATGAGAAAAAGAAAAACATCATTAATGAAAGAGAACAATAAAAGAATTAAGAAAAAAGATAACGATTGGCATTGCATTTAAATTTTTGGAGATCAAAGTTAACTGGGAAGAAAGAACTTGGAAAATAGTTCCATGAGTGTGAGAGTAGAAAATGTTAACGTAAAACTTACTAGTAAGTTCTACGTTAACATTCGTAATTTTAACTGTAAAACGATGAGACCTAGCTGCCAATCTAGTACTGCGCTTAAATATCGTAAAATCTAGGCACCAAAGAGAAATGCTCGTTAGAAAAATTATCATGAAAATATTTACAGAAAAATTATACAGAGTATTTGAATTTTTGCCCATTTCTCAGGCATAAGATAGAGGGGTCGTCTATTCGGACTATCTGATACGCGAGAAGATACATTGTGTATAGTCGGAGCTGTTATCCAGGTATGAAAAATTAGTTACGGTTCAATGAATTACAACAACTATTTTGTATGTCTGGTCGACCATAGCTGGGATCATAGAGTCAGTGTGAACTCCATGTTACTTTGATTAGGTGCAGATTAATGCTTCGCTTTTAAATTTAGAGTGGTTCTTCTCCTAGACTACTTACTAACCAAGGCTCCGGGGCCCAGATTGCTTTACTATTTAACCCATAGACTGAACCAGTTGCCACCCAAGCTGTTGAGTGGAATGTGGAGAGGAATGATAGGTTCATTCTTTCTTTTATGTGTCGTATCCTTTCAGGATGTTGGTGACTCCCCCCTATTCCTTGTAGCTCGTTCCTCTGCCACATCCTACAGACCACGTTCTGTCATCCACTTGCTCAAGCCCGCCAGGTATGTCATGTCTTTCTTTCCCTTGTCTCTCTTCTCCTCTATTCGAATTGTGAGTATCAGATTCTCCACGCTCTCCTATCCCATTACGTATCCCAGAAATTTCAACTGCCTCTTCCTGATGTTAAGTATAAGCCCTCTCCTTGTTTGCGTCCTCCCCTAGACCTCATGGTTGCTCACACGTTTGGTCCATGATATCCCCAGCCTTCTTCTGTAGAACCACATCTTCGTCGTCTAGAGCCACATCTTCGTCGTCTAGAGCCACATCTCCGTCGCTTCTTCATCTTTGAGGAGACCGTCCAACATCGGTTGTCGTAAAGCTAGGGGCATTCCTTACCATTTCGCGTAAGTGAATGCAAGAAACTCTACTGGAAATGCAAGTCGATTTGTTGTTTATGTAGTTATATCAATAATTCCCTAGATGAATAAATGTATATATTTAACACAATATCTTTTAGAACATAATCTCTTTTCTCACAATTCTTTTCTTTAATTCAATCGTAAATGCTAACCATAGAGATCAAATATTAAGCAATGAAAATAGAGCGAATGACTTCATAGCAGGCTACATATTTATTGATCCACTCTTGCTTTCATAATTAATATTTTGTCATCTATTTTCTGTACCAGCCTTCTCTTTCCCGATTAAAAAGTTCTATGTCCCTTCAGGAATTAGTCGATCATGACTCTCCACAACTTCCTTTTCTTTATTATCTGTGAATTGCCATAGGGAAAGATAGAGGAATTGTTACCTGCTGCCTTCTCCATGTTTTAGAATTCAGGATTTTCTTTCTCTTAGTTTGCCACTCTAGGCTTGAGTGATCAAGTTACCGTTGTTATTTAGATTGGGCACCTCGAGGTGGTGTAATGGTTAACAAGCTCATCTCGCTAGAACAATTACGACTAAATAGTGAGTTCGATCCTTACTGGGTTCACCTTACTTTTGACCTTGTGCCACACCTAAGCTACATTTGGAAAATCACTACCCTGTTTTTTAGTTTATAACTGCGGGTAGGGGGGATAGAGATGGATTATTTTCGGAGAGCAAAACAGTGAAAGTGAATGCAACTGACAGAGCCGGAATTTGAACTCGATTCGCCGATTCTAAGTGTCCTGCGCCGACAACTGCACATATTTACGTTTTTGTAAACAGTCATACTAAGCAGGCAACTTTAAGCCCACGCTTTAAAAAAAAGAAAATCACTTCACCGAAAGCAAGGCGGAAATTCCGCTAGTACGCAGGAGCTTACAGGGTGTGAGGGTGAGAGAAAATACTGAGTATAGGGAGGGACTGAGGAAAAGAGAAAAAAAGATGGATGGTATTCAAGAAGATAGAAGATGGCGATCGATGTTGCCTTTGAATTTTTGAAGATCTTAGGTATCAGGGAAGCAAGTAAGCGGAAGGCAGTTTCACTGTCGTGAAGTGTGAGAAAAGAAACTGTTGGAGTAGAAGTGTCGGTTACATTTAATAATTTCAACAGTGAAATGGTGAGCCCTAGATGCCAATCTAGTAGCACGCTTAAATTCGTGTAATCGGGGAACCAGGAAAAAAAAGCTCGTCAGAGCAGTTGCCATGAAAATATTTATAGAAATTACAAAGGGAAGCCACGTTACGTCGGTGAGAAAGTGACTGAAGTCGAGATGCCAACTCAGCATCGATTACATTACAGATAGTTCTTTAGATTTTGTTAAGAACTTTGAGATGAAAAGCAAGAGCCCCAGAACAGATATGGCAGCAGTATTCAATGCACAGATGAATGGTAGATTTGTAAATGTGCATGATGGACTCTGACGAGAAAAAAAAAAATTCTGGTACGACACAGTGACCCAACTTTCTTTGCAGTAGATGGGAAAAGTCACGCAGAATTTAGAATAAAAAATGCAATGTAATTAAAGGAATCCCTATGCCATATATCATTCGTCAGTCACCGAAACTAGCAATGAAACTATAACATAACACTGATGACTCACTTCGGCGCATCGTTATGCTGTATTTTACAATTCAAATCAGAACAATTATCTTGTAAATAACTATAACTTAGACCAGCTGTGAACAGGATTACATCAAAAGTGACATGTCAAATGCAATATTATTTACTAATGCTTTACACATATTATAATGGGAACGTCAGGAGATCTGAAATAAATAGGCTCCAGAAACTCCATAGCTGGGACCCTAACAGTTGCTACCACCTCGAGTCTGGGAGCGCCCGGGCAGAACAAAAATTAAGACGTCGTTCCGTTAAACTCTCGATCAGAGGCCTTACATCGGACATACCAAGTTCGTTAGATAAAGTAATCTGCATGACAGCACACACACACACACACACACACACACACACACACACACACACACACACACACACACACACATATATATATATATATATATGTATGTATATATATATATATTGTTACCCACAGACAGACTGTTTCGCTGTATCACAGCTCATCAGTGTGGCTAGACATCCGGTTGCCTCTAGCTAGGATCGAAACCCGACTGAATTGGCGTCAATCGGGGGATGTATATATATCGGTTTAGGCGTGTGAAAACGAATAAACAAACGATCTTCAAGCACAGCTCTACAAATTTAAATAAATTTTATTATTGTTCATTTGCTTACTTTCAAATTGAAAGAAACGAATTACAAAGAAGATTCACGAAACAACTTCAAACAAAAGTAAATATTTTGTGTCATTATTTACAATACAGCCGAATCAACTGCGTTAGTTCGATAGAAGAAATAGAATGTGCTGGCATAAAGAGACTGTAAAGTATTTATATTGTTTTATGAATGCGTGTAATTTTTCATCAGAAGCAGCATGCCAGCATGCAAAGAAGCTGTGTTTAGACTACTGATAAAATTTTTTTTGACAAATACTCGGTTCGTATGTTCGATAAGTGCTTAATATAACATCGCTAAGCTTTTGTAATAAAGTATACTCGATTAAAATATGCGAAAAGTTGAGTAATTAAGGTTTCGGAATCACAGTAGTCCACAACAGCGAACAACAACCCCTGGTGAAAGGTTTGCCGAAAAACTGAATACTAACTTAACATCATAAATACTTATAAGAAATAAATAGGCTTCAGAAACTCCATAGCAGGGACACTAACAGGTGCTACCACCTCGAGTCTGGGAGGACCCGAGCATAACAGAAATTAAGACGTGGTTGCATGTTCCTCAAAAAATCTCGATCAGAGGCCTTGCAGCAGTAGGTAGTTTATCGTCATGCCCAGGATGAGCCAGTGAATTAAACTCTATTGTCTATTGTTCGCACCGTTGAAGGATGATGGCACTTCGGACAGATTGATTGAAGTAACAACGATATTTAATGTGGTCTTTGTTTTCGGGTCGGTGCCAAGCCACTGGCAACGTCGCTTGTCCAAACGACTAAGTATAATTTTCAGTAGACGAGGCATTAGTCGTATGAAAGTAAAACGGTCAGAATAAAATCAAGACACAAGGAAGGTCGTGTGAACAAATAATTGAGCTAAACAGACAGCACGAAGGACTGACACGAAAGAGTGTCACAGAATAGAATTTATTTTTATTAGAACAGGATTCTTGGCTCGCCACTCATGCATAGAATAGTGAGTTACTTTTCAATCACCCTGAATATATATATATATATATATATATATATATATATATATATATATATATATATATAGAGAGAGAGAGAGAGAGAGATAGATAGATAGATATAGATAGATAGATAGATATGATGGTACAATGTAATGGTACAATATGGTAATCGTAATAGTTATGATATAATATAGTAATCCGTATGGAATTTCCAGGCGGATATAGATCCAGAGAGAGAAAGAGAGAGAGAGAGAGAGAGAGAGAGAGAGAGAGGGAGAGAGAGAGAGAGAGAGCACTATGTCAAAAGACAGAGCAAAATTAATTTAGATCTCTCATGAAATAAAAATTATTACCTATCAGATTTTAAGTGTTTGATAGTCTTTAGTTAATGATATATATATATATATATATATTTTGTGTCCATAAAGTTCGTGTGCATTTTAAAGAAATTATAATTTTCTTTGTATTTGCGATAGAAATAATCTGTAAAAAATGTTATAAAGTTTAATGTACCGAGTTTTAAGTATAGCTAAAATAACTAATGTGATTTCAGGCATTACTGTAAATCAGTTGGCAAATGTTTTCCGTGAACAGCAAAATCGTATTACCCTTTGTATTGCTAATGATGGAGGACATGTGGAAACTGAAATAAAATTTCAATAAAACCTTAAAAAATATAGATTTACTTCTTTCTAATCCTTTTTACAAATTGTTTCTATCGCAAATACAAATAAAGTTATAAATCTTTTTAAAGTGCACACGAACTTTATGGACACCCTGTATTTATTTGCATTTAACTAATATTTAATACAAAATATATATTTAACTGATACGTAACATTTTTAGGGAACAAAATGTCTGCAAATGGAGTGAAAATGAATTCAATCAGTACACATCAACAGCAATGGTCGTAAGACAAATATACATCTCTCCCGAACTAGAAGACCTAAAAATATATATTATTGTTGGGTATAATCATAACAATATAAGGTAGGTTTCTGGTACTGTCTTGCTGGTAGACTCAGAAAGGAAACTGTAAGAACTCATAGACTGTGTTGTAATAGGAAGCGGGAGGAAAGAACTATTACCTGTCAGAAAACATAATGTATGCACGTCGGAAGACAGGGCTGCTAATGGGGCGAGCTACGGATTGGGGGCATCAGAATCAATCAGATGCTCCAGAATTTTAACCGCCTTGGTACTGTCACAGCCAACAACGGTATATGTGATCCGAAGGCGCATTGGAATAGCGAAATGTACATCACAGACTCTAAACAAATTATTAAAAGAGAATAGCATATCATTAGAACAAAAGAAAAGAAATCTGATTTGCTATGTAATGTCAACCTTCCTATAAATCTGTGAATGCTGGATAATTTCCTCTCTAATGAAAAAGAGACATGGAATGATAGCGATTCATTTCTACAGAAGAAGGCTAAGAATTTGATCTGAACACACACACACACACACACACACACATATATATATATATATATATAATCATCTGAACAGAACTCTTAAGAAAATTAAGCTCACAAAGGAAACTTATTTTCAGAAAGAAACGGATTACGGGGGTACAAAATAAGGAGGGAGGACTTGGAGAATTTAACACTCACAAGATACACTAAATACAAGAAATGCAGATTGATTGACTGATCTGTTTAACAGCATATCAACACCTTGTGGGCCATTTAATGCCGAAACTTGAGTTTTTGGGAGCTTTGAAGTAATAAAAATATGAATATGTTATTCTGCTTTCACAATTGAATACATGGTAGATGATACTCAGCTTTTGTTCATATACATGTTTGTGTGGACATAATTACTATAGGCGGTAATATGTGTGGGTTGGTTTATTTTGTTTTACGGCATATTAATTTCAGTGGGTTATTTAATGCCGACAACATTTTTAGGATAGATTCGTATGAACAGAATATGTATAAATCTTTTTCTTAAAAATGTATTGCTGGTAATATTTTTTTTCAAAAAATGTGTTGATAGTAATATTTAAAATTAAATGTATTGCTAGTATTTTTTACCATAAAATCTATTTGACCCAAGTTTGAGGGTTAATTATTTGCCCTAACAGGTTCTACCATCCCGGGTTGGGGTGGACTTTTGAACAACAGCAATTATGATGTGGTTCCACGCTCCTCAAAACCTCTCCGATCAGAGGCCTTGCTACCGGATATAGTCATACCCAGGACGCCTCATTGGGGAAGTGGGGTCTTACCTTTGTACAGAGGTGCAGTCGGCGTATTCTGATCCCAGCCAACAGGGCGGCAGTAAGGCAGAGTGAAGCAAATAATAACCCATCAAAGGGGTTTATGTAAATAGATGGCCGAGGGACAAACGATGCTTAGAGCTATAAAGGAGAAGATCCATGGTCATCCAAGTCCTGAAGGATAATAAAGAAAAAAAACGTTTCTTTTTAAATATATTTCTTTTTGAGAAAACAATATTGCATTCATTTCTTTTTGAGAAAAGAATGTTTTTTTTTATACTAATCCTACTATATAACCCATAGCTGGAGGGATGAGACCGATTCATGCTTCTCACAAGGGTAATTACGCGTAAGCGAATGTAATGAATCTGATTGGAATTCGAAATCGGATCTCTGATTGCTAATTCCGAACCGCTATCTATTGCGACATCCACGCATCCACACCTAGGCCCCGAAGAGACACGCCATATGAAAAAAGAATAATAATGGTGTACTCGTCAGGTGGTTGAAGTAGTTGAATTCAGAGATAGGTAGCCTTACACATTTTCGAAGATTGGCCTAAATGTCTCTTTCTTACTTTTTGTCTGCTAAGTTAAACATTGTAGCTACCTTATTTATATTCGAAGTAATATCCTCAATTTTGTGGTTATTATCACAACGTTTCATTTGCTGTGTCCTTCGAACTTCTTCAGGTGCCTTTCGATCCGAGTATGGATCACGGATTTAGAGCGAACCCTTTCTTTAATCTACGGGGGTATATCGTTCTCGCTTCGAATTTTCACTTATCCGATTGTAAATAACGTAATTAATAACCTCTCTTCTCAGAAATGATTGCAGAGAGTATGTATAAACGTTTTTCAATGTATTGGAAAGACTATATTGCATCAATTGCTAGGCTAGCTACTCAGAAAGTTGGTTCACTGTGTCGTGCTAGACAATTCTTATCTCCTGAACACATCTTGTATATTTACAAGTCTACCATTCGTTCATGCTTCGAATATTGCTGCCACATATGCTCCGGGGCTTCTGTTATATATCTAGAGATCCTTGATAAAATCCAAAGAAGAATCAGCAATATTATTCGTCCTGATCTGACATCGCGGCTTCAATTACTTTCCCACAGCCGGAAAATTTCCTCCTTGTGCCTTTTCTATAAATACTTTCATAGCAACTCTTCGGATAAGCTCTTCGCCATGGTACCTAGACTTTTTGAATTTAAGCGCAGTACTAGATTGGTGGAGAGATCTCATCAGTTCACAATTGAATTGGCAAGATGTAACTGTAGGTTCTATTTTAACAATTTCTATTCTCGTTCGTAGAACTCTTTTACGGCTCCTTGCTTTCCAGCCAAATTTAATCTTCAAAAATTTAAATGCAATGTCAATCGCTTTCTGCTGACCTGATTATTTTTCTTTTGTTCTTGCTCCTTAGTAATGTTTCTGTTTTCTAATTCTTCCGCACACAGTAAACCCTTGTCTCTTAGTGGCTTTACTGCCTTGCTTGGGGCGAACTCGATTAAGAAAAAAGAAAAGATAATCTTCATATTTTTTTTCTCTATGAACTTCTTCTTTTTCCTCCTCTTCTTCTTCTTCCTCCTCCTCTTCCTCCTCCTCTTCATCTTCCTCCTCCTCCTTTTCTTCCTCCTCCTCCTCTTCTTCTCCCTCCTCCTCCTCTCCTCCTCCTACTCATCTTCCTCCTCCTCCTCTTCCTCCTCCTCTTCCTCCTCCTCCTCTTCCTTATACTCTTCCTCCTCCTCTTCTCCCTCCTCCTCCTCCTCCTCCACACCTCCTACTCCTACTAATCTTATTCCTCCTACTACTCTTCCTTCTTCTCTTCCTCCTCCTCCTCCTCCTCCTCCTCCTCCTATTACCCCTCCTCCTCTTCTTCTTCCTTCTCCTCTTCCCCTCCTACCCCCCTCTTCTTCTTCCTTCTCCTCTTCCTCCTACTCATCCTTTTCTTCTTGTTCTTCTTCTTTTACTCATATGTAACTGGAGAGAGAAAATAATGACATAATCAAGATGTCGACTTTCCCAGTTACTTTAAACAAAAATTTATGAACAAATTTTTTTCTCAGTAATCCTAGAAAGACAGGCAAGAGTTAATCTGAGATGTTTAATCTCAGATTAACTCTTGCCTGTTCTTTTTGTTTTAAGAGAAAGATTTTTACAAATTCCAACGAAAGTATCGGTAATTGCTCGGTCATTGAACGACGAAGATTTCCTGTATAGAAACGACTAATTTCACCATTAACACCACCATTCATCCGGATGTAATTAATAATTCCGCATCCCAGAAATTAGCACAGAAAGGATGTCTACAAGTGTGGATTATCTACAAATATTATATATTCTTACTTCTCTATAATCTGATCAACTACTACCCAAAACTTCGTAAGATTCTTTTAAAAGATCTAAACAATTTCTGAAGAAAAAGTTAGTTTGATTCTTTTCCCAGCATGATATCGACATGATGGAAACGGC